>CM046455.1:26753280-27208725 GCA_025506515.1 Flaveria trinervia | reverse complement strand
TTTCTTTCAAAATTGCATGTAATGTGTGTGGTTCATCTGATTTTTGAGTCCAAGACTCAATTAAATGTGTGTTGGTGGTCAAAACATGTTTGGTCCAATAGAATGAGAGGGGAGGGGCGGCCAAGAAGGGGTTTAAAACCCTTTTCCCTCTCAAAACTATCACACATTGAAATGTCATTTATACTAGACATACAATTAATTGTATGTACAAGATATATAATGTAATTACATACTTATACAATTAACCATTTAATTTATAAGCTGTAATTTCTCACTTAATATTTGGTGTCATCTAACTAATTTAAACAACACATCAAATAATATTGTTGAACAAAATATCCTAATAAGTTGTTCCCACTTACATGCAACTTATTTAGAAAACCCATTTTTCTAAATTGGTGTGAATATTTAATTGCATGATCACATCATCAATTAAATATTTAATTGGTGTTTGCCAAGCTTGTTGTTGGGTATAACCCGACTTGGATCATAACGTACTAACCACATCAATATTCTAAGTGTCTTGGGCACACAGAATCCAACAGATGATATAATCTTCGGGTCAAAGAACGAAGAGTTATGCAAAGAGTTTGAAGCAGTGATGAAGAAAGAGTTTGAGATGAGTGCTATGGGGGAGATGAAGTTCTTTCTCGGGTTACAGGTGGATCAAACACCTAATGGGATCTTTCTACATCAGACCAAGTATGTATGAGACATTCCCAGTTGCTTTGACATGGAGAATGCTTCTGCTGCTGGGACCCCACTTGCTACGAATCATGATATAGCACCTGATGAGAATGGAGATCTTGTAGATGCCACTATGTACCGAGGAATGATTGGATCCCTCATGTATCTCACTGCCTCAAGACCTGATATTATGTATGCTACATGTCTATGTTCTAGATATCAGGCTAAACCAAAGGTCAACCATCTGATCGGGGTCAAGAGGATTTTTCGTTATCTGAAGGGTACACCCACACTTGGATTGTGGTATCCTCATGATGATGACTTTGAGCTTACCACATATAGTGACTCGGATTACGGGGGATGCAAGATGAACTACAAGTCTACATTAGCGGGGTGTCAATTCTTTGGGAGAAGATTAGTTACCTGGCAGTGTAAGAAGCAGACATCGGTTGCATTGTCAACCTGTGAAGCCGAATATGTTGCTGCTGCAAGTTGTTGTTCACAAATCATTTGGATTCAACAGCAAATGCGGGATTACGGTTTAAAACTCTCATCTACTCCTATTTTGTTGATAACTCTGCTGCAATTGCAGTAACTAAAAATCCGGTTCAACATCCTAAGACCAAACACATCGGTATTAAATACCACTTCATAAGAGACTGTTTTGAAAAGAACTTAATTGAAGTGGTTAAATTTAATACTGATTTTCAACGCGCTGACCTCTATACTAAAGCCTTTGATAAACCATGTTTTCAGTATTTGCTAGAGGTCAACGGCGTTAAAAAGAAAAGTGAGGTAATTCCTGATGATAATAATGTGTAGTCCGAGGTAGTTTAGGTAAAGTTTATTTTATTTTATGTTATCTGTTTCATTTTCGTCTGTTATATTTAAATTCATGTTATTTTGCTCTTTATTAAAATCCAAAAATAATTAAACCAGAAATGATTTTAGTATTTTAGGGGGAGAATATGTCAGCAAGTTAACATTAAAAAAAACAAAAAAAATGAGGGAGAAGGGGTAACTAGCTGAAATAAGGTAGATTGTGTCTGTGATACCGATTCAATACCTTTGGAAAATGATAGTACACAGGAACAAATCAAGAGGGACTTTAAAAATTTAAGTTTTGAAAAGATGCAAAGTTCAAAGTATAAGTCTGTGTAGTCTAAGCAATATAAAAAGGGAAGATGATAGAAAACTGGCAACTCCTAAGGTGACACAAAGAAAGTAGACTTAGAGTCTGCTAGACCACAAATGATATGCTGGTAGATTCAACACAATAGACAATTAGACCTGATTGGTGATCTCAAGATCAAACTAAGTTGTTCAACTGATTGTGGACCTCCATCTTATCACTGGTTAACACAATCAAATATATTCCAATAAGGGGTAATGAGCATTTAAATGCCACAAATGTGTGCGGATGACCATAATTCGAGCAAAGCAAGAAAAAAATGAAAGACAAATGCAATAAAGCTAATGACCTATGTTGTCGGTGCATATTGTGTAAAATAAAATAAGCTGCTCTAACAAGGAGATAGGTTGTGTGCCTCTCTGCTGTGCGATGGCACTGACCTGAGGATAAGCATAACCTAGATATTCTAGAATTCATCGTTGTTTGCCGCCTCTCTGTTGTGCGATGGCACTGACCTGAGGACAGGCTTCTCTTTGAAAGCTCTAAGAATAGTCTCCTCTTGTAATTATACCCATAGACCGCTCAAAAGCTTCTGAGGAATGTTGATTACCATATAAGTGTGGGATCCACAAATGTTAGTTGAAATAATTAAACCTAAATCAGTCACCAGTCTGCGTCAAAAGTCTGTGTATGGATTTAAGTGGACAAACATACTGACAATCTTAGTGGCTACATTCTCTAGAGTTCAAATCAATGGGAAAATCTAAGAGTTCCATTATGATTTTCTTAAGTTGCTAACGACTCTGGATGAACACCGAGAATTTAAGCATCAAAAGGTTCTAATAACAAGTCCCAAATGATTTGACTTACCTGTATGATTCCAAAATTGACTTGGTCCAGATATGATCAATCTAAGTTGAAGCTGTCTACTCTCAAACCAAATCTCGTAGATATCAATCTCTGGATTTATCTCTCACAAAAAGCCAAAAATAAGTTTGTTTATGAAATTAGGTTAAGGTTTTAAATTAGTTAGTTGTTTTTAATTTTAAGTGTAGGCGTGTGTCGGGCTACATCAGGAAAATCAGAAGGAATCAAATCACTAAAAGGGTCATGTCTGAGATGACCATATGTGCCTCGAAAGTTTAAAATAGTCACGTTTGAGGTGACAAAGTGCTTTTAAAAGGGTCACGTCTGAGGTGACTAAAGTGTCTAAAAGGATCACGTCTGAGGTGATCAAAATGCTTTCAAAATAAAATGATCATGTCTGAGATGATCAAAGGCTCATAACGTTAATTTCAATTAATTTAAAATAGACTTAAAGGTAAATTGGTATAACTGGCAAAAAATTAACTAAGTGTGACCCATTCACACGATTGGACCATGAGAATGGACCAACCATGCGAATGGCTTCCACTAACACGAATGGCTCATCAGATAGCCCATTCGACCGATTGGAAGAGGGTGAATGAGTCAGTCGACCGACTGAAACTCATTCGGTCAACTGAACATGCGAATGAAAGGCACGACTGAGCCAGTCGACCGACTGAATCTCAGTCGGTCAAGTGCATGAAGTTGAGGTTGAAGATATTACTGCAGAAGAGTACCCTCAGTACGCTGACAACAAGGGTAATGTGGTCCCCAATCTGGGTGAGTCCCTAGTCAGAGATATGTTTGAGGTACTAGACAAGATGGAGCAGGAAACAGGAAAGACCGAAGGAACAGCCCAAGCCTCAAATGATGACGTAGACACTCGAAAGGCTGAGTGGGCTGCTTGTTTTGAAGAAGTTAGAGCCCAGCGTGCTGTACCAAAGAAAGATGCCTACACCAAGCTCTACAGAGTCAAGAAACACCATAAGGTGTCAGGCAGGATTATTGCATGGGCTTATTTTGATGACCTTAACGCGTATGCAGTTAAGAGGGAACAGGGCATAGAGTACTTCAGATTTCCACATGATCTGAAGACTCTACCTGTTTTGAGCTCAACCAGCTGGCTAAGCTAAAGCTGCTGTATGCTGACCCACGATAAATGTCAGGCTGGTTCGAGGCTGCCTTGAAGAAGGAGTACCACACCAGATGGGTTAACTTTAGACCACAACAGCCTACGAGGTATCTAAGAAGGTCTGAGGTTGATGCCAATACTGGCAAGCCCAAGATTGTGTTGAAGTGGAGTCCTCCGCGCACTATGTCGAGAATCCCTCTCAGGGAAATGCCACAGGACTTCACTCCACACTTCAAATGGTGGTACTATGATTGGAGAACTGCTGAAGCTGTCATAGTTCTGAATAAAGAGGGCCAAATGGATACTATGAGGGTATTCGACCCGATGTGGCTAACCAACTTGCCTGCTAATGATGTCTATACATTATACAAGTGGCCACTGTTCTATGACACACAAGACATTGTACAAGCCCTCCAGTTCCAAAACGTTATACGACTTTGTTTTGCATTTGAGATTCACGCAGGAGTCACTAAGGAGGAGAAGTACAAGAAGTATAAGGAGGTTATGCAGAAGACAAGAGATTAGATAGATCTAGGTCCAAGGGGAGTTTGTTGATGCATGTATGTCCCTAGATCATGATTTGAAATGTAATGAATCTTGTCTGTCTGAGTATGATGTAATTTGTATTGATTAATGAAATGACATAAATTGTTTGTTACTTGTGATGTTTAATATTTCATTAATGAGTCGTGATTGAATTGATTGGGTTTATGATTGTTTGAATGGTTGCACATTATGTTATATTAATTAAAACATTCAAACTTAACTTAATGAAGTTCTCATGCGAATGGCTCATGCGAATGAACCATACGCATGAATAACTTCACACGATTGACTCAGTCGCACGACTGAACCAGGAGACTGGATCAGTCGTACGATTGTAACATAAGATTGGCTCAGTCGCACGACTGAACACTCAGTCGTACGAATGAATCAACCGCATGGTTCAATCGCACAACTGAACCAGAATAATGGTTCAGTCGCACGACTGAATAATACCAACCTATAAATACAACTCAATTCGTGAAAAATAAGGACTCTCGATCAATTACGATTCCAGACGTACCCTAGTCGTCCAGAAACCTTCCAATTCGTTCTCCAAGTTCATAGAACACAATAAATCGATTCCCAATCGATTTCTAACGTTAGTTTCAATTCTTGATTGAATCTTCATGTGTTCTCACTGATTGGATCGCCAATCAAATAGGATTCCGCACTATTGATCTGGTTTACACGTTAATCTCTACGTATTTCGGTCAAATACCAGGTCTTAACACAAGAGATCTTCAATTTTCAGACCTTGAACTATTATGACAGTCTGGATCTAGCCAGCATGCCACTTGTCAATCCAAGAAAATCAAGACAAGCTGACAAGTTGGCTCAAAGAATCCAAGATAGGATCACTGCAATGTTCAGCCTTAGAAGGAGACTGTGGAAATCAGGCAATGTCATCGGTCAACTGGATATTGAGGCAAACCCTAAGATTAGCTTCATAGAGGAAACCTTGACTGAAGGCCCAATGACAGAACCTAAGAGCCCAGTCTTACCACCAACAACTACTGTTGTGATCAATGAAGTTTTTAAGACACCTGCTGGTGAAGGTGATTCTCAACCTCTCTCTAGCCAGAGCATAGAAACTGCATCAAGCAATGAAGGCCAAAGCTCTCTCCACCCTAAGTCACAGACATCTATGAGTGACAAAGGGAAAAGAAAGATGACATCTAAGGAGATTGAGGAGGAGGGGAGAGAGAGGAAAAGGAGGCTGAGGGGAGAAAGTTCCTCTGCTGGGTCTTCAAGACTCATGGAGTCTACTATGAGGGCTGCCCCAAACTAGATTGAGGATAAATTTTATGCAGACAAGGAACTATGACATAGACAGTTTCATTTCTCTCCTCTATAAGAATTAAATGAACTGGTTGACCTGGAAAGGTCAAGGGAGAAGAATGAGGTAGAAGATGCAGAGCTTCTAGTACAAGTCAAAGAAGAGAGAAGAAAGAAAAGACTGTACAAGCATTTGCCTAACCTCTCCCTAGTTGAAGAAAGTCCTGCACAAGAGTATGTGGTTCAACAAGAACCTCAGGTAGACAAAGAAGAAGATAGGATCAAGATGACCAACTACCTATGTGCCACAGGCCTTTATCAGGCAGAAGCACTTCTTCCTTTGTCCTATGACTATGTTAAGTTTGAGTACTTAAAACAACTTGAACTTGAGAAAGTCAAGGATAGAAAGACAACTAAGAGAAAGCTAAAGGAAAAAGCTTCCAAATCAAGAGCCATGATCCAAAAGAGCATGACGAAATCTGCTGACAGGCAGAGGATGATGAGCTTCTTGAAGCTATATGGATTCTTCGGAAGGAAACTTGGCCCCATGTGTCTATCCACTATGGATGAGCATATAAGGGTGATCAAGCAGAAGATCAAGAGTGGAGAGCTCATTGACTTACACTCCCTCCAAGTCAAGCCCCACCTGAAATAGAGGTTAAGGTTGAAAAACCAGAGACAACACAACCTGGACCTCCTGCTGAATCTCAGCAAGCTTCATCTTCTAATACACAGCAGGGTCAACCTCCCTCTCTTTCTGAGCCTGAGAGAGAGGAAGTCCCAACTGAGAAAGACAATGAAAATCAATCTGGTACTGCAAGCCAGTCTTCTCAGTTAAAACCTATAAAGAGAAAGAAGATGATGGCTTCTAAACAAAGCCAAAGAAAAAGAATATTGCACCCTCTTCTAAACCATAGGATGAGTCAGAACATCCTGAGGATGTGCAGCCATAGAGAGAGAGGAAGTCCCAACTAAGAAAGACAATGAAGATCAATCTGGTACTGCAAGCCAGTCTTCTCAGTTAAAACCTATAAAGAGAAATAAGAGGATGGCTTCTAAACCAAAGCCAAAGAAGAAGAAGACTGCACCTTCTTCTAAACCCCAGGATGAGTCAGAACATCTTGAGGATGTGCAGCCAGAGAATACTACATCAACTCCAATTCAAATAGCTCCCCTAGCATCAGGAAGACCCGTCTTGTCTTGGACATACACCACAAATCTAGAAAGATGGCATGTCATTAGAGATCAAGGCACTGAAGACATTTACACCTGGCAAGACATGTTTCAGTGCCTCTGTATGATCTCTTTAACATGAGAAGACATTTTGACAGTCTGGGGGATCCTGATCACCTTATGAAGAAAGCAATGGTGATCATCCTAATGAGGACTGTTGATATCTGAAGTCTACTAACTGTTTTGGTAGCATCAGCCTAGGGGGAGTTGTAGAGAATGTATGAAGAGGCTGATGCAACCCAAACAACTAAAGTCTATCCTGCATGTTGCACAAGTGCATTGAAGAAGAATGCTTAGGAAGTTTTACATTTGCAACAAAAAAATACTCTTAAGTGTAAAATCTTCCGAAGCCAAGACCAATATCTTCTCAAGCCAAAGATGAATTCTTCTGAAGCTTCAAAGACAAAGTCTTCTAAAGCCTCAACTCATGAAGACAGATTTCTTCTAAAGACTTTTAACATATGCTTTATCAGATGTACTGTTCCATAAAGCTGGACACCTTTCCGCTGCATCTCTGTAAGTCACCAACTTACATGAGTTGGTGAAAAGGTCCATGCTTTTGGTAACTGTACATTGAGGTCTTGAGTCTGTAACTTTCTGCTTCATGTACTTTATCCTTTTTATAATAGATAAGGATGTGAGCTATGGCATGTCATAGTCACTAGTCAAAAGGCAATCTCCTTTGTGTTGTTGGGTTGTAAGTGAACCCTTCACCGGTCCTGCAACTAAGAACTATGTAACAACCACAAACTATATAGTTAGTTCAATATGTGTTTTACACAATAAAAAATGAAAATTAAACATTATAAGCATCACCACACTTGTATTTCATTCATACCCATTCGATTACATATATGTAAGACATGATAGACATATTACATTAAGCTCCTAAACTAGGTACACATGTATCAACAACTCCCCCTTGGACCTAGTTTATATCATTTTCTAACATTCTTCATCAGGTCATCAAATCTTGTACTTTTCCTCTCTTGTACTCCAGCATTTATCTCAAACGCAAAAACATAGTCGTATAACATTTTGAAACTGGAGGGCTGTACAATGTCTTGTGAATCATAGAACAGTGCCCACTTGTATGAGGTAATACCATCAGTAGAGAAGTTAGTCAAAAATTCCGAATAGTATCCATTTGGCTCTCCTTTTGCAAGACTATGATAGCTTCACCTGTTCTCCAATCATAATACAACCGCTTGAAGTGTGGGAGTGAAGTTTGTGGCATTCACTTAGAGGGATTTTGGACATAGTACATAGAGGACTCCACTCAGCACTACCTTAAGCTTTCCAGTAATGGAATCAACTTCAGCCTTCTGATGTACCTCGCGGTTATTGAGGTCTGAAGTTAACCCACGGGTTGTGGATTACTTTCATCAATGCAGCCTCAAACAAGCCTGAATTCATTTCTCGGTGTCAGCATAACAACAATTTAGGAGTGCCAGCTGGTTGAGCTCAAAACAGGAAGAGTTTCAGATAGTGTGGAAATCTAAGTCTCTATGCCTTTTCCCCTCCATGTTATACATTTAGATCTCAAATTAAGCCCTTGCTATGATATTGCCTGACACCTTTAGGGGTTTATGGACTTTATAATGCTTGGTGAGATTTAGGCTTTTGGACGTACGAATGGCTGGGTCTTAGCAAAACAGGTTGCCCATTAAGCTTTTTGATGACAGTGGCATTCGAGGCTTAGGCTTTTGACCCTCAGCTTTTTCATCTGATCCAGCTTGTCAAATGTTCACTACCGCGGAGTATCACCCAAGTTGGGACTACATTTCCTCTCGGTCAGTGTACTCTGGATAATAGCAGCAGTAACATCTCTATCTCAATTTCACATGTCATTGAGCTTGTTGGACCAAAAGAAACAATGAGCCAAGATCAGAAAACCTCTAAGTCCCACACGGTATCACAACAACTGCTGAAAGCCTCATCAGTAGTTTGACAAGTGCTGAAGACTTCAACAGCTGAAGATCAAGTGCTGAAGACCTTAACAGCTGAAGAACCAAAGTGCTGAAGTACAACAGCTGAAGAACACAAGTGCTGAAGCTGAAAGACCAAAGTACTGAAGCACAACAGCTGAAGAGTTCACAAGTGCTGAAGATCAACAACTGATGTACAAAGTCTGAAGACAAAGACTGAAGACATCAGCTGATGATATCTACTGAAGTCATCAGCTGATGAAACGCCTGAAGGTCAAAGTCTGAAGACAAGTACTGAAGCCTCAGTAGTTTGTCACAACTGCTGAAGAGTACTTCTTCAGTAGTTGTGATATCAGTAGTTTAGTTTTATGTTTCAGTAGTTTTGTAAAACGACTGAAGAGCTTGTTCTTCAGTCGTTGTAGTTTCAGTAGTTTATATTTGTACTTAACTTGCTGATATGTTCTCAGTAGTTGTGAACATTCAGTAGTTTGTTAAGATTTAGTTATTTCTGTATTGGATCTGCCAGTTGTCACTTTCCGTGATAACAGCAGTGACTGTTGCACTCTATATAAGGAGTGACAACCCATTGTAATCATTGAGCGATATGAGCAATTGAATGGAATGTTTGATTGATTTGATTAGAAATATTCTACATCTATAAACATTCCTAGAAATCAGAAATCATATTCTCTCCCTATAACCGTATGCGATCTTAACGCTTACATATATGTTTGCTTGCTACAATTTGTCTAATTCGTTGTGTGTATTCCGCTGCTTTACATTCTGATAAACATCAAACTTGTGATCACTGATCCTGTCAAATGGTATCAGAGCAGGTTAATCATTGATCGATCTAATAATTGATCATTGAAATGCTATTCAAGATCCAAGTTTGATTGAATTAGCTTTTGTTTTTGCAAGAAACGGTTTATAGAGATTGAATTTTCTGTATTTCTGCTCATTCATCCTGAGATCTTATTCTTGGTTCTCATTGAGTTTGTTGTGGTTTGTCTAAAACTTTTTAAAACTTGAACTAAACTGTTTTTGAACTGAAAATGACCACTCCCTCCAATGATCCTCACAATACTGGTTCCTCAACCAAGCCTCCTATGCTGGTTAGGAATGAGTATAACATATGGCAAAGACGTATGCTCCATCACCTGTCTGTTAACAGCGCAGGGTGTTGGACATCAGTGGTACATGGTCCACACAAGCCTATGGTGAATAACCCGGAAACCAATCAAATGGTTCCGAAGAGGAGGGAGCAATACTCAGATGAGGATAAAAAGTTGCTTGAGATTGATGCAAAAGCCCATGGAATTCTGGCCATGGCTTTGCCCAATGAAATCTATTCTGGGCTAATGCATCATGAAACTGCCCATGACCTCTGGATTGCTTTGAAAGAACAATTTGGAGGAACAGATGAGGTCTTGGCAAATAATAGAGAAATTCTTGCCCAACAATATGAGACATTCTCTCATAGAAAGGGTGAGACACTGACTCAACAATATGAGCGGTTTTCTTGTTTGATCTCTGAACTAAAAATGGTCAAACTTGAATACACCAATATTCAGATGAATAACAGATTTCTCAGATCACTGCCTGAGAGATGGGACACATATACTATTGTCCTACGCTCCAGTGCAAGTTTGGACAAACTATCTCTCACCCAACTCCATGGGAAATTGCTCACTTTTGAGAGAGAGATAGAACAGAAGAGAAAGCTGTCTTCATCTGGAAAGCTCACTGAAGACTTTATACAAGGCAACACAGCCTTGGTGGGTCATGAGTCAGAATATGCTGCATCTGAATGCCAGTATGATGAGCATATTTTTCTCTTCGAGCACTTCTAATTCTGCATTTGTAAGTGTTGATGGTCAGTTTACTGGAGGTAATAATGACAATTTATGTTTCATTATGGATGATCTCAAGGGGATTGCTGATGATGACTTAGAAGAGATGGATATTTTGAGCCAAATGGCCTTGATAAATATCAGATCTCAGAAGTTCTACAAAAGAACTGGAAGAAAATTCCCAGGACTCTCTGGCAAAACCAAAGTTGGTTTTGACAAGAGCAAGTTGAGGTGTCACAAATGCCAACGGCTTGGACACTTTGCAAGAGAGTGTAGATCAACTGGATCAAACTCTACTGCACCCTTTGTGACTTTCCTGGCAACAGTCAACAAAACAGAGGGCAACATCCTGTCACATCTAGTCATCATCCTCAACAACAATCTCCGGCATATTTTGTTCCTCAGGGTCAAATGCCTTATCAGTACCCTTGTTATTACATGCCACAGTCAAGTCAAGTTCAAGTTCCTATGACACCACAACCTCATGCATTACCAGAACCTCAGCCTTCCCTATCTCATCAACAACCTTCATCTCAACAACACAGCTTCTTCACCCCAGGAGTTGTTGACTGGAGCAGTTTACCAGATGACTTGTCTGGTCATGATCAACTGTTCTCAGGTGCTGGTCAACATGGTGGTGACAGTCCCTTTGGGAATCTAGCTCTTATGGCTTTGGAGTCTGCTGATACTTCATCTTCCAATGCCTCTACACCTCAGGTATCACAGGTATCTGAGGCAAAAGCCAAATTATGTTCTGAACAATGCATAGCAGCATTTGCTTCCATTAGAGAAGCAAATGTAGCTTTAATTAATAAGAACATTGAGCTAGAACAAGTAATTTCCAAAAACAAAGCTGAGTTTGAGTTTGTGCTCAAAGATAAAAATGATGAGGTTTATAAACTGAATTGCAAAATAATTGATGATAAGGCTAGAGAAGATGTACTTCTAGAGAAGTACAAAGATCTCAAAGAAACCCTTGCAGTTACCCAGGTCGAGTGTGATAGATGGGTACAATCATGCAAAGGTTTTGAAATGCTTCTTAGTAAGCAATCTGCTTCAAATGTGAAGTTTGGAATTGGTTACAATCACACTGCTCCACCTACAGATTTTACCCCAAGAGCAGAGGTAGAATCTGATGGTGAGAGTGATAACCAATCCATCAAGTCATGTGATCTACCTTCTGATACAGCACAATCAGAAGTAGCAGTCAGTATCAAGTCCTCTTTGAACCTATCAGCTGATGTTGATGGTCCAAATGCTGACATTCACATGATCAATAAGTTGATCAACTCAGGAGTCAATCCTGAAGGTCCTGAAAGGACTGGAGAGCAGGATTCAACTCCTGAAGTTCAAACTTCAACTGCTGTCAGTACTGAAGAGAAGAAAACTGGCAGTAGAAAGAGTTTGAAGACTACTAAAGATGCTGTCAAGAAAGCAACCAATGCTTCCAAAGCATTGAAGAACAAGTCTTCTGTTGCTTCACCATCTTTAGTTGATGATCAACCTAAGATGAAGAAGAAACCATGTGAAGTATGTGGTTTGTTCAATCATCTTACAGATGATTGTTGGTACAAAAGAGGTTCCAAACTCAAACAAAAGAAGAAGAAATTAATGAGAAAATGGTAAAAATGAAAACTGAGTTTGAGACCACATTTGTATCAGCAACATCAAATCCTGTAACCCTTAAGTCCTTAAAGCAATCCAAAAAGGAAGGAGTTAAACAGGTGACAGCTGAGGGTGCTCAAAAGAAGAAGGTGCAACATAGGACCTTATCTAACTCCACTAGCAATGTGTCTGATGAGCTGAAAGCTTTATCACAAATCAGACACAGCTGGTGATGATGGTACAACATCTGTTGGGTAGAGTTAACCAACTAGATTCTCCTATGTTGAAACCACAGAAAAGGAGGTCTAAGCCAAAGGACTCCTCTTCTGCACCATCTTCTTCCTCTCAGGCTGTTGTTACAAATAAACATGCTAGTTACCATCTATTGATGAGACCAGGCCCAAAACCAAAAAGGTTTGGGTCTCTAAAACTAACTGATTGTTTATTATTGCAGGGTTCTTCAACATGCCAAAATAGCATCTGGTATGTAGACAGTGGGGGATCCATGCACATGACTGGGAACATCTCTCTTCTTCATGACTACTCTCAAGGAAAGAAGGGATTTGTCTCTTTTGGCAATGATGCTAGGGGTTACATCATCGGTAAGGGCTTTGTCTCCAATGGAGAAATCAAATTTGATGATGTTAATCATGTGGAAAATCTCAAGTACAACCTCTTGAGTGTCAGTCAAATGTGTGATAAAGGCCATGTTGCCCTTTTCACAAGTCAAAACTGTAGGATTCTGTCATCCAAAGTTTTGCCCTTGATTGACAAGGTGTTGGATGATCACACTCTCCTGAAAGCCAACAGGACAGGAAGAGTGTATGCCTTAGATCTCTCTAAGAAGATAGATCTCAAAGGTAATCCTTGCCTATTTTCCAAAGCCTCTTTTCAAGAATCTAAACTATGGCACAGGAGGCTTGGTCATGTAATCTCAAAAACATGAATCAGCTTAGCCACAATAGTTTAGTCAGAGGCTTACCAATAAAGGAGTTCCACTGTGATGAAACTTGCACTGCTTGTTTAAAAGGAAAACAGCACAAGGTCTCATTTCCTCCTATTGAAGTGTCCAAGTCCACTGCCTGCTTGCAATTACTGCATATGGATCTATTTGGTCCTGTGAGAGTAATGAGCATGGCAAAGAAGAAATACTGTCTGGTAATTGTGGATGATTACTCCAGATTTGTATGGACTTTCTTTCTACATTCAAAGGATGAGGCTGCTCAGAAGATTATCCACTTTGTGCTGTACATTGAGAAGCAGTATTCCCTTCCAGTCAAGTGTATTAGGAGTGATAATGGAACTGAGTTCAGAAATCATACACTTGATGACTTCTATCTCTCAAAGGGAATCAAAAGGCAGTTCAGCATTCCAAGGACTCCGGAACAAAATGGAGTAGTGGAGAGAAAGAACAGGACCCTCATTGAAGCTGCAAGGTCCATGCTGGCTGACTCAGGTTTGCCATTGACCTTTTGGGCCGAAGCTGTCAACACAGCTTGTTATGTGCAAAATAGAGTTTTAGTAAATCAGAGGTTGATGAAGACTCCATATGAAGTTCTCCATCATTTGGCTCCACTGATTTCATTTTTCAAAGCATTTGGGTGTCCCTGTTTATTCTCAACACAAAGGATCAACTCCACAAATTTGATCCTAAGGTGGATGCAGGATACTTTGTTGGTTATTCATCTACTTGCAAAGCATACAGAGTCTTCAACTGCAGAACAAAGATGTTGAAGAAACTCTACATGTTAAGTTTAATGAATCTCCAAAGGACAAGATTCCACAAAGTCCTGTGGAGTTATTTGATTGGACATACTGCAATATGTTCCTTATCAAACTCCTGCTGTTGCTCCTGTCAACAGTTCACCACTGGTGGTACTGCTGATGATGATGATGATTGCAGTACTCACCTCTTCAGGTTTAGTGATCAGCTGCCTGATTCAACTAGACCTGATGTTCCTGTAGCGCCAGTAGCACCATCCACAACAAATGCTGATGAGATTTCTTCGAATTCAACTTCCTTTGAATTACCATCCACTGATTGGTTTCAAGGAAATGATTCACCATCACCATCTGTTGCTGCTGACCGGCTACAAACACTTGCACAGATCTCATTGTGTATCAAGATCTGAAGAATCACCCCATGTCTCAAATCATTGGTGATATCACTGCTGGAGTATCAACAAGAAGTCAATTGTCAAACTTCTGCTTCTATGCTCTCTCATCAGTCAGCAAGAGCCAAAGAATTATCACATTGCTTTAAAGGACAATGGATGGGTTGATGCCATGCAGCTTGAGCTTCTTCAGTTCAAGAAACAGCAAGTGTGGGAACTGGTTCCTCTACCTCCAGGTAAGTGTGCAATAGGCACTAAATGGGTGTTTAGGAACAAAACTGATGAAAATGGGCTTATTGTTAAGAACAAGGCCAGACTGGTTGTTCAGGGGTTTGCACAAGAAGAAGGTATTGATTATGATGAAACCTTTGCCCCTGTAGCCAGACTGGAAGCAATTCGATTGTTTTTAGCTTATGCTGCTTATCAAAAACTTAAAGTCTTTCAAATGGATGTCAAAAGTGCATTTTTGTATGGAAAAGTTAAAGAAGAAGTTTATGTATGTCAACCTCCAGGCTTTGAGGACAACAAACATCCTAATTGGGTGTATAAGCTTGATAAAGCTCTTTAGGGTTAAAACAAGCTCCCAGAGCCTGGTATGAGACATTATCAAACTTTCTTCTGGAAAACAATTTCACTAGAGGCTCCATAGACAAGACTTTATTTATTAAGAAAGCTGGGCAGCATAATCTACTTGTTCAAATTTATGTAGATGATATTATTTTTGCATCCTCTGATCCAAAGTTGTGTGATGCCTTTACAAAGTTGATGCAACAGAAGTTTGAAATGAGTGCCATGGGAGAATTACAGTTCTTTCTGGGGTTGCAAATCAAACAAAAGGCTGATGGAATTTTATTCATCAATCCAAATATACAAAAGATCTTTTGCAAAAGTTTGATTTACAAAACTGTAAGCCCTGTTCTACTCCCATGAGCAGCACCACACAACTGGACTCAGATCAGAAAGGTAAAGTGGTTGATGAAACACTTTACAGATGTATGATTGGGTCCTTGATGTATTTAACAGCTTCTAGACCAGATATTATGTTTGCTACATGTGTTTGTGCTAGATTTCAGGCTGCACCTAAAGAGTCTCATCTGATTGCAGTCAAGAGGATCTTTAGATATCTGCAAGGCACTCCATCTCTAGGTTTATGGTATCTACCAGACATTCTGGTAAATTAGTTGCTTTTTCTGACAGTGACTATGCAGGGTGTAAGTTGACCAGGAAATCAACTTCTGGTGGATGTCAATTCCTAGGCAACTGCTTGATTTCTTGGCAGAGCAAGAAACAGACCTCAGTTGCTACATCCACTGCGGAAGCAGAGTACATTGCTGCTGCAAGCTGTACATCTCAGGTACTCTGGCTTCAAAACCAACTTTGGATTATGGCATTACAGAGACTAAGACTCCATTGTTAATGGATAGTGCTTCAGCTCTTTGCATTGTCAAAAATCCAGTCCAGCACTCTAGGACCAAACATATAGAGATCAGACATCATTTTATAAGAGATTGTTTGAAAAAGGTCTGATTGATCCTAAGTTTGTGCCCAGTGCTGATGAGCTTGCAGACATTTTTACTAAGCCTTTGGATAGTTCAACTTTCCAAAACCTGGTGTTAAGGCTTGGTATGCTGCAGCTAGAATAGGTGACAACTACTGATGATCTCAGTAATTCATATTGATGATCATGAGTGCCTGTCACATATAAGTACTGATGAGCTCTTTTAACCTCAGTACTTTTTATAACTACTGAAGGCTAAAAGTTCTCACAAGTACTGAAGTACTTCATCTGCTCTAAACTACTGAAGTAGTTACAACTACTGATGTAGTCATAACTACTGAAATCAGTAAAAACAGATAAGTACTGATGTCCTATGAAACAACTGAAATCAGCCATAAAGACTGATGAATGTGTTGAGGATAGTTTGAAACAGCTGAAAAGCTAAGAATTGACGAAAACAGCTGAAGAGAACTTTCCCTTCAGTCGTTTGTACCACTGCTGTTTCATTTTAAACAACTGAAGCAAAACCACGTCTTCAGCAGTTTTATAACTACTGATGACCAATACCAAGTCTTCAGTGTTTACAACAGCTGATGACAAAACCACTGTCTTCAGTAGTTTCATAACTACTGATGACAAACACCATGTCCTCAGTTGTTTCAATCACCTGAAGTCAAAACCACGGTCTTCAGTAGTTTTCTAAACTACTGATGCCTAACACCGCGACTTCAGTGTTTCAACGTCTGAAAGGATAATACCATGTCAACGGTCGTTTAAAACTACTGATGACTAACACCACATCCTTCAGTCGTTTCTCACCCGTACCCTATAAATACCCTTAACCTGAGCTCTCCATGCTTCATCTTCTTCAAACCTAACGTTCCTCTCCAAAAATTTCCATGGCGTCTTGCAAATTAAACCGCGACACAACTGTGTTGCCTACCTCACAAAATCGCCGATCTGGACTAAGTTCGATACTGCTATCGATCTTATGGTTCAGTCCCAATACAACAAGGCATTCCTTCTGAACCCCGTTTTACATGCCGAATCCTTGAACCAATTTGGATGAACGTTAATGTTACTAAGAGGAGAGCAACACACTATCCCTCCGGTCAGTCGTCAACACAACGAAGTAGTGATTACTCCTGCAACAATCCGTAAAATTCTTCAACTGAGTGATGCTACCTCTCCTGCTGGATATCCGAAGGGCACTATAGATCTCTCATTTGCTCGGCATGGATATCAAGGTGATCTCAGTGCCCACCATCATGAAGAAACACTTTAATGACGCTGAGCGCCTGATCTTTCACATGGTCAATGTATGTTTGGCCCCTAAGACATCGTCTTGGGATCAAATGTCCACCAAATGGCAGCAGGTATTGTATTCTATCCTTGAGCAACAACCACTGAACTTTCAGAATTAATATTTTCAGAGCTCAAAGATATGGCTCAAAAACCAACTGCCAACCGTTGGATACTCTATCCACGGTTCATAATGGCCATTATAATAGACCAGCTTAATGCTGAGGGACTTGTTGGCTTGGGAGTCCCTGCTACGGCTGTTTGCCAGAAGTATACTCCGGCACAACTCTGACCGGACACTCAAACTGGCTGCCAAGCTGCGAAAACCCACGCAGCTGGAACCCACAGCCACCACCTCCAAATCCAATGTCCCCACCAAACCCACCAAAAAGAAACCCAAAAGGCTACTCAGGGAATTGAGTCCCCTGAGGATGCTCCTGCACAACAAACGCAGGATATATCCACTAGTCCAAACCCCCTAGTGGATACAATGACTCCTCCAGCCACAGCCGCTCAGGCTTCTCTCAACAGGAGCCTGCAGCAACCAAGGGGCACCTACTTATCTGGGATCTTCCTCACTTGAGGAGATTGCCATTGAAGAGCACCATCCACCCCAGGTGCACACTGCTACCCTGTACCCCAAACAACCGCCCCTCACAGCCCAACTTTAATAGTTGCACAAGTGCTGACTCAATTGCACTCCTCACCCCCTCCCAGAAACCACTTCCAACTGGGAATACCTCTACAATTGAGGGGGAGGAACACAGTGCACTTGAGAACCCACAGCACAGGGTTTCCCAATTCTATCTCCTGGTGTAGAGAAGGAGCTTAGAATATCTAGTGAGGCTGCCACCTCCTCTGACTCAGCACATGACCAGAGTGAGGCTGGTAACATTGCTAAGACCTCCCTAGAGGCAACAGCTGATGATGGACATTGTCCTGAGGCTGGAAGTCCCCAGTACCAAGCACAAGGGGCACATGCACCACTGGTCTACACCCAGCGCATGTAAATCCTGCTCTAAGCAGGAGGTCAGGTGATTCAGTATCAACTGATGATGACCTGAGCTTCTTCTTCGATGTAGTTGCTCAAAAACACCATTCTAGAGGATGAGGTTAGCAGACTCAAAGAGCTGCTGGCCAAGATGTCTCAGGATGCAAGTCCATCTGCCACCCTCATACACCCACAGATGGCACCTTCCCTTGAAGGTTTCCCAAACACAGACCACCCAAAATCAACCACCGCCTCTGCTTCAGGCCTATTCTCAGGAACAGAACCCTCCTGAGCAAATAGGTGCTATCCTCAAAATTCCTCCTCTCATCACCCCCATAATCAATGATATAGTGATCAAAGCCCTTGATGAGAGGCTTTCCTCAACATTACAGCCCTGGTTGATGCTGCTGTCCACAGACTCTTTCTGCGGTACCAAACCCCTCCTCCAATGCAACAAAAAGGGGGAGAGTACTGCAGTGAAAGAAAGAAAGAGGAAGAGATCTGAGGAAGAGGAGAAGAAACAAGAAAAGCAACCCTGCTCACGTACAAGCGAAAGAGAAGTGCTGATGTTGATCAGACTGATGAAGAAAATCCTTGGAGGAGCTGGTCAAAGAAGCTGACACCACACACAGCCGCTCCATGGATAAAATAATTGACCAATTATTCAGGCAGGGTTTGACACAGCTACACTGGATAGTGAGATCAGAAGGTTAGAGGTACAAGAGATACAACCGATGGGCAGGGTACGATGCTCTTGAGAAAGAGAGGTTGGAAATAATGATCCGCTTTATGCCAAATACTTGGGAAGATCATTAATGGAGATCCGCGCATGGTCCAGGGACAGCATTCTGGCTATAGCCACCAGATCTGTCTGTCTGAGCAATTCAAAGGGATCATTGTGAAGCCTTGATGAGGCTGGGGCTGGCAAAAGGTTAGAGAGGCTAAACTTACAAAAGCAAAATTAACTACAAGGATGCTAGATCAACTTCCTCCAACCCACTCAAACAGATCCTATCCCTCAAAATCCCAAACCAACCTCTAAGCCAAAATCCAAACATCCTCTCTCTTCAAAACCAATCCCTTCACCAACCCAACATCATCCAGTGATGTACCCCGAAGAAGGAGAAGGGTGCTGAGGATGGAAGAAGAAGCAGAAGAAGAGGATGAAGATGATAGTCTGCCACTCTCTGCTGTTCTGAAGCTACCAAAGCCCCAGAGTCAATCCATGATCACACCGACTCTCAAAGGGAAATGGTCAGAGTCAAGATAGAAGAAGAAGAAAACAGCAGAAACAGCACGATGAGCAACTGTTGAAGATGGTTGACAAGGAATTTCCTCAGTCATCATCTATTCAAGCCATGAAAGGGCATGCTCAAAGGCTGTACACTCTCAGACACACCTTTCAGTATCAGAGGGAGAGAGTGAGAGTATGGCCAGACCCCAGGGTGAGTTCTAGAATCCATAAAAGAACTATCCCACACAGATACAACGGCCAAGTACGAAAAACAATAGAATCTACCATCATGTTGGCCGTTGTAGTCTCACCTTGGGAAATCATTGATGAATTCAAGAAAGCTCACCAAGCAAAGAAGACACCTCAAGCCTTACTAGAAAACAAGATGATTAAGAAGGGGTTGTTATACAAAAAGCTTGAAGACATCCAAAAGAATGAGCTCCAGTTACTCCTTGAAGGCAACCATCGGATGAATTTGTATACAGGGAGGTAACTACGGTGGAGCTGAAAAATGGCAGGACCATGAAGTACTTATCAGAGTACTATGGTCCAGAGTTCTTCTTCGAAGGAGGAGCTGAAGAACTCTCTCAAGAGGAACAAATTGTTCTCCTTGAGGCCTATGTCCGTGAGTCATACAGACTCATTATGGGGAAGTGAATCTCATGAATGGGATAACAACTCTGTGTCCAGTTCCCCAAACAGAGTTCCCATTCATACTCTGCCAAACAAATATTTGAGGTCTTCCCAGGCCGGAGCGTACATGGGTCATCTTCTCTACTGATCAAGAAGGAAAAAGACCAACATTTTGCCATCAATAAGTGGGAGTTTAAATAAGTTAGAGGTTTTGGCTGCATTGGTTCAGGGGGAGTTTGTTGGACCAAAAGAACAATGAGCCAAGATCAGAAAACCTCTAAGTCCCACACGGTATCACAACAACTGCTGAAAGCCTCATCAGTAGTTTGACAAGTGCTGAAGACTTCAACAGCTGAAGATCAAGTGCTGAAGACCTTAACAGCTGCTGAAGAACCAAAGTGCTGAAGTACAACAGCTGAAGAACACAAGTGCTGAAGCTGAAAGACCAAAGTACTGAAGCACAACAGCTGAAGAGTTCACAAGTGCTGAAGATCAACAACTGATGTACAAAGTCTGAAGACAAAGACTGAAGACATCAGCTGATGATATCTACTGAAGTCATCAGCTGATGAAACGCCTGAAGGTCAAAGTCTGAAGACCAAGTACTGAAGCCTCAGTAGTTTGTCACAACTGCTGAAGAGTACTTCTTCAGTAGTTGTGATATCAGTAGTTTTATGTTTTATGTTTCAGTAGTTTTGTAAAACGACTGAAGAGCTTGTTCTTCAGTCGTTGTAGTTTCAGTAGTTTTATATTTTGTACTTAACTTGCTGATATGTTCTCAGTAGTTGTGAACATTTCAGTAGTTTGTTAAGATTTAGTTATTTCTGTATTGGATCTGCCAGTTGTCACTTTCCGTGATAACAGCAGTGACTGTTGCACTCTATATAAGGAGTGACAACCCATTGTAATCATTGAGCGATATGAGCAATTGAATGGAATGTTTGATTGATTGATTAGAAATATTCTCCATCTATAAACATTCCTAGAAATCAGAAATTCATATTCTCTCCCTATAAACGTATGCGATCTTAACGCTTACATATATGTTTGCTTGCTACAATTTGTCTAATTCGTTGTGTGTATCCGCTGCTTTACATTCTGATAACATCAAACTTGTGATCATGATCCTGTCAGAGTCTCGTCACTTGTAACTTCAAAAGTAGGAGCGTCCTGACAATCTCGTCTGGCTTGGCCGGAAACATCTCAGCAAGTGTTCATGAGTAAGGTGATGTGGATCATACTATCTTGATGAGATGTGGATCTGCTTTAATTTAAAACATGTAAATACATCAACAATAGTAATAAATCAGGACATCAAACATTTGATAGAGATAGATCACATAAGTATATAATTTATACTGATCAAGTACAACAAGCTTTCAAAATACATAATATCTAAGCATAATTGTGCCCTTGAATAGCAAGCTCGTCAGCTGGAGGGGCTAAAGATGAGCTCTTTGATCTAAGCTTATTGGACCGTCACTCTCCAGCCTGTGTGGATGTGATCCAGATGAATCATCTCCTTCATAAACATCTCATCCCTTCACCTTCCTTCATTCCATACCTTCTTCATCAGTGTCATCATCATCATCCTCATCATCGTCATCATCACCATCATCATTCCTTCTTGATCTTGAGAGGTCATCTTGGAGCCTTTGGTCGTAGCATCAATTTCTTGTTCTCACCTCAAGATCATCATATACTCGTACTGAAAAAGGCTGCAGCACGAAGCTCAGTAATCTCTTTCTCTGAGTTGATTTGTTAAGGTGAGCAGCATGAGTTCCATCAGCTGATTTAGATGTGTGTAGCTCGTTGCGCATCAGTTGCCAGCAGCTTAAGCACAATCTAGTTTAGATTGGCCAGTTGCTCCTCTAACCAACAGTGGGAGAGGATCCAAAGCTCAGTGGGACCTGAGATGAAGTATAGGCTCAATGGGTGGTGGTAGTGGTGGTAGTTGTGATAAAGATAGGTGGTGTATGGGTGTAGCTGGTGGAGGTATGGCTGTAGATATGGAGGGTGGAGGTGTGGTGGTAATGGTGGGGGTGTGGTAGTAGCGGTGGTAGGTGTGGTAGGTGATAATGGGTGGTGTGGTAGTAATGGTGGATGGTGTGGTAGTGGTGGTGGTAGCTGTGGTGGTGGTGATCAAGGTGAATCTTTGTCTCGCTCTTCATCCCGTGAGGCTGAGCCATCCTCTTTTCCTCGATCCCTTCAAGGAGGATGCTCCCCTTGGCTGTTGGGTTGGTCTGGGGTGTAGATGGATCAGTAGCAGCCTCCCAGACTCACCCCCTGGCGTCCACCTACCGCCCTAATCCCCGCTCCTCGGTGGCAACCACCCTCCTGCCCACCATCTGAACTAACGGCTCCTCATCGGACTCCTCCTCCTCATTAGGACAGAAGTCGTGATGGAATCCAGTCGTTTCAGCTCCTCCGTGGGTGGATGGTGGAGATGTAACATATGTGGTTGTGGCCCTAGATTGGGTGGGGCTAGTATCTCCACCATCACCACTATCATAAAATCTGAATCATCGGATGGGAGCACAATTGGCTCAGAATTTGAGTCACTAGCATCATGACGCCACTTCCTCTTCGTTGGCGCCACGTAGTCCTATCGGGCCAAATGGCCAAACAACCTCCTTATCGGGGGTTCACCTGCTTGCCCTGTTAAACCTTCATCCGTCCTAGGGTGGTATCATCCATCACCTCTAGTGTTATGGCATCCTCTCTCTCCTTAGGCAGCAAAGGAAGCTTCTGGTCGATGATCATCAGTATGAATTGTGGGTACATGCAGAATCCTTCGTTGCCTTTGGTCTCTATGTTCTCTACCAAGTAGGTGAAGATCATCCTCGAAAAGCTAAAAAAGATGATTCAGAACCAGAGCCACATAGGCATTCTGGATCTGATCAGAGAGCTCATTAAAACCTCCCTTCCTCGAGGCAATACACTTTAGCAACACATGGGCTAAGTACTTGAATTGGGGGCACAAGTTGCTCTTGTTGAGGACACCTACGTTGACGTCCCCCGAGTACTTAGCCCAAAGAAAGCAACCTCGGATAGTCAATGGGTGTAGTCTCGTAGGGCAATTGTCATCATCTCTCAACTCTAAGACAGTCCTTAGATCCTCGTCACTGATATCAATGGCCTGCCCAAAGATGGAACTCCGAATATGGTGAGGCTCTAAGGACCTATCTACAATAGTGCTTTCCCAAAAAGCCTGTTGTATCGACCAGTATGGTGTGCACGGAGTGGAAATAGATCTGAAAATCCTCGATCTCCATAGAAATGTAATAATGCCCACGAACTCAGACGCGTTCCGGGATATAGTGTCTAGATGAGCACATATGTTGTGCTTAGTGCTCATCGTCCACCGACTCGTCACACTGCTATAACACAAGATAGATAAATGTTAGAGTGTTTGTAAGTGAATGCCACTTGAATTATAATGAACTTTAGGCATTTCTGTTCTGTCGTGCGAATGGACAATCCGACTGAGTCTTAGTTGTACGAATGAGCTCAGTCGTGCGAATGAACCTGCGACTCAACCGAGTCGTGTGCTCTTCTATGTGGTTGAATCAGTCGTGCGACTGAGTTCATACGCCTGGTTCATTCGTGCGATTGAGTCATTCACCCCACTCTATCATGCGATTGAAGTTCATCAATGTGTCGATTTGCATAACGTCTTTGTTCGTACTGTAGGATCGATTTGGATAGATACTTGATGTTAAACGTTCAGGTTAGTCTCATTCGACTCGCAATGTATCAACATAACTCTTAGTACTAAATAATTGACATTAACTACATATTAGTGGTTATTAGTGGTTATGTTTCGGTTTTTGTTTTGAACCGATTTTAACACTTAGGACTTGATTACTCAATGCAATTTGATCAACTCTAGTCCTGCACTACATGTAGAAACGATGTTAAATCAGTATGAATCACAAATATGGTGCTAAATCACGGATATAAAATTTGGGCAGAGTTATTGCAGTCGTACGATTTAGGGGCGATTTGGGAGTGAGGATTGACTGCGACTGACTCCTCCTTTATTTTACTAGGGTTTCCTTCAGTCGTGCGACCTGAACCTAATCGCACTGTTGATTTGTGTGACTAAGGCTCAGTCGTGCAACTGGCTTAGTCAGTCACCTTCAGTCGTGCAATTGACATTCGGTCACCTCCATTCGTGCGATTAGTTCATTCTGATGATCCAATCATATGGATTGACCCATGCTTATGGTAAATCACATGTCTAGTCCATATGTGTCGTTTAGTCATGCGATTGGGCTCATATGTATGGTCCAATCGTATGAACGGTCCATATTCATGATCTAGTCGTGCGAATGGCTCATACTTATGAGTTTGATCTTATGACCATTCATACACTTAGCCCTTTTACTTATTGATAAGACATTTTGACCATTGATCATCTCAGACATGACCATTTTAACTTAGAAAAATGTTGATCACCTCAGACGTGATCTTTTTAACAACAAAACAATTTGTCACCTCAGACGTGACTCTTTTACATTTGAAAACCCATTGGTCACCTCAGACGTGACCTTTTTAATGAGTAAATCCCAGATTGACTTCCGATGCGTAGTCAAACATTTAACTACTAAATTAACTAAAATTAACTAAATTAAACAACAAGAAATAAAACAAAGCTAAAACATATTTTTGTATTTTGTGTGAGGTGAAATTCTAAGATAAGTATCTACTAGATTTTTCTTTCTAGACAGTATAGCATCAAGTTACATTGATCATAACTTGAACAATTCATTATGGAATCATACAGCTTTATCAAATCATTTGGGACATTTTACCAAATCCTTTTGATTCTAGATTCTTGTTTTCATCGAGAGTCATTTTAAGTTTAAGAAATCATACTAGTGTTGTAAGATACACACAATGATTTGGACTTTCAAGAATTGCAGCTCACGATGATTGGTAGTATATTGTCCTCTTAAATCATACAAAGATTTTGACACACATTGCTGTGAATTAAGGTTTAATTATTTAAACAAGCATTGTGGATCCCACACTTATATGGTAATCAACATTCCTCAAGAGATTTTTGAGCGGTCTACAGGTATTGTGACCAAGAGAAAACTATTCTAAGAGCTTCCAAAGAGATGCCAAGCCTCAGGTCAGTGCCATCGCACCTCAGAGAGGCGCAAACAACAATGAATTCTAGAATATTTAGGTTGTGCTTATCCTCAGGTCAGTGCTACCGCATAGGAGAAAGGCACACAACCTGTCTTCTTGTTTAAGCTATTATATTCTTTTTACACAGATCGCACAAACAACATAGGTTATTAGCTTGATTGATTTTTGCATTTTTCATGTGCTTTGCTCATTTTTATGGTCATCCGCACACATTTGTGGCGTTTATTTTGCTCTTCATCCCTTATTGGAACTTCGTTGATTGTGTTAACCTAGGAAAAGGTGATAATCCACAGCTTCTTGAACAACTTTAGTTTGAGCTTGAATCACCAATGAGGTCTACTATCTATTGTGTTGAATCTACCGACACATCATGTAGTGGTCTATCAACCTCTGGATTACTTTCTCTGTGTTACCTTAGTAGAATCTAGTTGTACTATCATTTTTCCTTTACGTTGCTTAGACTTCTCAGACTTATATTTCAAATTTGCATCTTAATCAGTTAAATTCTTTTAAAGTCCCAAACTCTTTGTTCCTGTGTACTATCATTTTCCTTATCCTTGAATCAGTATCACAGATACGATCTCATTTCTATTAATAGACTGTCCTCCTCCTCGTTTATTAATAACTTAATACTAATATAACCTATTCTCCTCCTAAAATTCTAAAACCGAAAATGATTTGCGTTAGAATTTAGTAGGCGAAGAAGAAATAAAATAAAATAAAATGAGAGAATAAATAATAAAAATGACTCGACGCATCCAACTATAAAATCACTAAATATACAACTAAAACATCAACTCAATTGATACCCAATCAGATCATCATTTTTTTTTAAAGCAGATATAAAAATCGTTTATCAAAAGCTTTGTGTAGAGGTCAGCGCGTTGAAGTCCCTTTTAATTTTAACAACATCGATTAATTATTTCAAAACAATCACATATAAAGTGATATTTAATACCGATGTGTTGGTCTTAGGATGTTGGACCGGATTTTTAGTTATGGCTATCGTAGCAGAATTATAACAAATATGGAGTGCTAGAGAATTTCAAACCGTAGTCCTGCATTTGCTGTTAAATCCAGATGATTTGTACAACAGCTTCACAAGTTGACTATGCAACCGATATCTGCTTCTTACACTGCCACGTGACTAATCTTTCCTAAATAATGACATTGTGCTGAAGTTGACTTGTAGTTCATTTTTGCCGCCGCCATAATCCGAATCACTATACGCTGTAAGCTCAAAGTCATCATCATGTGGATACCACAAACCAAGGGTTAGAGTACCCAAGATAACGAAATATCCTATGACGCTATGAGATGGTGGAATTTCGGTTTCGCCTGATATCTGGAGCAGAGACACGTCGTCTACATGATATCAGGTCTGAGGCGTGAGGTACATGAGTGATCCGATCATTCCGCGGTACATGGTGGCATCCACCAGATCACCAGTTTCGTCGGGTGCCACATCGTGGTTTGTAGCAAGTGGAGTTCCAGCTGCAAAGCATCCATATCAAAACCACTGAGAATATCGCCTACATATTTGGTCTGATGTAGAAGTATCCCTTTGGTGTCTGATCCTCCTGTAACCCGAGAAAGAACTTCATCTCTCCCATGGCACTCATTTCAAATTCAGTTTTTGTGACTGCTTCAAATTCTTTGCATAATGCTTCGTTTTTGGAACCGAAGATTATGTCATCAACATATATTTGAACTAGCAGTAAGTCACCATCCATTTCTTTGATGAACAGTGTACAGTCAATCACTCCTCTGCGAAAACCGTGTTTCACAAGATGAGTCGAAAGCTTTTCATAACAAGCTCTTAGGGCTTGGTGAAGCCCGTAGAGAGCTTATCAAGCTTGTAAGCTCTGTCCCGATTATATGGATCCTCAAATCCTTCGGATTGACTGATATACATTATCTCCCGGATTTCACCATGAAGAAATGCACTCTTGACATCCAGTTGATAGACTTTGATCTTCATGTAAGATGCATAGGCTAGGAAGATACGGATTACTTCCATTCTTGCCACTAGTGCAAAGACTTCATTGTAATCAATACCCTCGACTTGTCAAAATCCTTGAACTACAAGTTGAGCCTTGTTTCTTATAGTGACTCCTTGGTCATCTTTCTTGCATTTCAAAAGCCCATTTGGTGCTAATGACCTTAGCACCTTTAGGTCTATCCACAAGGGTCCATACCTAACTTCTTGAATTGAAGAAGTTCTTCTTGCATGGCACTCACCCATGCCTCGTCAGTTAGGGCTTCACTAACATTTTTTGGCTCAAATTGAGAGACAAAACATCGATATGCACCATCATGAAGATATCCCTTTTCCATTATTGAGGCATAATCAACTGAGTATAGCTGATTTCTTGTCTGTACTCTGATCAAACATTGCCAATGACATTATCCAAGGGATCATAAACATTTAGTCGAGATCCAAGGGTGGTGGGTACAACTACCTCATTATCTTGATTTTGAATAGCAGGTTCAGTATGTGAGGCAGTGGGAGTGTGGGGTTCCGAAGTGTCCAGAGATATCAACATCTGATGCTTGTGTACTTGCAGTGGTAGGAACTTGTTCCTCCTGGTCAACCTGATCATTAGCCACGGCTTCATCGTCAAAGGAGGAGTCACATACCTCAAGTGCTCCCCCTGAAGAAGTAGAAGACTCTCCTTGTGACGCTAAGGTTGTCGGGTCCAGTGATGGTGTATTTAACACTTCGTACATCATTCTGGTTGATAACTAATCCTTAGGAGGGGAGAGAGGAATGTTGAAGGACTTAAAGAATCTATCACAATCGAAAAAAATGTGGGTTCTTTTCCAGCAAGGGGGGTGGTGTATCTCTGTACATCAACGTTGCACCACACTTCTACTTGACCCATTGAGTTGTTCTAAACTCTCTTATTCGGTATGTTGTATCCTAAGAAAATTGCTTCTTCGTCCTTCTCGCTAAACTTCCCTGACTGAGTTTCCTTCAACAGTGTACGTGGTGCGCCAAATGGCTCGAGGTACTCCAGATTTGGTTTACGTTGTTGGAGGAACTCGTAGCACGTTTTACCATGATGATTGACCACTGAGACTCGATTGATAGTATAACATGCATTAGCTACCGCCTTGTTCCAAAATTGGACAGGCAGTTTTGAGTCTGCGAGCATCATCCGGGCTGTCTCTATCAAGCTTCTATTCTTTCTCTCAGCAACCCTGTTCATTTGAGGAGTGTAGGCATATGTGAACTGGTGCACTATTTCTTTTTCTTTGCAGAATTCCTCCATCCACTAGTTCTTGAACTCGGTGCTATTGTCTGAGTGAACATGTCTTAGCGTTGGCTTGTATAGTGACTCCAATGTAGTAACCAGCTCTTTGAATGATTCAAATGTCTTTGATTTGGATTTCAGAAACATCACCCAAGAAAATCTTGAGTAATCATCCATAACTACATAGCAATACAATTGCGAGCAATGCTCTTTATACTAACCGGGCCAAACAGATCCATGTGAAGGAGCTCAAGAGGCAGGTCAATTGAGTGAACTTTCTTTTCCTTATGAGACCTCTTTGTCTGTTTGCCTTTCTTACAAGCAACATAAAAATCCAGTAATTGGAAGTTCTTGACATTTACGCCACGCACTATATCATTCTGGATCAAGTGATTCATCTTCCATGGATTAATGTGTCCCATTCTCCTATGCTAGGAGATGGAGTTTTTTTTGTTGCCTTTGACAAGAAGCATTGTACTTGATGATCAGTTATGGAGGCCTTTGATAGGTCCAAGACATATAAGTCATTATAACTTGAAGTTGACATTAAGACTTGATCCTCTGGTATCATATACTCCTTCTTCAACACATAGGACTTCTTGTTGTCAAAGACGACCTTGAATCCTTTGTCACTAATCTGGGATACAGAAAGTAATTATTTTGAAGTTGTTGAACATAGTTTACCTTATCAAATTTCACTTTCTGGTTTCCCACTTCCCCTTGTGCAATGATATAACCTCCTTTATTTCCAGCAAATGAAATATGTCCTCCTTTAATTTGTTTAACATTTGTCAAGAGAGACAGGTTTCCTGTCATGTGCCTTGAAGCTCCGCTATCAACAATCCAGGTATTTGTAGACGCACTATAGCAGAAACCTTGCACATTAAAAGGAAATGATTAGTTGAGGTTAGGGACCCAAGCCTTAACTGGCTTGGGTGACCCAGAGGCATCACACATCATGAATTCTACCCACTGTCCATTTGAGGGAGAGGGTAGACCAGTCTTCTTCTTGTTCTCAATATCAGACATTGGACTTGATTTTTCTTTCCATAAGCTAGTTTTGTGTAAGGCCTGTTTGTGATAAACAGATGACTGACTTATGGTTTGAACTTTATGTTCACTAATTCTTCTTGGAGGAGTGATAGAAATCCTTTTAGAAGAACTTGGTTTAGGATCATGAAGTTCAATTTTCTTTCTTGGTGTGTGATAATAAGGACAGATATAAGCAATGTGTCCATATTTTCCATAATTGTAGCATGATCTACTTTTGACATATTGATGGAACTTTTTCTGTGGGGAAGTGTATGACACAAGTGTAACTTTAGTCTATTTAGGTTTTGAAACTTCTTGTTTAGATGTTTTACTTTCTTTAACAAAATTCATTGTTTGAACCTTTTTAACATCTTTACCCTTTGTTTATTTGGACTAAGACATGGTGCACGCGATTGGTTAACTTGTTTGGTCTTTTTGGGTTCAGAATTAAACATGTTTGAACCTGACTTTACCTTAACCATTTCAAATTGTTCATCCAAATTAACAATAGGCATTTTACCTTTTGACTTCAAAGTGGTCTCATTTTGTTTAGTGCCAGATTCAATAGGTTTACTTGTGGAATTTGGATCACTTACTAGAGGAGTGGACACCACATGATCCTTGATTGGGTTGTAACTAATTGGTTTACATTTAGTATTCAACAAGATCTCATGTGTTGGTGGAACCACTTTGTAATCCAAACCCTGCCCCTTGTTGCGTTCTCTCACTAAGTGTTGAACTATGTGAGAAGAACTGGTCCAGCTATGCAGTTTTTCTTTTAAAGAGTTTACTTTGACTTCCAATACTGCCTTTTGTTTCTTAGTTTCTTCTATGGAGTTTAAATATAACTTTATGTCATTTGCTTGGTTAAAGACATCAACTTCGGTTTCCCTTAGTTGTTTATTTAACCGTTCTATTTTCTTTTTATAACTATGCTCATTTTGTTTTAAAATCTAGTTTGCTTCTGTGCATAGTTGTAAGTCATTTGCGAAAGAGATTGGACAAATGCGGATGATTAGTCGTGCGATTGGGCAGATGCGGATGAACAATATGAAAGAGATTGTTCAGTCGTATAATGGATGTGCGACTAAGTTCAATCGTGCGTATGGGAGGTGCAAATGGGTTCAGTCGTGCGATTGAGTCAATTGTGTGACTGAAGGTTGCTGGTTTTGAAAATTCGAGTGTTTTTGGTACTTTGACACAAAAATACGAATTTTTACGAACCCTAATCTGTCGTAAGCCGAAAAACGTGAACTTTTAGATCTAGAGAGGTCGAAAACACTGTTTTAACCAAAAAGATGGTGTTTTTGAATGAACAAACGTGATTTTTTACACCAAATCGATGGAATCACAAGCAAAATCAAGAGCCAAAGCTCTAATACCACTTGTGAAGACCGTGTACGTATGGAGTACTAACTGATTCTGCACATATACCAACTCAAATACTGCGGAATCCTATTTGATTTGCCATCCAATCAGGGAGAACACAGTTCAGATCAACCTAACAATTAATGAAATGTTAAGAATGATTAGAGAACGATCAACTGTGATCTATGAACTTGGAACAGGTTTTCTTGAGTCTCTGGATGGCTAGGGTACGATTATGTGCGTAGGTATTCGAATTGTTATGTTTTTCCACGAATTAAGTGGTATTTATAGGTTAGGGTCTTCCAATCGTACGACTGGACCATTAGCATGGCTTAGTCGTGCGACTGGTCCAGTCTCCTTGTTCGGTCGTCCAACTGGTCCATTAGCATGAAGTATTCATGCGTATGGTCCATTAGCATGAAGTATTCATGCGTATGGTCCATTAGCATGGTCCATTCACATGAGAACTTCACACGATTAAGTTTAAACACATTTGTCAACCATTATTGACTAAGAACTATGTAAACAACCACAAACCTATATAGTTAGTTCAATATGCGTTATTACACAATAAACAATGAAATACCAAAAATTATAAGCATCAACCACACTTTGTATTTCATTCATACCCATTAGATTACATATATGTAAGAGATGATAGACATATTACATTAAGCTCCTAAACTAGGTACACATGTATCAACACAATCCTCAAACCCTAGTGGTTGACACACGTATATCTATTCGTCAATGTCTCGATAGATAAATGCATATTTGACATCCATCTGATAAACTTTGAACTGCTTGTTGGTGGCATGAGCCAGAAAAATCTAAATAGTTTCAAGACGGGCTACACGAGCAAAGACTTTTGTGTAGTCAATCCCTCTTCTTGAGCAAATCCCTGAACCACCAATCTAGACTTGTTTCAAACCATAATACCACGGTCATCAGGTTTGTTCTTGAACACCCATTTCGTGCCTATTAGGCATTTGTTTGGTGGGAGATCAACCAGGGTCAACACCTTGAGCTTCCTGAACAGTTGCAGCTCCAACTGCATTGATTCAACCCAACAAGGATCCTAAAGAGTTTCATGAACATTATTCGGTATGATTTAGGATATTAAACAAGAGAATAGGCATACATTAATCAAATCAGATTGACTCTGCATCCGAACTCCGTCGGTGATTGATCCTATAATGTTATCATGGGGATGGTTTTGATAGAAGACAAGTAACCGAAGACGTTGATTCTCTAGAAGCCATGTCAAGAAGATATGTGGAATTCTTCCTTGGAGCCCATATAAGCACCATCTCCTCTGGAATATCAATCTTTGACTTCAAAAAGTGACATTCATTGGACTTGAACAAGACCCGAATATCCTTATCACAAATCTGAGAGACACTGAACAGATTGAAAGCTAGCTCTGGCACATAATTGACTTTCACTAGAGTAAGAGAGCCGTTGGTAACAACTTCTTGGCCAATCATTTTTCCGCCTTTCTTGTAGCCCGCAAACATGATATATCCTTCATTGATTATGCGATAATTTGTCAATAAATCTTTTAGCCCCGTCATGTGTCTGGAGCATCCACTATCAACATGTCATACACTATTTACAACTTTAGTGCATGACTCCTGTAAAAATAACAAAGAACAAATTAACTAGGTGAAACTATGTACCATCTTGTATTTTTGTTAACTATAAGTTAACCTCGTTTACTCCTATAAGGGACATTAATGTCAATTATGGAACTCATGTATTATTTATGCCCTTTTTAATTATAAATAAGTTTTAATGTATGAAAGTTAAAAATAAAAATATTGAATAATATTAATTATGTTATGCAACTATATTAAAAGTTACAATAATGATAATAATATTAATAATAACAACTAAAATAATAGTAATAATAACGATAATAATAATAATAATACTGAAAAATAATAATTATAAAAGCTTGAAAATTGGTAAATTAATTAAAATTAAAACTTAAATTGAGTTCACGGGGTAGTTATGTAATTTTTAAAACTTTAATTTAAAGTTTCAACCATAAAATGACAAACCCTAAACTATAGGGCTATTAGTGTAATTTATTAAAAGAACCCAAACCACCCACCCCCTTACCCTGCATTTTCGGCGAGAGGTCCGGCCGAACTCCACCCGTCTCCAAAAGGCACCAAAATGTTGCAGTTATGGATTTAAACCATTTCAATTGGTTCATGGGACTGATTCGAACCTGGTGATGTATGTTAATCGGGTTAAAGCAACAGTTATGAACATGAAACATCTGATTTACCATTACCTTCAATTATCGAGCCGTTTTCACATTTAAGATCAATGATAATCAAATTAATTGAACCCATATGATTGCCTAACCGTTTCTAATCGATTACTAAGTACAATTCCGATCTAGACACCTGAAAATGTCACAGTGGATTACTTGCATTCACGGCTTCTCCTACTCAACAAAACCCTTCTTCTCCATATTTTCATCCTAAATTGATAGAGGGATTTGAGTCATGGCTATCTACTGGAACTTCACACGAATTTAATTAGGTTTTCATCTTGTTTGTATACCAATTGAACACTTTTATGGTAACGGCTTGATCTTTATCTATTCTTAACAAACTAGTCTTCAACACAGGTAATCAAACATATGTACATACTCGATTTTAGTCAAGGAAAGAAATCCCTAACCATAATTTGATTAACAACATCGATTGGTGGTTCAATTTTGAATCAATCGAAACTAGGGTTCTTGGAGAATTGGGGATTTGTTTAAGTTTTGTATTTAAGAATTAAAAGTAGATACACATCGCGGTTGAGGCCTTTGGTTTACTGGATCCATGCTCACATTCCATCTTAGAGGTCCCGGGTTCGAACGCGAAGACCTTCAACATTTTTTTAGGGTGTATTGCAACTTTTAAAAATATATAAAAAGTTCTTAAAATTATAAAAAATCACTTTATAAACTTTGTGTACTCTAAAACCATTTAATTATATCCTGTAAGTTATTTTTAAAAATACCCTTACATTTTATTTAATATTTTTAAACTAATGATATAGTTAGTGTGTATTTTTTATAAAATTTAGATTGTAAACACTAGTTTAATTGATACGAATTATTAGTTCAAACATTGCTATTAAATTATTGATTAAATCTTGTTCATTTTATTTAGTTGCAAAACATTATTTAAACTTTATGAATAATACAATTTTTTTATAAATGTTATTCTTATTCCATATGTTTATATAAAATATAAATATATTATTTCCAAGGAAATATAATTGATTTTCCTTTGTTAAATATAATTGACAAAACCCCAAACATCAAATTGAACTCTAGTCCATGATAATTCGTTAAACTTATTATTAAACTTTAACATTGTCTATATATATATATATATTTAGGTGCCTTGTGATGATTCATCTTGGAACAACGTTGTTATTTTTATTAATCTTCATTGGAACAACGTTGTTACACACTATTTTAGGGTGAAACATGTTACCTTATCAACATACACTTGTAAACGTTTAAACTTGTAAAGCACCTGCAATTCATACTTTTATTTGTCATGGTTATTTGTGTTATTGTAATTCATATATGAGATACATATTTTGTTTACAATCATTAACTATTGCTAGCCTGGCAACATCTTAGATCTTTGGGCCTGACAAGCCTATTGGTGCTAAAGCCGATGTATTGCCGGTTCCTGATGACGTATGACTTGTTCATCATGCGAACTCATAACCTATGACATGAATTGCTACTTGTAATCTTTGATATATTATGTATGTAAAACTTTTGGAAACTTACCAACTTTATAGTTGACCCTTTATTTTCAACATGTTTCAGGAAATGCCTAAGTTTGAAGTCATTATTTTGTAAGGCCCCGTTCCCGGGACGCTCACGGTTGGTAAATCATCGCACATAAAACATATACTTTACATTTAATCATTCATAAAACATTGCAGTGGAAGTCTAAAGAAAATAACTTTTCATATCATTACAAATGCTTTTGCAAGTTAATACAAGAGTTCATTTCAAAACATTATTCGTTCGCATTATAATGCAAAAACAGTAACAAAAGAATTCCATTCAACATGCCAAGTAGTTGCTCCGTGCCATCCTCAGCAATGCTCACCTGCCAACTGGAAAATGCATAAAAGTCAGCGTTGCTGAGTGAGTTCTAGTTTTATAATAAAACATACTTTTTCCTTCATTTAAAACTGTTCATTTCTATTGCATGTGATCATACACCATACATACATATAGATAATATTATTATTATCTTCATCATTCTTTCGTTCATACTTTCATTCATTCATTCATTCATTACTTCCAGTGACATGTACATTACCCCGAACATTGTGCACGAAACGGGTAACTGGGCCTGAGGTCTTTCATAGACCTCGAACATTGTCCATGAAGCTGACTCCAGTACCTAGGGTAAGTACATTCACCATCTACCTTTTCTCTTTCATTCCGGATCAATGCCCTATGCTATACCCCGAACATTGTGCACAAAGAGGGTAACTGGGCCTGAGGTTTTTCATAGACGTCGAACATTGTGCACGAAGCTGACTCTAGTACCTAGGGCAAGCGGCAAGGATCCCATTCATATGGTCAATCACAAAGATTGGACCCCAATGTGCATCCTTTGGGGTAGCTAGCCCGCACACCATTGAGCTAACACCTACATAGGGTGTGCACCTCCATACATTTGCTTGCAAGCCTTTCTTACATTCATTCATTCATTCATTAATGCATGCATTCATCATCATGTTTCTCTTTCATTATCTTTCACTTTACGTTACATAATACTTCGTTCATTCATTATCATAGTACGTAAAGTCAGGGGAAAGATAAACATACATCATCATAAGGAACATAAACATATCATTAATACATCATCATGCAGGGTATCATACATACATAACATACATCATGCATAACCATGCAACATCATCATCGTCATCATGCATAAGCATCAAGCACATAACATTACATGCCCATCATACCATCTATGACCCCAAAAGTCAACTTACATAACCCCTGGAATCTCCTAGGTAAAGCCTATATTACCCCTTTTCTCCCAAAAAGTCAGAATTTTTCTGAGTGTTCATCCGCATTTCCTATAGTTCATCCGCATTTGCTATAGTTCATCCGCATTGGACTTACTCATCCGCATTTTCCAGACTTAGTCAATGCTCATCCGCATTGACTTCATCCACATTGACTCACTTTTCTCATCCGCATTTCCATACTTAGTCAATGCTCATCCGCATTGACCTCATCCGCATTGACTTACTTTGCTCATCCGCATTTCCATACTTAGTCAACGCTCATCCGCATTGACCTCATCCGCATTGACCTCATCCACATTGACTTACTTTGCTCATCCGCATTTCCATACTTCTCAATGCTCATCCGCATTGACCTCATCCACATTGACTTACTTTGCTCATCCGTATTTCTATACTTAGTCAATGCTCATCCTCATTGGCCTGTTTCATCACTTATGCAGATTCTAAAACTTAACATATGAGCCTTAAACCTCAGATTTCAATTCACCATTCATCATGTTCTAAGCTTACATCATACATTCTAAATCTTAGAAACATCATCATACATCAGCAAACATGAACATAATCACGCATCATAAGATAACATCACCATACACACTTTCAAACATGTTGGTCCGAAACCCAGTTTAATAAAAACATACGTTTATGCATACCCAGCCCCAAAATTAGTTAAAACAGGTAAAAGAGGGGTCCTAGAACTCACTTTGCAGCTCTTGAGTATGGCTTCCTCCAAACTCGTTTGCAAATTGAATTCAACCGCTTAGAACCCACTTGAATTCAAATTCTTTCTTCTTGTTCTTCTTCAAAGCCAAGAATTTGCTGCTCCCAGCTACTCTCTCTCTCTAAAACCCGAAAATCAGTGGTGTGTGTGACATATGGGCAGCCATACCACCTTATACACCCACTTTCAAAAATTTTTTTCCTTTTGGACACTTTTTACCCCTAGACTTGGGTTTTATTTCTTTTCCTTCTTTTTTTTCTTCACTTAATCTTCTTTCTTGTCTAAAAATAGCCAGGTGTTTCAAGTCCACCCCCCTTAAATAGGTTTCGTCCTCAAAACCTGTTATTCCTTAAAGAATTGTGGGTAATGCTGTCTCATCTCTTCTTCAGTCTCCCACGTAGACTCGGATCCCTTCTTGTGCTTCCACTGTACACGCACAAGGGGAACCACTTTATTCCTCAGTCTCTTTTCCTTTCAATCAATGATTTCCACTGGTTGCTCTAAATAATCGAGCCATTCGTCTACTTTGATATCCTCTAATGGAACAATCATGTCTTCATTAGTTAAGCACTTTCTCAAATGAGATACATGGAATGTCGGGTGAATTCCACTTAACTTATCGGGTAACTCTAATCTATAGGCTACCTCTCCTACTCGAGAAATGATTCGGAAAGGGCCTATGTACCTCGGGCTCAACTTGCCCCGCTTTCGGAAACGAATGATACCCTTTCAAGGTGAGACCTTCAACATAACCAGGTCACCCACCTGGAACTCAATCGGTCTACGTCGTTTATCAGTATACGACTTCTGTCTATCTTTGGCTGCCTTCATGAAGGCTTTGATCTTCTCAAGCTTCTCAGTCGTAGCCTCGATTACCTTGACGCTTCCCAACTCCTTCTGAACAATGTCACCACAACAAACGGTTGTTCTACATCTCCTACCGTATAGCATCTCATATGGTGGCATACCAATGCTAGCATGATAGCTGTTGTTGTATGAGAATTCGGCTAACGGTAAGTGGTCATCCCAACTTCCCCCAAAAGCATTACACATGCCCGAAGCATGTCTTCAAATGTCTGAATGGTCCTTTCCGACTGACCATTAGTTTGGGGATGATAAGCCGTGCTAATATGTAACCTCGTCCCCATAGCATCGTGGAATTTCTTCCAGAATTTAGACGTAAACCGGGTGTCACGATCAGACACAATGGACACCGGCACGCCATGACGAGTTACAATCTCCTTGATGAACAGGTCAGCCAACCTCTCAGATGAATATGTCTCGCGGATCGGTAGGAAGTGAGTACTCTTTGTCAAACGGTCAACAATCACCCATATGGCATCATACCCTTTTGGAGTACGTGGTAGCTTCGTAATTAAATCCATGGTGATGTGCTCCCACTTCCATTCCGGTATATCCAAAGGTTGGATCTTCCCATACGGCTTTTGATGTTCTGCCTTCACTTGCAAACAAGTAATGCACTTAGTCACATACTCCACCACGTCATGCTTCATACCCGGCCACCAATAATCTTTCTTCATATCTTGATACATCTTTGTGGCACCAGGATGAATGGAGTATCGAGTCTTGTGAGCTTCCTCCAAAATCCTCACACGTAGACCCCCGAAACGAGGAATCCACACTTGTCCAAATCAAGTTTTAACACCATGTGTGTTTTCACCCAATTCCCCAACCAGGCCTCTCATTCTTTCAGAGTTTAGATGATCTTCTTTCAGTGCATCATCCTGAAACTCCTTGACTTGCTTCATCACATCAGAGGTCATGATCAGCTGATATGCTTTCACCCGAATCGGCTTGGGCCTCTCTTTTCAGCTACGGGCATCCGCCACCACATTGGCCTTGCCCGGATAGTAATGAATCTCACAATCATAATCCTTTATAAGCTCCAACCACCTCCTCTGCCTCATGTTCAGATCCTTTTGCTTGAAGAAGTACTTGAGGCTCTTGTGGTCAGTGAAAATGGTGCACTTCGTGCCGTAAAGATAGTGCCTCCAAATCTTTAGTGCAAAGACCACGCCTGCTAGCTCCAAGTCATGAGTAGGGTAGTTGACCTCATGAACCTTCAACTGTTGGGACGCATAGGCTATAACCTTCCCTCTCTGCATTAACACGCACCCCAAACCCGAGTAGGAAGCATCAGAATAAACCACCAGATCTTTGTTCCCATCGGGTAATGACATAACAGGAGCTTGAGTCAACCTCACCTTTAATTCTTCAAATGCCTTCCCTTGAGCTTGACCCCATACGAACTTCACATCTTTTCGGGTCAACTTAGTCAGTGGAGAAGCAATCTTAGAGAAGTCTTGGATAAACCTTCTATAGTAGCCCGCCAAACCCAAGAAACTACAAATCTTGGATGGCGCCTTTGGTGACTTCCATTGCATAACCGCCTCCACTTTCGCCGGATCCACCATAATCCTGTCGGGATTCACCACATGACCCAAGAACTGAACTTCGCACAACCAAAATGCATACTTGTAGGATTTGGCAAACAACTTCTCCCTTCTCAGCGTCTCCAGAACCTCCTGAATGTGACCGGCATGCTCAATCTCACTCTTCGAATAAATCAAGCTATCATCAATGAACATAATCACTGATTTATCCAACATCGGCCGACACAAATGGTTCATCAAATCCATAAAAGCAGCTGGCGCGTTGGTCAAACCAAAAGACATGACAAGAAACTCGTAGTGACCATAGCGCATGTGAAAATCTGTTTTAGGGATATCTTGCTCCTTCACCTTCAACTAATGGTAACCAGATCGAAGATCTATCCTTGAAAACCAACTGGCACCCTGAAGCTGATCGAACAAATCGTCTATTCTCGGTAAGGGGTATCGGTTCTTCACCGTCAACTTGTTCAGTTCGTGGTAGTCAATGCACAACCTCATACTACCGTCCTTCTTCTTTACAAACAGGATCGGAGCACCCCAAGGAGAGATACTCGGTCTAATGAACCCCTTATCAAGCAGCTCTTGCAACTGCTCCATCAACTCTTTCATCTCTACCGGAGCCAAACGATACGGTGCCTTGGCAATGGGTTGGCCACCCGGTATCAAGTCAATCTCGAACTCGATCTCACGGTCAAGTGGCACTCCTAATAAGTCTTCTGGGAATACGTCTGGAAAGTCACACACCATGGGTACATCCGATAGTTGTGGTGTTGGCATATCCACATCCTTTACATAGGCCAAGTAGGCACTACATCCACATCCCATACACTTTCCCACCACCGCCATTCAAATTACCTTTGGAATCTTAGTCACCCGATCACCATAAACTGTCACCGAACTACCGTTAGGCGTTGTCAAACGAATCATCTTTTTACGACACACAATGTTTGCCTCGAATTCCGCTAACCAATCCATCCCAAGAACCAAATCAAAACCACCCAAGGTCATCACGAACGGTCTAACAGGAAACTTATAACCTTCTAGCTCCATATCACAGCCCTCTAACATCTTAGAAATCCTGGTAGACTTACCTATGGTAGTTTCTACATTGAAGGGCGCACGTCTACTACTAACAGGCAACTTAGCACAGAAAGCAACAAAAAAAAACTCTTACTAGCACCAGAATCAAATAGCACAGAAGCTAAAGTTTGGTTCACCAGAAACATACCGGACACGACATCAGGGTCCGTTCTAGCTTCCTCCTGTGTCATTGTGAATGCTCTGACGTTCGCCCTTGGTCCTTCACCTCCAGTTTTTTTCACCCAAGAACCCTCAACTCTTGGCCTCTTACACTCCCTACTCATATGAACACTTCCCCCACAGTTGAAACACTTCATACCTCCACAGTCTCTAGCCATATGACCAGGCTTCCCACACTTGAAACAAACATTCAACCCCCATCTATACTGCCACCATGCTCCTTCCCACACTTGCTACACTTTTTCAACCCGGCACTAGATGTGACCACACGGCGGTCATCCCCTCGAGCCTTCTTGTTACTCGTCGAGGCACCACCCTGACCAAACCTCTTCCTGTTCCAGTTTCTATCACCTCCACCCTTTCGACTACCTTCAGTCACCGCCACCATAGTCCTCTCTTCATACAATCTCCCTGCTAGATCCACCGCTGACCTAAACGTGCTTGGTCGGGCGGCGATCATGTGTCTGCGAATGTCCGTCGGCAAACCCTGAATATACCTCTTGATCTTCCGAGATAGAGGTGTCACCTGATCTGGCACCAGACGTGCCATTTCATTGAACTTTGTGATGTACTCCAGGTGTGTCATCGTTCCCGCCTCAAATTGCAAAAACTCCCTCTCAACCTTGTCCATTTCTCGGTGAGGACAAAACTCCTCAATCACTAACTTCTTCAGTTCGAACCATCTCATTCTTCCAATGGCCTTGATGCCTTCAGCTTGGACAATATTGTCCCACCAGCATAGAGCTGAGTCCACAAAAGAGTGGGTAGCGAACTTAACTTCCTGGTCCTCTTGGCACTGCTGATATCAAGTACAACCTCCATTTTCTCACCCATCGTGAGCAGGAGCAGCAGTGCCGTTACCGTCAAAAGTAGGGGGCTTGCATCTCATAAACACCCCGTAGTTGCAGCCTCGTACTGCCTCCCGGGCAAGCTCTGCTTCTTCCTCTTCTTCTTCATCATCAGACGGAACCTTCTAAGTCTCGGCTATCTTCTTTCGCCCGTAGGTCCACTCCTTTCCCTTCTCTCTCTCTAACTGCCTTTATTACTTCGGTCACCATAGATGGTAGGATCGTCTGCATGACTTGATGCACTTCTTCCACAACCGCCTCCTTCACTGAGGCTCTCAGATTAGCACTCTCATCTCCGCCCTCCGGAAGAGGGGTTTCTGGTTCTTCATGGACCACCTTTTTGGCCCTAGGCCTTCCCCTCGTAAGCCGTGGTTCGGCACCATGTCCACCATCACGCGAAGCTTTAGATGGTCTACCACCAGCCATCCTTTAACTTACACTGAAAGATTTAAACACTAATACGGTCATTCAAGGAAACAGCTCAGTTTATGGCAAGTATAGTAAGTTCCTAATTACAGTGGCCAGTTGTGATTAGCCACTTACTTTACTCTTCATACCCCAAGCATTACCTGTCCTGACTACATCAACATTTAAATCTACATACAACACATAACCACATACCATGTGCACATAAACTGGTTAACATTACGAAAATACCTGATGGCACGCAGCTACTCAGATTGGCATCCCATTCCCATTCCGTCCCATTCTCAGTTTAAGGTAAGGTTCATTTTGAAAATTTACCAATTTCACTTAAACTTTGGCTCTGATACCAACTTGTAAGGCCCCGTTCCCGGGACGCTCACAGTTGGTAAATCAGCGCACATAAAACATATACTTTACATTTAATCATTCATAAAACATTGCAGCGGAAGTCTAAAGAAATAACTTTTCATATCATTACAAATGCATTTGCAAGTTAATACAAGCGTTCATTTCAAAACATCATTCATTCACATTATAATGCAAAAACATTAACAAAATAATGCCGTTCAACATGCCAAGTAGCTGCTCCATGCCATCCTCAGCAATGCTCACCTGCCAACTGGAAAATGCATAAAAGTCAGCGTTGCTGAGTGAGTTCTAGTTTTATAATAAAACATACTTTTTCCTTCATTTAAAATTGTTCATTTCTATTGCATGTGATCATACATCATACATACATACAAATATTATTATTATTATCTTCGTCATTCTCTCATTTATACTTCCATTCATTCATTCATTACTTCCAGTGACATGTACATTACCCCGAACATTGTGCACGAAGCGGGTAACTGGGCCTGAGGTCTTTCATAGACCTCGAACATTGTGCACGAAGCTGACTCCAGTACCTAGGTAAGTACATTCAGCATCTATCTTTTCTCTTTCATTCCGGATCAACGCCCTATGCTATACCCCGAATATTGTGCACGAAGCGGGTAACTGGGCCTGAAGTTTTTCATAGACCTCAAACATTATGCACGAAGCTGACTCCAGTACCTAGGGCAAACGGCAAGGATCCATCACAAATATTGGACCCCAATGTGCATCCTTTGGGGTAGCTAACCCGCACACCATTGAGCTAACACCTACATAGGGTGTGCACCTCCATACATTTGCTTGCCAGCCTTTCTTACATTCATTCATTCATTTGTTAATGCATGCATTCATCATCATGTCCCTCTTTCATTATATTTCACCTTACGTTACATAATACTTCGTTCATTCATTATCATAGTACGTAAAGTTAGGGGAAATATAAACATACATCATCATAAGGAACATAAACATATCATTAATACATCATCATGCACGGTATCATACATACATAACATACATCATGCATAACCATGCAACATCATCATCATCATGCATAAGCATCAAGCACATAACATTACATGCCCATCATACCATCTATGACCCCAAAAGTCAACTTACATAACCCCAGGAATCTCCTAGGTCAAAGCCTACATTACCCCTTTTCTCCCAAAATCAGAATTTTTCTAAGTGTTCTTCCGCATTTCCTATAGTTCATCCGCATTTGCTATAGTTCATTCGCATTTGTCATCCGCATTGGACTTACTCATCCGCATTTTCCAGACTTAGTCAAATGCTCATCCACATTGACTTCTTCCGCATTGACTCACTTTGCTCATCCGCATTTCCATACTTAGTCAATGCTCATCTGCATTGACCTCATCCGCATTGACTTACTTTGCTCATCCGCATTTCCATACTTAGTCAATGCTCATCTGCATTGACCTCATCCACATTGACCTCATCCGCATTGACTTACTTTGCTCATCCGCATTTCCATACTTGTCAATGCTCATCCGCATTGACCTCATCCGCATTGACCTCATCCGCATTGACCTCATTCGCATTGACTTACTTTGCTCATCCGCATTTCTATTCTTAGTCAATGCTCATCCGCATTGGCCTTAATCATCACTTATGCATATTCTAAACCTTAACATATGAGCCTTAAAGCTCAGATTTCAATTCACCATTCATCATGTTTTAAGCTTACATCATACGTTCTAAATCTTAGAAACATCATCATACATCAGCAAACATGAACATAATCATGCATCATATCATAACATCACCATACACACTTTCAAACATGCTGGTTCGAAACCCAGTTTAATAAAAACATTCATTTATGCATATCCAGCCCCAAAATTAGTTAAAACAGGTAAAAGAGGGGTCCTAGAACTCACCTTTGCAGCTCCTGAGTATGGCTTCCTCCAAACTCGTTTGCAAATTGAATTAAACCGCTTAGAACCCACTTGAATTCGAATTCTTTCTTCTTGTTCTTCTTCGAAGCCGAGAATTTGCTGCTCCCAGCTACTCTCTCTCTCTATCTAAAACCCGAAAATCAGTGGTGTGTGTGGCATATGGGTGGCCATACCACCTTTTACACCCACTTTTCAAACATTTTGTCCTTTTGGACACTTTTTACCCCTAGACTAGGGTTTTATTTCTTTTCCTTCTTTTTTGGTCTTCACTTTATCTTCTTTCTTGTATAAAAATAGCCGGGTGTTACACATTTGAAGCGTGCAATAAACTAGGATTTGGATCTAGTTAAATGAATAAAACGATTATTTTGCTTTGTTTTGTTTGGAACAATTTCATGTTTGAGACATATGTTTGTACTTCATTTGAAACTTGTAATTTTAATATTTACATTTAAATTTAGCGTTATGTGACTGTGAACAATCTTAACCCTCACATCTTAACGATTCCGCCATCAAGGTTGGGGTGTGATAGATTGGTATCAGAGCCCATAACTATAAGGATTTAGGTTATTAGAAATGGTGACCTAGACTATAGTTTATGCATGAACCTTATAGAATATTATTTATATTCTTGTAAAAATACATTGTTTGCATGCTACATAATGCTATGCCTTCTTATGTGCCACTTGATGCCTTAGCATAGGATTGCCTTATGAATGCTTAAACTTTGTTGCTTGTCTCCCCTAGACTTATTCTTGATTTCCTTAATTCTCCCCGGCGAATGAAACTTTCCTAAACTTATTCTCAATGACATGTGGAATTGACACTTATTATCGTGGGTTTAATTTCTTAGACTCTATGTCTAATCTATGAAAATCTCATCAAAGTTTCGATTTCATGAACCTATGAAATTTGTGTGGCTCATAGACACCTATATCCTGGTTTTCCTGTCAAAAGGCCTCGGGCTAAGGCAAGCATTTCGCATAATCCTTGTTATTCTCTTCCCCGTGTCTAACTCATTTTGTATATTCTAGCATGTCTCGTCATCATGGAAAGCGTGGAAGTTCCATTCGTAAGCTAGCCACCATGATTGCTCGACAAATGGTTGTCGTCATCCCGACCATGGTTGCTGAACTCAATAGCACTTTGATGACCAATTCTAGCAACAATGGAAATGGTCAAGGATAGAATAGTGCTAACCAAGGGCGCAACAACCAAACTTGTACCTTCAAGCACTTTAGTTCTTGCAAGCCCACTAGTTATAGTGGCAAGGAAGGAGCCACTAGTCTTCTTGAGTGGTTCGAGAGCATGGAGAATACCTTCGTCAATTGTGAGTGTCCCGAGGCACTCAAAGTTCGTTATGCCACTAGTATGTTCCAACAAAGGGCAGTTACCAAGTGGAATAGCGAGAAGAGAAATCGAGGAGCTGATGCTATTTTGGCACTCTCTTGGGAATCGCCATCACGTAATTCTGCCCGAGGAGTGAGCTACAAAAACTAGAGGAGAAATTCTAGAACTTGAAGCAAGATGGTGGTGACCATTTGGCCTACTCAACTAGGCATCATGAGTTGAGTATAATGTTGCCCTATATGGTCGACACTGTGTTGCACCCTAAAAGGATCATACATGCCAACTCAATGGGTGATTTGATGATTGCTCTGCCAGAATCCCTTAAGTCCAAGAAGAAATGCGGATGAAGATTCTGCTCAAGAAAAAGAAGTGTTGTATTCCGCATTTGTCAATGCGGAAGACATAATGCAAATACGGACAAGTATTTGCTCTTCTGCATTGACAAATGCAGAAAACTAAAAGTTAATACGGACAAGTATTTGCTCTTCCACAATGACAAATGCGGAAGACTAAAAGTTAATGCGGACAAGACTTTTGCTCATTCGCATTAAACAAATACGAATGACCGAATAAATGCGCATAAGTATTTGTTTATCCGCATTAACCAATGTGGATGACCAACATACTAATGCGGATGATCAAGTGAAGAAATGATGATCAAGTTAACTCATCCGCATTTGTCAATGCGGATGAACAATCAAAGATGTGGATCAAGACTTAGACTAGTTTCTGATGTAATAGCTTAGGGGTAGTTTAGTCATTTTGTATCAGGCATCTTGTCTGCCTATAAATATAATAGATAACCTCGTACCTGAGGTGACGGCTGATAGACATAGAGAATTTTTGTTGTAATTATTCTCTGTAATTAATCAACTTTCATATATCCAATACAAAAGCATTTATGAGTATTTTTCTTGCATTGAATGTTCTTTGATTGTTTGTTTCCGCCATTCAATCATTGACTTGATTACCATATTCGATTCACAGTAAGAATATCAATCTTACTCAACCCAGTCAATTGGTATGAGAGCTTTGGCTCTCGATTCTCTTTCAGATCTGTGCAAGAACTGAATAGAATTCAATTGATCTGGTAATCGAGTTGCTAGTAGTGAATATCATTATCTCTACTTAGTAAACAACAAAAATACTCCTATCAACAGCAAGAAAATCATTACAACTACAGATCTCATTCTGAACTCCGAACGAATTGCTTGAGCAAGTTGGACTAATCAATCTTAGAATCAACTAAATCTATATTTACACAAGTTAAAATGGATTCAAACAGTTACTCAGAACTTGGTCATACACCTAAGCCTCCTATGCTTAAACACAAATCTGAGTTTAAACAGTGGAGAATAAGGTTTAGAAATTACATCACAAGTGTAGATCCTGATTTCTGGATATCAATATGCAAGGGTCCACACATCCCTGTTACTCTGTCAGTAGATCAAGCTGCAATTTACAAGACTGTTAGAATACCCATTATAGACTTAACTCTTGATGAAGAAGACTATAAGAAAATCAAGATTGACCTCAAAGGTTACTCAATTCTGACTCAAGCACTCAAGGTGGATGTGCTGAAAAGATTGGAAAAGTATGGAACTGCAAAAGCTGTGTGGGATGCACTGAAAATCATGTGTGAAGGAAGTAGTGAGGTGGCTGAAATCAACAAGGATAAGCTGGTCAATCAGTATGAAACATTCTACCACACCAAGGGAGAATCAATATGTAAATAACTGCACAGATTTTTACAGTTAGTAAATGACTTAGAAATCATGGGAGTCTGTTACAAGATTAAAGAATTAAATAAGAAAATGCTTCACAGTCTCCCTGAAAGATGGAAACAGAATGTAACTATGCTGAAAAATACTCTAGATAAGAGTACTACTTTAGACTTTATGATAGCCAAAATTGACGCTATAGAACTTGATGAAAGAAGCAGAAATCTTGGTGGACCAAGAGTGATTGAGGCTTACAAATTTCCATCAGAATCTCATTCTGTGGAAAATGCCTTCATTATTGAGGAAGATGATTTCATCTCATCAAGAGATCAAATGAACAACACTGGGTTCATTGCAACTCCACCAATCAATCATCCATCAACTTTGTCTCAAACACCTAAAGTCTCTGCTACTCCTCAAACCTCTCCTAAAGACTCAAGATCAAAAGAACAAAAGGCAACATACAATGCCTTTGTTGCAAGCTTTGAAGCCTACTTGGGAGGAAGACTCACTTCTGGTCATATAATTTAGGAAGATTTAGAGGAATGGATCCTAATGATGTGGAGGAAATGGATCTACAATGGCAAATGGCCATGGTTGCCATGAGAGCCAAGAAATTCTTCAGAAAAGGAAGAAAGCTGAGCCTAAATGAGAACACAAAACTTGGATATGATAAATCTAAGGTGAAATGCTTCAACTGTGGCATGGCTAGCCACTTCTCAAGAGAGTGCAATGCCCCCAAGAGAACCAACTATCAAAGGAACTCTCCAGGCCAATCATCATCACAGCCCAACTCAAGCTATCACTCCAACAATCAACAACAGCAGTATCATCATTCTCATCATCAACAAACATATCAAAATCAACCACCGCTGACAAATCAAGCTCATGGAAGTAGTTAGCCTTCTGCCAGTGCCCTAGTGATAAAGCAAGATGGGGTATGTGACTGGAGTGTGTATGCAGAGGAAGTTAAGCCTCAATTCCAAAATCATGCTCTTATGGCTCACATCAACGATGGACCATCTCCAATGCCTACTGAGGTAAAATCTAACCTTTGTAGTGAAAATGCATTAATGAATTGCAAGGTTATAGGGAACATAACCGTAAACTGGCTGATAAAATCAAGAAGAAAAGATAAAGTCAGAAATGATAAAGAGAGAAATAGAAAGCTTTGAAATCAAAATCAAATATCTCATTTCTAACATAGAAAAACTGTATGGTGAGAAGTACTCTCTTGCAGTTGAAAATGAGCAACTTACTGAAAAATTAGCTCAATCTAAGGCTCAACATTCAATGACTGTAGTGAAGCATGAAAAGTTTCAAATGTCTTCAGTCAAGCTGCAAGAGATGCTTGATTCCCAAAAGGATCCAAAGGACATGTCTGGGATTGGGTATAAGTCATGTCCTCCACCATACAATGACAACTACACTGTCATGCCTGAGTCTGTCTCACTTACTGAAGCAATTGAAGCTAAAACTATGGAACCTAAATCTGTAGCAAAACAGTGACCGATCCTCAAAACAAACCTGATGTTTATATTGAAACAAATGAGGATAAAATCAAGTTAGGTCACCCAATCAAAATCAAAGAGTGCTCAAACAAGACAGTGAGAGTCATGAAACCATCAAGCCTTGTAAAAGTAATTGCCCCTTTTATAAAATTCATACCCTCTGTGTTACAAGGTAAAAGGTAATACGTGAAGTTAGTGAAACCCACTGCTGACAACAGTTTTGATAATGAGATCATATCTCAAAAAAATTCAAGCAAATCAGAAAAGGTTTCACTACAAAAGAAACAACAGGCTTACTGAGTTCAACACCAAAACCAGTGTCACACCCTCGGTCTTCAAGATTAAGGTAGGGAGTTGGGTTTGATATCTCCAACAAGGAACATGTTGACCAGTTTGAAAAGGAGGTAAGAAATGGGTTGAAGAAACAGAAACAGCCCACAAAATCAAACAAAGGTAGTGTTATGAAAGAAACTACAAAAAGGACTGATTCGGATGCATGCCATAAAGAAAAGAAAATGACTCATCAAAAGAAAGTATCAGTTGAGTCACACAAGGAAAAATCTGATTCAAGAAACAAACAAATGTATTGTGACATTTGTGAAATATGTATTGTGATTGTTCATGTCACAAGACAGATGAATGCTTTTTTAATCAATATTGTTCTATCTGTGACATGAACAATCATTCCACCAAAAATTGCTATTTCAACAAGTATTGTTCGGTCTGTGACATGAACAATCACAATACATATGCTTGTTACTTCAATCAGAAGGGTTTGAGAATTCCGCAACACAAGCCCATCTCAAAAACATCCACTATTACACCTTCTGTCAGGCCTTATTTTTATAATGATCAATCTAGGACTTCTAGATCAACAAATGATAGGAACACTTTGACGAAATTATGGAAGGGTCAAAGAAAATATCTTACAATGAACACAAAACTGACCTTCCAAAACAAAAACTTACATTTGATAATGAAAAACATGGTAAATTTCTACAAAGGAACAAAGACTAACGATTTCATTACTCATCTGAATCTTCAGTGGATGTTGATGAGATGACTCACCCAATTCATTACCAAAATTCTCCCAGGACACCTCCAACTAAACCACAATTTAGAGGGAAATACCAAGAAGTCACCATCATGAATAGGAACGGGAAACTCAAGACCATCATGGCTTGGGTTCCTTATTCTAATTAGTTCTTTTTGCTTGCAGGTTCATCCACACAGGTCTAATAGCCTTTGGTACTTAGACAGTGGATGCTCCTGACATATGACTGGAGATCGTTCCCTCCTTCATGACTTCAAGCACATACAAGGAACCACTGTGGCATTTGGTGGAGATTCAGAGGGTGGTAGAATTACAAGAGAAGGATCTGTGACAAATAGGATGCTGAGCTTTGACAGAGTGAACTACTGTGAATAGTTGAATTTCAATCTGCTAAGTGTGTCTCAGATCTACGACAAGAAATATTCCACACACTTTACAGGCACTCATTGCTACATTCTAAAACCTGGATTTCAGATCTCTAAAGAATGGGTTGTCATAAAGACACCAAGGAAGAATAATATATATGTCTTAAACCTGTGTTCTGCATCACCTAAAGAAGAAACATGTCTTTTGTCTAAAGCATCATTTGATGAGTCACAGCTTTGGCATAGACGTTTGGGGCATACAAACTTTAAAAATATGAACAAGTTTGTCAAAGGAAACCATGTCATTGGTCTTCCTCAAAAAGAATTTAATTTCATTGATCAATGTTCAGTGTGCCTCAAAGGAAAACAACATAAATCATCTCATAAAACCAAGCTTGTGAACACTAACAACACTCCATTGAAGCTACTTCACATGGATCTATTTGGACCAACCATGTAATGAGTATGGGAAAGAAATAGTATTGTTTAGTGATCATTGATGACTTTTCACGATTCACATGGGTGTTCTTCCTACTTCATAAAAATGAGACATCCCAAATCATACAAGATTTAACACTAAAACTGAAAATCAACTTGATCTTAAGGTCAAAATAATAAGAAGTGATAATGGACTGAGTTCAAAAATGAAAGTACGAGTTCCTTTTGTACAACCAAAGGCATTGCTCATCAATTCAGTGCTGCTAGAACTCCTCAACAAAATGGGGTAGCTGAAAGGCGAAATAGAACACTGATTGAAGCAGCAAGAACGATGCTAGCTGATGCTAAACTGCTAATCACCTTTTGGGCAGAAGCAGTTAACACATCGTGCTTTGTACAAAATCAAACTCTGATTGTTAAAGAAAGTAACATGACACCTTATGAACTGCTCTTTCATAGGAAACCATTTATTAGATTTCTCAAATCATTTGGTGGTCCTGCCTCAATATTAAACACCCGAGACTATTTGGGAAAATTTTCATCCAAGTCTGATGAAGGATTCTTTGTAGGTTATTCTTCTATTTCAAAGGCTTATAGAGTGTTCAATCCTAGATTGAACATTATTGATGAATAAACAAATGTTCTATTTAAGGAACATCCGTTTCCAAATCTACAAATGGTCCCAACTGGTTGTTTGATATTGACACATTTACAAAGTCATTGATCAATTTCACTTGTCTGATGCAGGAAATCTACATTCAAATGATACTTCATCAGCTGTAGATAGAAGAGATGATTTTCCCTTGATTCCTCCTACATTTGATGAACATATGAATGAAGATTTTCCTCTTCAAGCTGATCCCATCAGACAACCGTCACAAAACCTTAGTGTTTCTACTGAAGGAGGCCCAAGCCTGGTACCTTCCCACTCAGATGATCTGTCAACTGAGATTAGAAATCAAAAATAGGCCTCTCCTCCAGTTGAAACACAAAGGACATCAAATGATGTAAGCAATCATAGTGCGACTAAAGCTAAAGCAATAACTAAAACAGAGATTGACAATCTTCATAATTCAACATCAGTACTACATGAATGTGCCTCTGACCATAATGAACTGAATGTCTCCAATCTTGATGTAACGATTGTTGGTGACTCAATTCCAACCACCAGAATACACAAGAATCATCCAGTTGAAACCATTATTGGTGAACTTAATGAAAGGGTGACTAGAAGCAAGTCAAGTATTGCAAACATCTGTTTGTTCTCATGCTTTCTATGTCAAACAGTACCCAAAAACATCAAAGAGGCACTTCAAGACAATAGCTGGATTGAAGCAATGCAGGAAGAATTGCTACAATTCAAGAAACAAGAAGTATGGCAACTGGTAGATCTTCCCAAAGGACAATACCTTATCGGTACCAGATGGTTGTACAGGAACAAGACTGATGATAAAGGGATCGTCATTAGAAACAAAGCAAGATTAGTGGCATAGGGATACACTCAAGAAGAAGGAATTGACTATGATGAAGTGTTTGCACCTGTTGCTAGACTAGAAGCAATCAGAATCTTTCTAGCATATTCTGCATCCATGAAATTTACTGTTTATCAATGGATGTGAAGTGTGCCTTTATGTGAGTCAACCACCGGGCTTTGAAGATCCAGATTTCCCTCATAGAGTTTACAAGCTTAACAAAGCTTTGTATGGACTTCATCAAGCCCCAAGAAAGTGGTATGAGACTCTATCATCCTTTCTTCTTAAACATGGATATGAAAGAGGAAAGGTTGATCAAACTCTCTTTAGAAGAACAAGAGGAAAAGATATGTTGTTAGTCCAGATCTATGAGGATAACATCATATTTGGCTCGATAAACAAGCAACACTGCAAAGAATTTGAAGACCTTATGCACTCAAAGTTTCAAATGAGTGCTATGGGGGAACTCACCTTCCTCCTAGGGGTGCAAGTCCAACAGACAGCAGATGGAATCTTCATTAAGAAATCAAAATATGTAGAAACCATGTTGAAGAAATTTCACTTTGCTGACTATCAGTCCATCAAAACTCCTGTGGATACTAAAGTAAAGATTGGACCTGATCCTGAAGGCAAACCAGTGGATCAGACTCACTATCGATCAATGATTGGTTCACTTATGTATCTAACTACCAGTAGGACTGACATAATGTTTGGTGTTTGTGTGTGTGCCAGATATCAAGCTTATCCAAAAGAATCACATGTAAATGTGGTCAAGAGGATATTCAGATATCTGAACGGCAAACCAGCTCTTGGGTTATGGTATCTGTTGGACCAAAAGAACCAATGAGCCTGATCAGAGAAACCTCTAAGTCCCACAGGACATCACAACAGCTGAAGAAGACCTGATCAGCTGTTCTACAAAGTCTGAAGAATACAACTGCTGAAGTACGTCTGAAGTACTGAAGACAAAGACTGAGACAACAGCTGAAGATCTAAAGTCTGAAGACTTCAACAAGTACTGAAGACAAAGACTGAAGATCAACAGCTGAAAGACAAAGTCTGATGTTCAAGTACTGAAGACATCAGCTGATGTTAACAGCTGATGACAACAGCTGAAGAGGGCTTCTTCAGTTGTTGTGATGGTTTTTCTTCATCAGTAGTTTTCTTTTCCTTTCAGTAGTTTGTTTACTTTTCAGTACTTGTAAACAACTGAAGAGGTTGTTCTTCAGTTGTTGTAGTATCAGTAGTTTTATGTTTTTCAGTAGTTGTAAATAAGATGTTTAACACTTAGGAACATTTGTAAGAAGATGTCAGTTGTTGACATCTTCAGTAGTTGTTAAACATCAGTAGTTATCAAACGGTTACATGTCACTTTCAAGTCACATCAGCCTACGTCACTCTTTCCTTTATAAGGAAGGATGACTCACCTGTAATCGCGCCTTTGAGGCCGACAATCTTAATGCAATATTCCTTTTGTCGGATATTTCTCTCTCTATAACAAAATTCTTTTATCGTTTTATATCGAATGTTCTTGCTTGAATTTGTCTAATTCTGAGCTATTCCGCTGCTATATCTGTTCATCGATTAAACCAAGAGGCTGAGATCCTAATAAATGGTATCAGAGCAGGTTAATCATTGATCGATCTAACAATTGATCATTGAAACTGTTCAATCGCTCTAAGTTTAATCGAATTAGCAAATTCGCAAGGATCTGTTATAGAGATTGAGAGTGTATCGCTTCTGGCCGTTTTATTTGAGGTTCTGTGTGGTTTTGAGCTAAATTTATTGTGATTTTACTTGAATCTGTCTGATTTTCAACAATGACTACTTCTTCGAATGATCCTTCAATACTGGATCCTCTACCAAGCCTCCGATCTTGGTGAGGAATGAGTATAACATTTGGCAGAGAAGATTGCTCCATCACCTGTCTGTCAATAGCTCAGGTTGTTGGACATCTGTGGTACATGGACCACATAAGCCAATGGTGAATGATCCGGAAACAAACCAGTTGTTTCCAAAGAAGAAGGAGCAATACTCCGATGAGGACAAGAAGTTGTTTGAAATCGATGCAAAAGCCCATGGAATTTTGGCTATGGCTATTCCTAATGAGATTTACTCTGGGCTTCTGCATTGTGAGTCTGCTCATGACCTCTGGAATGCCATCAAAGAACAATTGGTGGTACTGATGAAGTTTTAGCAAAAACAGGGAAATCCTCGCCCAACAATATGAGACTTTCTCTCATAGAAAGGGTGAGACTCTGACTCAACAATTTGAGCGGTTTTCATGTTTAATCTCTGAATTGAAAATGGTCAAACATGAATATACCAGGAGTCAGATGAACCATAGATTCCTAAGATCACTGCCTGAGAGATGGAACACATATACCATTGTTCTACGCTCAAATGCTGATGTTGATCGCCTATCTCTCACTCAACTTCATGGGAAACTGCTTACATTTGAGAGAGAGATAGAGCAGAAAAGGAATTGGTTTCATCTGGCAAGCTTACTGAGGATTTTGTCCAAGGGAACACTACCCTGATTGGACATCAAGAGTCAGAATATGCGTCATCTGAAAGCCAGTATGATGAGCATATTGATTTCTCTACAAACACTTCTGAGCCTGCCTTGTGAGTGTTGATAGTCATTCTGCTGGTAGTAATAGTGACAATCTATGTTTCATCATGGATGATCTCAAGGGGATTGCTGATGATGACTTAGAAGAGATGGATATTTTGAGCCAAATGGCCTTGATAAATATCAGATCTCAGAAGTTCTACAAAAGAACTGGAAGGAAATTCCCAGGACTCTCTGGCAAAACCAAAGTTGGTTTTGACAAGAGTAAGTTGAAGTGTCATAAATGCCACAGGCTTGGACACTTTGCAAGAGAATGTAGATCATCTGGATCTAACTCTCCTGCACCTTTTGTGTCTTTCCCTGGCAATAGTCAACAAAACAGAGGGCAACAACCTGTCAATTCTGGTTATCATCATCAACCACAATCTCCTGCATATTTTGTTCCACAGGGGCCAATGCCATATCCATACCCCGCTATTACATGCCACAACCAGGCCAGGTTCAAGCACCCACTGCTCAGCAACCACATGCACTCCCTGAGCCTCAACCATCCCAATCTCATCAACCTAATCAACCTCAACAACACAGCTTCTTCACACCAGGAGTTGTTGACTGGAGCAGTTTACCAGATGATGTGTCTGGTAATGAACAACTGTTCTCAGGTGCTGGTCAACATGGTGGTGAGCATCCTTTTGGAAATCTAGCTCTCATGACTTTGGAATCCTCTGATGGATCATCTTCAAGTACCTCTTCAACAAAGGTATCACAGGTATCCTCTGAGGCCAAGGCCAAATTATGTTCTGAATCTTGCATAGCAGCATTTGCCTCTATTAGAGAAGCAAATGTGGCTTTAATCAATAAAAATGTAGAGCTAGAACAACTAATTTCCAAAAATAAAGCTGAGTTTGAGTCTGTGCTGAAAGAGAAAACTGATGAGATTTATAAATTAAAATGCCAAATTTCTGATGAAGGCTAGGGAGGATGTACTCTTAGAGAAGTACAAAGACCTCAAAGATACTCTTGCTGTCACCCAGGTAGAGTGTGATCGATGGGTACAATCTTGCAAGGGCTTTGAAATGCTTCTTAGTAAGCAAACAGCTTCCAATGTGAAGTTTGGAATTGGTTATAATCACACTGCTCCTCCTACAGATTTTGCTTCAAGAGCAGGAGTAGAATCTGATGGAGAAAGTAATGACCAATCCACCTCATCATGTGATTCACTACTTGATAAAGCACCATCAGTAGTTGAAGTCAGTAGTAATCCCTCTGTGAACCTATCAGCTGATATTGATGGTTCAACTGCTGACACTCACATGATCAATGAGTTGATCAACCCAAGTGTTATCCCTAGAAGTACTAGGGTACTGGAGAGTAGGGGATAACATCTGGAGTTCAAATCCCAATGACTGACAGCACTGAAGAGAAGAAAACTGTCAGTAGGAAGGATTTGAAGCCTACTAAGGAAGTTGACAAGAAGGCAAAAAGTGCTTCTAAACTGCCGAAGAGCAAGTCTTCAGTAGTTTCATCTTCTTCAGTTGATGATCAACAGAAGATGAAGAAGAAACCATGTGAAATATGTGGTCTATTCAATCATCTCACAGATGATTGTTGGTACAAAAAGGGATCCAAACTCAAACAAAAGGAGAAAATTAAAGAAAACTTGGCTAAAATGAAAACTGAGTTTGAGTCCAAGTTTGTACCAGTAGCATCAAATCCTGTTACTCCTATGTCCAAAAAGAAATCTAAAAGGGAAGGAGTGCAACAGGCAATAGCTGAGGTTGCTCAAAAGAAGATGGTGCAACACAAGAACTCATCATCAAACACCAATACCAATGTGTCTGAAGAGCTGAAAGCTCTTTCCCAGAATCAGACACAGCTGGTAATGATGGTTCAACGTCTATTGGAAGAGTTAACCAACTTGATGGCCCTGTGTTGAAACCCCAGAAAAGGAGATCCAAGCCAAAGGATTCCTCTTCTACACCATCTCCTTCACCTCAAGCTATTGTGTCCAATAAACCTGTTAGTTTACCATCTGTTGATGAGACCAGGCCCAAAACCAAAAGGTTTGGGTCTCCAAAACTAACTGATTGTTTATTAATGCAGGTCTCTTCAACATGCCAAAGTAGCATCTGGTATGTAGACAGTGGGGGATCTATGCATATGACTGGGAACAACTCACTTCTTAATGACTACTCTCAGGAAGGAAGGGTTTTGTTTCTTTGGCAATGATGCAAGAGGTTACATCATCGGGAAGGGCTTTGTTTCCAATGGGGAAATAAGGTTTGATGATGTCAACCATGTGGAAAATCTCAAGTATAACCTCTTGAGTGTTAGTCAATTGTGTGACAAAGGCCATGTTGCTCTTTTCACAAGCCAGAACTGCAGGATTCTGTCATCCAAAGTTCTGAGTTTGATTGACAAGGTATTGGATGCTCACACTCTCCTGAAGGCCAACAGGACAGGAAGAGTGTATGCCTTAGATCTTTCCAAGAAAATAGATCTCAAAGGCCATCCTTGCCTATTTTCCAAGGCCTCTCTCATGAATCTAATCTATGGCATAGAAGGCTGGGACATGTTATCTTCAAAAACATGAATCAGCTGATACACCATAGTTTAGTAAGGGGAATGCCTATGAAGGAGTTCAAGTATGAAAACAACTGCCCTGCTTGTTTGAAAGGAAAACAGCACAAGGTTTCATTTCCACCTATTGAAACCAAAGTCCACTGCCTGCTTACAACTTCTTCACATGGATCTCTTTGGTCCTGTGAGAGTGATGAGCATGGCACAGAAGAAATACTGTCTGGTAATTGTGGATGATTACTCCAGATTTGTATGGACTTTCTTTCTACATTCAAAGGATGAAGCTGCACAAAAGATCATAAACTTTGTGTTGTATGCTGAGAAGCAGTATTCTCTCTCAGTCAAGTGTATTAGAAGTGACAATGGAACAGAATTCAGGAACAATACACTTGATGAGTTCTACCTTTCCAAGGGAATAAAGAGGCAGTTTAGTATTCCAAGAACTCCTGAACAGAATGGAGTTGTGGAGAGAAAGAACAGGACCCTCATTGAAGCTGCAAGGTCTATGTTGGCTGATTCTGGACTGCCATTGACCTTTTGGGCTGAAGCTGTCAACACAGCATGCTATGTGCAGAATAGAGTGCTAATAAATCAGAGTTGATGAAGACTCCATATGAAGTTCTACATCATTGGCCCCTCTCATTTCATTCTTTAGAGCATTTGGGTGTCCCTGTTTCATTCTCAACACAAAGGATCAGCTCCAGAAATTTGATCCTAAGGTGGATGCAGGGTACTTTGTTGGTTATTCATCAACTTGCAAGGCATACAGAGTCTTCATTGTAGAACAAGATGGTTGAAGAGACTCTACATGTCAAGTTCAATGAATCTCCAAAGGACAAGATTCCACAAAGCCCTGTGGAGCTCTTTGATTTGGACATACTGCAATATGTTCCTTATCAATCTCCTGTTGTTGCTCCTGTCAACAGTTCACCACCTGGTGTTACTGCTGAAGATGATGATGATAGTAGTAACACCTCTTCAGTTTAATGACCAACTGCCTGAGTCCTCTAAACCTGATGCTCCTGTAGCTCCAGCAGCCCATCCACAACAAATGCTGATGAGATTTCTGCATCCTCAACTTCATTTGAGTTGCCACCATCTTCATGGTTTCAAGAATCTGCATCAACATCTGCTGCTGCTGAAGGTCCTACAAACACTTGCACAGATTTGATAGTTTACCAAGAGCTGAAAAATCACCCAATGTCTCAAATCCTTGTGATATCAATGCTGGTGTTTCAACCAGAAGCCAGTTGTCCAATTTCTGCTTCTATGCTCTCTTCATCAGTCAGCTAGAGCCAAAGAACTATCATGTAGCTTTGAGAGACAATGGATGGGTTGAAGCCATGCAGCTGAGCTTCTTCAGTTCAAGAAACAGCAAGTGTGGGAGCTTGTTCCTCTACCCCCAGGTAAGTGTGCAATAGGCACTAAATGGGTGTGTTAGGAATAAAACTGATGAAAATGGGCTAATTGTTAAGAACAAGGCCAGACTGTTGTGCAGGGGTTTGCACAAGAAGAAGGTATTGATTATGATGAAACCTTTGCCCCTGTAGCCAAACTGAGGCAATTAGATGTTTTTAGCCTATGCTGCACTCCACAATCTTAAAGTTTTTCAAATGGATGTCAAAAGTGCTTTTCTATATGGTACAATAAAGAAGAAGTTTATGTGTGTCAACCACCAGGCTTTGAGGATAATAAGCACCCAGAATGGGTATATAAGCTTGATAAAGCTCTTTATGGGTTGAAACAAGCACCTAGAGCCTGGTATGAGACCTTATCAAACTTTCTTCTACAGAATAATTCACTAGAGGCTCCATAGATAAAACTTTATTTATAGAAGGTGGATCAGCATAAGCTACTTGTTCAAATTTATGTTGATGATATTATATTTGCATCCTCTGATCCCCAATTGTGTGAAATTTCCAAAACTTAATGCAACAGAAGTTTGAAATGAGTGCAATGGGAGAATTACAGTTCTTTCTAGTTTGCAAATCAAACAAAAAGCTGATGGAATTTTCATTCATCAGTCTAAATACACAAAAGATCTTTTGAATAAGTTTGATTTACAAACTGTAAACCCTGTTCTACTCCCATGTGCAACACCACACAATTGGATGTTGATCAGAAAGGTAAGGTGTTGATGAAACCCTTTACAGATGTTGATGATTGTTCCTTGATGTATTAACAGCTTCTAGACCAGATATTATGTTTGCTACATGTGTTTGTGCTAGATTTCAGGCTGCACCTAAGGAGTCTCATCTGATTGCAGTCAAGAGGATCTTTAGATATCTGCAAGGTACACAATCTCTAGGCTTATGGTATTCCACTGGACATTCTTGCAATTAGTTGCTTTCTCTGATAGTGACTATGCAGGGTGTAAGTTGACCAGGAAATCAACTTCTGGTGGATGCCAATTCCTAGGCAACTGTTTGATTTCTTGGCAGAGTAAGAAACAAACATCTGTTGCTACATCCACTGCTGAAGCCGAGTACATTGCTGCTGCAAGTTGTACATCCCAAATACTCTGGCTTCAGAATCAACTTTTTGATTATGGCATTACAGAGACTAAGACTCCATTATTAATGGATAGTGCTTCAGCTCTTTGCATTGTCAAAAATCCAGTCCAGCACTCTAGGACCAAACATATAGAAATTAGACATCATTTTATAAGAGATTGTTTTGAAAAGGGTCTAATTAATCATATGTTTGTGCCTAGTGCTGATGAGCTTGCAGACCTTTTTACTAAGCCTTTGGATAGTTCAACTTTCCACAACCTAGTGTTAAGGCTTGGTATGCTGCAGCTAGAATAAGTCACATATAAGTACTGATTGAGTTATTTATACCCTCAGTAGTTTTTATAACTACTTAAGGCTAAATGCTTTAAGTACTGTACTTTATCTGTTCTAAACTACTGATGTAGTTACAACTACTGAAATCAGTAGAAACAGATAAGTACTGATGTCCTATGAAACAACTGAAAATAGCAAAAAGGCTGCTGAGTAAGTGTTGAGGACAGTATGAAACAGCTGAAAGGCTATGTATTGACGACAACTACTGATGAGTACTCTCTCTTCAGTAGTTCACAAACTGCTGTTTCTTCATAAACAACTGAAGCAATACCATGTCTTCAGTAGTTTCACAACTACTGATGACTAACACCAAGTCTTCAGTTGTTTACAACAACTGATGGCAAAACCACGGTCTTCAGTAGTTTCACAACTACTGATGACTAATACCAAGTCCTCAGTTGTTTCAACATCTGAAGTCCAACTTGTCTTCAGTATTTTTAAAACTACTGATGCCTAAATCAGAGACTTCAGTTGTTTCAACGTCTGATTGTAAACACCATGTCTTCAGTTTTTTTATAACTGCTGACCACACCAATACCATCAGTCGTTTCAAACCTCTGAAAGTTAATACCACGTCATCAGTTGATTCAAATACTGATGACTAACACCAAAACCTCAGTCGTTTCATAACCCGTACCCTATATATACCTGATCCCTCTTTCAGAGTTTTTCATTCTTTCACGACCTAAAATTTCAAAAGCTCTGAAAACCTTTCACCTTCATTAATGGCGACCATGCAACTCAAGCCTCGACACAACTGTGTCGCGTACCTCACTAAATCGCCCTTCTGGACCAAATTCGATAATGCTATAGATCTTATGGTCCAATCACACTGAAAACGGCTTTCCCTAAATCCAATCATTTATGCCGATTCGCTACATCAGTTTTGGACGAATGCGACTGTTAATGGAGAATCTATCCATTCGTCCATCAACTCTCATACGGTGGTCATCTCTACTGCTACCATCTGCCAGATATTACTGTTAGATGATGCTGCCTACCCTGTTGGATATCCTAAGCGCCAACTTGATCTTTCATTTGGACAACATGGATATCAAGGCGATCTTAGTGCTTCGACCATCCTGAAGAAACATTTTCCAGATGCTGAACGCTTGATATTTCATATGGTAAATGTTTGCCTGGCCCCGAAGACTCTCTTGGGATCAACTGTCTTCCAGATGGCAACAGGTACTGTTCTCTATCCTTGAACAAGAACCACTAAACTTTTCTGAAATAATTTTTCTTGAAATCAAGGATATGGCCACAAAACCACTTTCTAACCGTTGGATACTATATCCTCGGTTATAATGGCTATAATAGAGAATCAGCTTCATGCTGAGGGACTAGTTGGTCTGGGAGTCCCTGCTTTGGCTGTATTGCCGGAGGTATACTCCCGACACAACACTGACCAAACTCTCAAACAGGCTGCCAAGCTGCGCAAACCCACGCAGCTGGAACCCACAGCCTCCACTTCCACATCCAAAGTCCCCTCCAAACCCACAAAGAAGAAGCCTAAGAAGGCTACTCAGGGAGTTGAGTCCCCTGAGGATGCTCCTGCTGCACCAAACAGGTTATCTCTACTGAAATAACCCCCCAGTAGAGACTATGACTCCACCAACCGAAGCCGCTCAGGTTTCCTCTCAAAAGGAACCTGAAGCAACCACTCAAAGGGAAGCCACACTGCTGGGATCCTCCTCACTTGAGGGGATTACCATTGAAAAGCACCACTCGTCCCGGGTGCACACTGCTTCCACACCCTCTCCTGATGCAACCGCCCCTCAAAGCCCTACAATAATTGTTGCAAAAGTGCTGACGCAGTTGCATTCCTCCCCCCCCACCCAGACACCAATTACTACTGGGATAACCTCAACACCTGAGGGGGAGGATCACAATGCTTCTGTCAACCCACAGCACAGGGGTTATCATGTTCCATCTTCTAGTGTAGATAAGGAGGTGCGAACTTCTGGTGAGGCTGCCACTGTCTCTGACTCAGCAAATGACCAGGGTGCAGTTGGTAACATCTCTAAGACCTCACCAGTGGCAACAGTTGATGAAGGACATAGTCCTGAGGCTGGAAGTCCCCAGAACCGAGAACAAGGGCACATGCTATAATTGATCTACACTCAAGGCATGTTAATCCTGACTCTGTCAGGAGGTCAGGTGATTCAGTATCAACTGATGATGACCTGAGCTTCTTCTATGATGTACTTGCTCAAAACACCATCTAGAGGATGAGGTTAGCAGACTCAAAGAGCTGCTGGCCAAGATGTCTCAGGATGCAAGTCCATCTGCCACCACAATACACCCAGATGGCACCTTCTTCTGAAGGCCCCTACACACTGAGCCAATATATACATCCAAGCCACCAGCCTCTGCTTCGGCACTGATTCTCAGGAACAGAACCATCCTGATCAATCAGTTGCTAACCTTCAAAAATCCCTACCTCTCATCACTCCCATGATCACAGATATAGTGATCAAAGCCATTGATGAGAGGCTTCCTACAATAATACAACCCCTGGTGGAGGAGTTGGTGACTAAATCCCTTTCTACTGCTCAAACCCTTGCACCCAATGCAACCAAAAAGGGGGAGAGTCAGTCAGTTAAAGGAAAAAGGAAGAGGATAGATGGGGAGAAGGAGAAAGAATCAGAGAAGGTAAATGAGAAGGAGAAGGAGAGTGAGAAGGGAGCTGAAGTGAATGAAAGTCAAAAAGACTTTCATGTCACATATCAAAAGAGGAAAGGAGAGTCTGAGAAGGAGAAGGAGCTGAATGATATGGTGAAAGAAGCTGATGCCAACCATAACCGTTCAATGGATAAAATCATTGAACAGTTATATAGGCAGGGTTTTGACATCCAACACTAGACTCCGAGATCAGAAGGTTGGAGACAGAGGAGATTAACTCAAGATGGGCTAGTTATGATGCCTTAGAAAGAGAAAGGCTGGAGATAATGATCAGATTTATAGCCAAATACTTGGGAAGATCTCTGATTGAAATAAGGCCTGGACCAGGGACAACATCTTGGCAATAACCACCAAGATTTGTTCGTCTGAAGCATACTCAAAGGTTTAGTGATTGAGGCATTGAATGAAGCTTGGGTTGGAACCGAAAAGAACTGACAAAATTTACTAAAGCCTCCCTTACAGCCAAAATGCTAAAACAGTCTGAAAAGCCTCTATCCTCAAAATCACTACCTCCACAACCCACTAAAACAACCCTTTACCCTCTAAACCAACCATCCAACCCACAAAAGCAAATCCTTTACCCTCAAAACCCACTGCCAGTATGTACCTAGACAAAAGAAAAGAAAGGTACTGAGGCCTGATGAAGATGAAGAGGAGGATGAAGACAGACTGCCACTCTCTGCAGTTATTACTTTGCCTAAGGCTAAACCAATGTCCATCACTCCTGCTTCTCAAATGCATGATGTGATGATAAAGATTAAAGAGGACAGATGCAAAGACATGATGAGGAAATGCTGAAAAGCATTGACAAAGCATATGCCACATCCTCTTCAATGATTAGCATGAAGAAAGAAGTATTAAGATTGTACACCCTTGCTAATACCTTTCAATACCAAGGGAAAAAGTAAGGATATGGCCTGATCCTAGGGTGGCACACCGGATTGTCAAGAAAGAAATTCCTTCAAAATACAAGGGCCAAGTGAAGAGGGTTGTCGACGAAGACATCACTGTGGTTCTTGTAGTGTCCCCTTGGGAAATTGTTGAAGAGTTCAAGAAAGCCTATGAAGCCAAACAACCACCTCAAAAGATGTTGGAAAACAAAATCATAAAGAAGGGATTGGTTTACAAAAGACTTGAAAACTTCAAACAAGAAGAGCTCAACCTGCTCTTAGAAGGGACTCATCCAGATGAGTTTGCTTATAGACAAATAACCACGGTTGAGATCAAGAATGGAAAACAGGCCAAGTACATATCTGAAGTGTATGGCCGAGAAGGACTATTTGATGGTGTGCCCGAGGTGCTGACAATGGATGAGCAGATCATGTTTCTAAGGGCTTACACCAGGGAATCATATAGGCTGATACACGGGAAGTAGATCTCATGGTTGGGGTAACAGCTCGGTGTCCAAGTCCCCAATACAGAGCTCCCAACCATATCATGCCAAACAGATCATCAGAGACTTCTTCCCAGGCCGATGCTGAAAAAGGGTCACTTCTCATCTGATCAAGAGGATAAAAAGACCAATCTATCTGCCAAAATAAGTGGGACTCGTCAATAACTTAGAGGTTTTGGCTGCATTGGTTCAGGGGGAGTTTGTTGGACCAAAAGAACCAATGAGCCTGATCAGAGAAACCTCTAAGTCCCACAGACATCACAACAGCTGAAGAAGACCTGATCAGCTGTTCTACAAAGTCTGAAGAATACAACTGCTGAAGTACGTCTGAAGTACTAAAGACAAAGACTGAGACAACAGCTGAAGATCTAAAGTCTGAAGACTTCAACAAGTACTGAAGACAAAGACTGAAGATCAACAGCTGAAAGACAAAGTCTGATGTTCAAGTACTGAAGACATCAGCTGATGTTAACAGCTGATGACAACAGCTGAAGAGGGCTTCTTCAGTTGTTGTGATGGTTTTTCTTCATCAGTAGTTTTCTTTTCCTTTCAATAGTTTGTTTACTTTTCAGTACTTGTAAACAACTGAAGAGGTTGTTCTTCAGTTGTTGTAGTATCAGTAGTTTTATGTTTTTCAGTAGTTGTAAATAAGATGTTTAACACTTAGGACAATTTGTAAGAAGATGTCAGTTGTTGACATCTTCAGTAGTTGTTAAACATCAGTATTATCAAACGGTTACATGTCACTTTCACAGTCATCAGCCTACGTCACTCTTTCCTTTATAAGGAAGGATGACTCACCTGTAATCGCGCCTTTGAGGCCGACATCTTAATGCAATATTCCTTTCGTCGGATATTTCTCTCTCTATAACAAAATTCTTTTATCGTTTTATATCGAATGTTCTTGCTTGAATTTGTCTAATTCTGAGCTATTCCGCTGCTATATCTGTTCAATCGATTAAACCAAGAGGCTGAGATCCTAATAGTATCCAAAGGAAGGAGAATTTAATCTCTATGCCTACACAGACAGTGATTATGGAGGATGAAACTTCAACAGAAAATCCACCTCTGGCTGTTGTCAATTTCTTGGTCCCAGACTGGTATCTTGGCAATGCAAGAGGCAGACAAATATATATGTGTCCACTGCAAAAGCTGAGTATAGTGCTGCATCAGCATGTTGCTCTCAAGTACTTTGGATTCAAAACTAGATGCTTGATTATGGTTTTAACTTCTTGCACACTCAATTTCTATGGACAACACAGCAGCTGTTTTTATAACTAATAATCCAGTTCAGCACTAAAAAAGAAAATATCTTGAGATTAGATATCACTTTTTGAGAGACTGTGCTGAAAAAGGTTTAATCAAATTAATTCAAGTACCAACTGAAAATCAATTAGCTGATTTGTTTACTAAGGCATTTGAACCTGGTAGGTTTGAATTCCCTTCAGTCAATTGGCATGATTAATCTTGAGTAAAACCATGAAAACCATGAAAAACAATTAAAAACATCAGAAAATCACAAAAAGAAATCAAGTTTGATGAAGAAAAGAATCTTTGGGAAATGATATAATTACATTCATTATATAATTCACAATGCTTAATTTCAAAAATTGCAAGACTGTCATGACTTACCAGATATGTTGGTAGACTCAACTTGGAAGAGAAGATACATGAAGTGATAAACTAAAAATCTTATTTAATAGTGAAACACTCATCACATAGTACAGGTATGTATTGGCTTATCTAAGTGCATGTATGTGTAGTAACCTAAACACACCAGGTAATGATACTTTATGAATCTCTTTCACGTACATCTGTTTCATCTTTGTTTTGCTGAGCAAAGACCTGATGAAACATGCATATAGTGCAAATGTCCTGATCCAAAAGATTCCCAATGAGGAACACATCCAAATTGGATGAATCTACAAAAGCAATACATTCCAAGTGAATGAACAAAAGAATCCCGTCATGGATCACCTTCCAAAGTGAAGTGAAAAGAATCCCAATGTGGATCATCATGAAAAGGATCAAAGTAAAAGAATCCTAATGAGGCTTAGTGAAATTGAGTTCTCATAACTTAAGTGACCTGGTAAGAAAAGTTGTGAAAAAGTTCTACCATGCATTGTATAAGGATGGTTGATCATTCCATGCTTGTGTGTGAGAGGTACACATTGAATAATTAATCAACCAAAAACATGATAAAAATCACTTGCATCAAAATATCAACCTGGTATGATTTTAAGAGGACAAACATACCTTCAATCATTAAGTTCATATACATGTCCATTTAATCATAAAGGCTGGACACGTGTAATGTACGACTAATATGATCCCAACAAAAGATATAATTCTCTTCATCATTATTAGTCATAATAAAAATACAATAAAGCTTTTAAATCTTTAAAGTTTCTTCCAACTGTGGATACAAACTTTAGGGGGAGTAATTTAAAACATTAAGTAAGTCTAGATTTTTGGTTACTAGCTTAAATTACATTCAAAACAAATCAAAAAGAATTTGGGTGTTGTTGCAAAATGTTACACCATTGTATCTCAGATTATGCAGATTATTGGAAGCATGAACAGTCCAAGGTCAGTCAAAATTAGGAAACTTGTATCAATTGTGACATACAAGTCAATCGAAGCAAGAATTGACAACATCAACAGTCAACTTCACAAGAAAATTTAGTCATGGACAGTACTTCATAATATGAAAAGCCAAATGAGACACATTATCTTTGATTAAGTTCAAAGCTAATGCAGGTAAGTGCATTGGTTAATGCGGGTGAAGGTAACCCATGTATATACCCAATGCAAGTATCTCTTTAAATTCAAAGTGAAGAAGTAAATGTGAATTTTATTCTACCGCATTTGATACAGTGAGCAAATGCTGATTAAAATTGAACAGCCGCATTGCTACGGTAATCAAATGTTGAGGAACTTTGTTCAGCCGCATTTGCTACACCAATGCTAATGAACATCTCTCTTTCGCATGTGCTACAGTGTAATGCTGACCAAATGCTGATGGACTTTGATCATTCGCATTTGCTTGAATATAGTGCTCAATGCTGATGAAGTTTACTCTTTCATATTGAACATTGTTAACATATGCGGATGACAGAAAATCAGAAGTAATAAAACCTCCGCATTTGCTACAGTGTCTAAATGCGAATGTCTTAAAATCACAAATCAACTCTTCCGCGTTTACAATAGTGAATGTATACGGATAGACAAAGTTCAAATTTTATCTTTAGTATTTGCCACAGTTAACAAATGCGGATGACCAAAAGACAAAAATTTTCACTTTTGCAGTTGCTACAGTTAACAAATGCGGATGACCAAAAGACAAAATTTTTCACTTCCGCAGTTGCTACAGTTAACAAATGTGGATGACCAAAAGACTTTAAATTTTCACTTCCGCATTCGCTACAGTGGTGACCGCATTTGTTATTAAACTTGTAAAATCTTGTAAAAGTCATTATTTGACTATTTAAAGGAATTTAAACGGGTCATTTAATACTTTTCAAATTTGAGAGACTTCATAGTGAGACGAGCGCAAACACACAGTACACCCACTTCGATCATATTCATCACAAACAATCAAAGATTTTCGTGTGATTCTACTCAATCTATTCTTGTTCTCGATTCTGAAACCGCAATTGTTTTGGAAACAAGGTGAAATTTCCATAAAATTTTAATGAAGATCTAAGTTTCGGACTGTTAAACCTAAATCAAACAATGAACCAACTGATAAAGAAGAACACAGAACATGACTTATTGATGTAATATAATACACCTTTTCGACTTCAATATGCATGCAAACCAACAGAAATTCTTCTCATCATGAAAACCTTGAGATTCATGATTGTTATAAGAATGAAGCATGATAAAAAATGAAAAATGTGTAACAAATCAATGAAAAATGAAACATCTCATTAATGGTTCAAACATAGAAACTGTGTGATTGTTGAATAACAAATTCACCATTTGCTATGACAACAATGAAACAGTAATGTTAAAAGCTCATCTTTGACCATTTAAAGTCAGACTGATAAATGATACACATAAGATTTCATCAAAAACTGACACACATGTCTCTTATGCAGATTACATGGCAAATCTTTCTTGGAGCAAGCTCCACAATGTCAGCGGTTATTTAAACCCTGATGTGCCTGAAGCTGGAGGACTTAGAGATATGATCAGATTCTTATCTACCACAAGGGTAACCTATGCTATCACTGTGAGACCCACCATCTATGAGAATCTCATCAAGGCCTTCTGGAACTCAGATGAGGTAATTGAAGCTGATGGTGTTAGAACATTAACCGGGAGAATTAACAATGATAACACTCTGAGCATCACTGAAGATTCTGTTAGAAGGTGCTTACAATTTGGTGATGATGCTAACGCACCTCTGGAGCTAGACGATGATGATATAACCACATTCTTTGCTGAGATTGGTTATGAAGGAGGATATGAAGCAAAACGAATTGTTAAAGGATTAGTGGATCTACCTTGGAGATTCCTAATTCATATGTTTCAGCACTGCCTATCCAAGAGAAAGACAGGATGGAATGACATTCCAGTCATCACATCCTCAGCAATCTGTGCTCTCTACTCCAATAGACCATTCAATATGTCTGCATATGTTTTCAATGGCATGATTTCAAACATTCTAGAAGGGAGAAGATACAAGTTCTTAATGTATCCAAGATTTATTCAGTGCCTAATCAATGAATCATTCCCTAATGATGCGAATGTGGGACCAGTACTTGACATTCCTCATTATGATGCAAGGTCTTACAAATACATTAAGAAGAGGGACCCAAGAAACTTTTACAGTGGGGCTCACTCTCCTCTTCTTCCATGGATGATTCAGCAGATAAATCAAGAAGTATAAGCACAAGCACAACCATCACCACCACCATCACCACAACCATCACCACCACCATCACCACAACCAACACCACAACCACACCACCACCATCACCCAACCAACACCACAACCAACACCACCACCATCACCACAACCAACACCACAACCAACACCACAACCACACCACAACCATCTCCTCAACCAACATCACCACCTCATCAATCACCAATACTATCATCTCATCAATCACCAATACTACAATCTCATCACTCACCAATATCACCATACCAACCTTTGCCAACCCATGATTACCCTACTGAAGGTGGAGACTCAACCAGTACTTCTAAAGCATCCAAATCATCTTCAGATGAGAAGGATAATCATGCTCAAATGCCTGTCAAGAAAGCACTTCTGAGACTGCTCCCTCAGAGAGATTTACTGAATCCAATGTGCACAGGCCTGATAAAAAGATGAACTTGTCTCTGAGCTCCTAAAAAAGGTGGAAAGGATGGAAAGGATTTTAAATAGGAGAGCTAGAATCATTGATGATAGGATTCTAAATCTTGATGAAAAGGAGAATGAGTTAAAAGAAATGAAAGAAAAGTATGATGCTGAAAGAAAAAGAGATTGATTACTTGAAGGCTTCACTAAACCATTCCAGAGAAGAAGTGTGTGGACATGTTGACACTCTTGCCATTAAAACCATAGCAATGGAAGAACAAGAGAACATTATTGAAGAACAAGCTGAAATCATCTCTAGTCTTGAAAATAAGATTCAAAGCCAAAACAAAAGGATCTCTGAACTTGAGCGGATAATTAAGATTCAAAAAAGTGTTATGGCTGATGAAAGGAAAGATGAACAAGAAAAGGCTGATAATGATGAAAACCAGAATGTATCTGAGAATGAAGAACAAGAAGAAGATACAAGTCAAACAAAACATGAGGAATAAAGTCTTGAGATGGTGATTTACTCTAAAAAAACTGATGCTTCTCAAACTGAGAAAGCTGAATTTGAGGAACTAATCAATGCTTTAGACAGCTTTACATCTGAAGAATTCAGTGTAGATGAGGATTTTTGGGAATTTGTGAACAATCAAATAACTGACTCAGAGCCTATTATATTCATCCCTAAGTCTCCAGTTCCTTTGGAAAAAGACTTGACCATGCAGATTGTCCCTGTTGTGTCACTATCTGAAGAACAAAAAGAAATGATAAAAGAAATTTATGAAAAAGAAAAAGAAAAGGAAAAAGAATCAGCAAAAAAAGGAAAATGAGAAGGAGGAAACTAAAGTCAATGATCAAGAACCAACCACACCTGAAAAGGTACCTCATGTGATAGAAAAGGCTGAAACTTCAAGCCCACAACTTCAAACATACTCAAGAAAAAGAAAATATCTAGTTGAAAAGACTAAGGGTAAAAGGCCAGTGGTTGAAGAAGAAAGTTTTAAGAAGCAAAAAGATGATCCCAGAAGTCTGGCAGCAATTGCTGAATTTCTTGAAGAACATGAGCAGGCTAAAGCTCAATTGAAGAAACAAGCTATTATCATTGATTTAGAAGAAGGAGAGATAGCAGGAGGTTATGATACTACAAAGGATGTTGATATGGACAGCCCATTAAAACCTGAAAAACCAGTTGAAAAAATGGTATCAAAGGCTCAAACTGATGATTTAATGATAAAAGCCATGTTTTTGATCAATCATGGGTATGATCCAGATGAAGTCTTTGGGATGACCGATGAAGGAATGAAGGAAGAGGAAGAAAAAAATGAAAAAGCTGCTAGATCCTAGTGTTGAAACTGAGTATGAGAAATCAGCACTTAAAAAGGATATGGACCAAAAGTGCCTCCAATGAAGAAATTAACTAAAACTGATTATGAAAGACCTTTTACAAGGAAGGTTCCTCTACCCAAACTGTCATCTATGAAGAAATCATCCCTAACACCTGAACCATTATTTCTTGATCCTTATAGTATGTCAGATAAGGAAATAAAGGACTATCTCTCAAGCCAAGGGTTCACAAAAAGAAAGATTGGGAACATGAAAGCCAACTCATTAAGGGCTATAACTCTTCAAATGATAAATGAGAAGAAAGAAAGACTCAAAAGACTAGAAGAAGAAATATTGAGCACAAAGCCAAGATCTAGAGTAACTGCTCAAGATATGATGCTGAATCAGAAAGATCAAGAACTATTGGCTCCTGTTCTCCACAAGTACCCTGAATGGTTTGTAGAACCATCTCAGTTGAAATTACAAGAAGGATTAACAACTGCTGAGCTTATCAGAGGGGTGTCTACTCCCAAAGGCAAAGTTGATCAGAAGATATTGCCTGGAAGTATGACAGTATGTGGAACATGTTCATGATAAAAAGGATCTCAGGGCTAGTCCAATTCTTTACAGAGTACTTAGCTCTAGTAAATTCCCTGGAGATTCATGATTTAAAAGAACTAGCTCAACTGGAACCGATCAATCTTGCAGCTATGTTCAGGGGATATGAACTAACAATTTCAACTCATTAAAGACCATATGCATGAGAAAAGAAAAAACCTTTGTCAATCCCCTTGAAAAGAACAGAAAATGCAAGTAGAAGAGGTTGTGTTCCCTGAGTTAAAGGTAAAGCCAACCGAATCATTGAAGAGGAAAGTAGTGTCTGGTACTCATTCCTCCACTCCCATCTCAAATGTGTACTATGAGAGAAACTTATGAGATGGCGATTGAAAGGAAGTGGGGAGGAAAGGAGGGAGCTGAAATAAGATTATTCAGTGGATATGAAGTAAGACTACTTGATGAATCATACATCCACTTCATTTTTACCAGACAATTTAGGGAAATAAACAACAAATTGGGTGAACAAGACATGCACTTCTTTCTGAAATGCATCAAGTTGCTAAAACTGGCATATGATCGGATAAGTGCTAAAAGAGACAAAAGAAAGAAGAATAAAACACCACTGTAACTTGGAAATATTGTTAAACGTGAAGTGGATGTGGGGGGAGCTTACTGATTCATAGAGATGGTCTTTCTACAATCTCCATTGGGGAGCCTATTTCAAATGAAAAAGTTACCAATGGAAGCCATCTAAAACATGAGAAAAATGAAGATCCATGTGCTAAGTAGAGACAGGATGTCAGAAGCAACTGATTTTATGAGCATGATCAAGGCTATCCTGGATCCTACTAAAGCTGCATTCATATTACCTCCAAAAGACCTAGCAGAATCCTCACAACATCATTCACCTCCCAAACATTGAAGAAAAATTGGCTGTATAATCCTTAGGGAGAGTATTGTTGCACCCTGAAAGGATCATACATGCCAACTCAATGGGTGATTTGATGATTGCTCTGCTGGAATCCCTTAAGTCCAAGAAGAAATACGGATGAAGATTCTGCTCAAGAAAAAGAAGTATTGTCTTCTGCATTTGTCAATGCGGAAGACATAATGCAAATACGGACAAGTATTTGCTCTTTCGCATTGACAAATGCGGAAGACTAAAAGTTAATGCGGAAAAGACTTTTGCCCATCTGCATTAGACAAATGCGGATGACCGAACAAATGCACATAGTATTTGTTCATACGCATTAACCAATGCGGACGACCAACTACTAATGCGGATGATCAAGTGAAGAAATGCTAATCAAGTTAACTCATCTGCATTTTTCAATGCGGATAAACAATCAAAGATGCGGATCAAGACTTAGACTAGTTTCTGATGTAATAGCTCAGGGGTAGTTTAGTCATTTTGTAACAAGCATCTTGTCTGCCTACAAATAGAATAGATATCCTCGTACTTGAGGTGACAGCTGATAGACATAGAGAATTTTTGTTGTAATTATTCTTTGTAATTAATCAACTTTCATATATCCAATACAAAAGCATTTATGAGTATATTTCTTGCATTGAATGTTCTTTGATTGTTTGTTTCCGCCATTCAATCATTGACTTGATTACCATATTCGATTCACAGTAAGAATATCAATCTTACTGAACCCAGTCCTATTATCCCTCGCAACATCGAGAAGTTCATCAAGGGTGTACCACCCAAAATTCAAGATGCTGTGGTGGGTAGCCAACCCACAACCTTGGAGGAAGCCATCTCTATCACTGCTCAACTCACCGAGAATCATATACGAGCGGGCACCGTATCTGTGAAGGGTGTAAAGAAGGTGGAAAAGATGGCTACCGAGGCTGTTAAGGAGACCAAAGCTGAACCATCTCACAACAACAACAACAACAAGCGTAAGTTCACACCAGTGCGCAACTATGCCGTGGCTGCACCCAAACAACCTCAAAGACAACTTATACCTGCGGCTGCACCCAAACAACCTCAAAGACAACTTATACCTGCGGCTGCACCTGTGGCACAAGTGCCTGGAGCTAGGGCCTATGCTGGTCCTCAACCTATGTGCAACACCTGTAGGTACCATCATCCAGGAAACCAACCATGCCGCATCTGTACCTTATCCCGTAAATATGGTCACTTGGTGGCGACTTGTCACCGAGCACCTAATAATCCCGCAATGATCACGAACCGTGTTTGCTACAACTGTGGGGAACCTGGTCATTTTCGCCCATAATGCCCGTGTCTTGTGGGTAATGTTCCACAAGCCCGAGGACGTGCTTTCAACATCAATGAAAATAAAACACAAGCAAACAATGATGTGGTGAACGGTATGTTAATTCAACCTTAAGTATTATGATCTAAGCCTCTTTTCATGCATTTCCTGTATCGTTAAATGCCTTTAACATTGAACAGGTATGTTCCTTATTAAAAATACTTATGCGTATGTTCTATTTCACTCTGGAGCCGATAAGAGTTTTGTTTCGTTAGAGTTTGAACCCATTCTTGCTAAGCCACATAAAAAGCTAGAAAGACCTCTCACCGTTGAAGTCGTCGATGAAGAACCAATCACCGTTGATATCGTTATTCGCGATTGTATTTTGAGTCTCGACGCATATGATTTCCTTATCGATCTTATTCCTATGAAACTTGGAAGCTTTGACGTCATCATTGGTTTGGATTGGTTAGCCAATCACAATGTCGAGATCATTTGTTTCAAGAAGTCCATTCGTATACCATTACCCTCTTGGGATACATTGAAAGTGTTCGATGAAAAATCCTCCAAAGGACTTAAACTCATGTCTTGAACCCAAACCCAAAAGTGCTTAAACAAGAACTATATGGCTTTCTTTGCTTACGTGGTCAACATGAAAGTCAAAGGGAAAGATCTTAAGGATGTCCTGATTGTACGAGACTTTCCGGAAGTATTTCCCGATGACCTTAGCGGTATACCTCTATGTGTGAAGTCGAGTTTAAAATCGATTTGATTCCGGGAGCAAACTCCTTGGCTAAGTCACCATATCGACTTGCACCATTGGAAATGCAAGAACTCTCTAGTCAACTTCAAGAACTATCTGAGAAGGGCTTCATTCGTCCTAGCTCTTCGCCTTGGGGTGCACCTGTTCTTTTCATGAAGAAGAAGATGGATCGTTTCATATGTGCATCAACTATCATGAACTTAACAAGCTTACCATCAAGAACCGTTACCCTCTTCCTCGTATCGATGACTTTTTGATCAACTTCAAGGAGCTTCCATATTCTTGAAGATTGATCTACATTCTGGTTATTATCAATTACAAGTTCACGACGATCATATCCCAAAGGGTGCGTTCTGTACTTGATATGGGCATTATGAGTTCATGGTTATGCCTTTTGGTTTAACAAATGCTCCTATTGTTTTCATGGATCTCATGAATCGAGCATGCAAGCCTTATCTAGACATGTTCGTGATCATCTCATTGATGTCATCCTTATCTATTCCAAGTCCCACACTAATCATGAGCTACATCTGCGACAACTTCTTGAGTTGTTGAAGAAATAACAACTATACGCGAAATTCTTGAAATGTGAATTTTGGCTCGAGGAAGTTCAATTTCTAGGACACGTGGTGAATAGCCAAGGAATTCACGTTGGCCCTGCAAAGGTGGAAGCTGTGAAGAATTGGTGTGTTCCCACAACTCCAACCGAAGTTCGTTCTTTCCTTGGTCATGATGGATATTACCAGCGATTCATTGCCTACTTTTCAAGGATCACGAAGAAGCTTTTAAAGCATTAAAGCACAAGTTGTGCAATGCCCCTATCTTGACCCTACCTGATGGAAACGACGATTACACTTTGTATTGTGATGCATCTCAGCAAGGCCTTGGTTGTGTTCTCATGCAACGAGGAAAGATCATAGCTTATGCATCGAGACAATTGAAGGTCCACGAGGTGAATTACACAACACACGATCTCGAGCTTGGTGCTGTTGTTTTTGCTTTGAAGATTCAGAGACACTGCCTGTATGGTACACAATGCATAGTCTACACTGATCATAAAAGCCTTCAATACATTTTCAATCAAAAAGATCTCAATATGAGACAACGTCGTTGGGTGGAGTTGATTGGTGATTACGATTGTGACATTTGTTATCATCCTGGTAAAGCCAATGTTATGGCCGATGCACTAAGTTGAAAGGTTCAAAACAAGATGATCTTGTTCTAAGAAATTTGTGATCGACAATGGTTTGACACTTTCGGAGAGTTCGATACTGAGATCCGACTAGATGTCAACGAGAATATTGTACTCCTACAAAATTAAGAATAGATAGTGACATCAAGTCTAGTATCTTAGAGGCTCAATAAGTGGTGCAGCAAGAAGGAAGAATAAAGGATGACTTGAGCATAATCTTCTAACTCAATTAGAAATGAAACCTAATAGGTTTATGTATTTCACGAATTGAATTTGGGTTCCAAACCGTGATAACCTTCATACCTTTATCATGAACGAAGCTCATCAAACTCGTTATTATATTCATCCTGGCTCCGATAAGATGTACATGGACCTACGTGGTCAATATTGGTGGCCTGGAATAAAGAAAGACATAGCGACTTATGTAGCTAAGTGCATCACGTGTACGAAGGTTAAAGCTGAACATCAACGTCCAAGTGGATTACTTGAGCAACCCGAGATCCCTATGTGGAAGTGGGAACACATATCCATGGACTTCATAACCAAGCTACCCCAAACCTCTGGTGAACATGATAGCATATAGGTGATCGTTGACCGATTGACCAAATCGGCACATTTTATACCCATACATGACACTTACAAGACATCGAGGTTAGCTCGTACATACGTTGATGAAATTGTAAGTCATCATGGGGTACCTCTGCATATTATATCCAACTGGGACGCTATAACACCGGTTATTTTTTTTAAGACAAGAAAGAAGAATAAAGTGAAGAAAAAGGAATAGAAATAAAACCCAAGCCTAGGGTTAAAAAGTGTCCAAAAGGACAAAATGTTTGAAAAGTTGGTGTAAAAGGTGGTATGGCTACCCATATGTCACACACATCACCAATTCTCGGATATTTTAGAGAGAGAAGGGAAGAGAGTAGAGAACTCTCGGTTTTGAAGGAAGAACAAGAAAGAATTCGAATTCAAGGTAAGAATTCGTGGTTTTATGATGTTCTTGACTGGTTATATCCTCGGGTTTATGCTTATGTGTGTTTGAATGTGTTTGGGTATGTTTTAGTGGGTTTCTAGGCGGTTGAATTCAATTTGAAAATGAGTTTGGAAGAAGCCATACTCAAGAGCTGCAAAGGTGAGTCCTAGAACCCCTCTTTTTACACGTTTTAACTGATTCTGGGGCTGGAAATGCATGAATATACGTTTTCATTAAACTGGTTTTCGGACCCGTATGCTTGATTGTGTGTATATTGATGTTATGTTATGATGTGTGACTATGTTCATGCTTGATGATGTATGATGGTGTTTCTAAGGCTTAGAAGGTAAGACTTAAGCTTAGAACATGATGGTGGGTGATTGGGAACTAAAATCTGATGTTTTAGGCTCATAAGTTATGTTTTAGAATCTGCCTAAGTGTTGAAAAGTCAATGCACATGAGCAATGGATGAAATGCGGATGAATGTTAATGCGGATGAGCATTAACCATTAGAAAGTCAATGCTCATGAGCAATGGATGAAATGCGGATGAATAGTGACCAAGTATGGGAAATGCGGATAAGTAAGGTTAATGCGGATGAACTGTAGTAAATGCGGATGAACATGAACAAATGCGGATGAAGTAAGACAAATACGGATGAACAGGAACAAACACGGATGAAGTAACACTAATCCAGATGAACTATAGCAAATGCGGATGAACACTTTGACTGTTTATGATGGGTATGTTATGATGTATGATTGATGCGTATGTATGATGATGATGTATGATGTTGTATGATTATGCATGATGTGTGTTATGTATGTATGATGCTCTGCATGATGATGACCAAATGTTATGTTTATGTTCCTTATGATGTCCGTTTATCTTTCCCGTGGCTTTACGTGTTATGTTAATGAATAAAATGAAAGTATTATGTAACGTAAAGTGGAAGATAATGAAAAGAGGAACATGATGAATGCATGCATTAATGAATGATGAAAGTAAAGAAAGTCTTGCAAGCCTTGTATGTCGGGACATGCCATTGAAAGGTGTTAGCCCAACGAAATGTGGGTTCGCTACCCCGGGAGGATGCACATCGAGGTCTTTCTTTGTGATTGACCATTTGTATAGAACCATTGCCGCATACCCTAGGTACTGTAGCCAGAGGTGTTGTGCACCGTTATAGAAGGTCTATGATAGGCCTAGGTCCAGTACCAGGAATAGAAGGGTATTGCATATGGCAATGGTACACCTAAACTTTACCTTAGGTACTATGGCCAGAGGTGTTGTGCACCATTATAGAAGGTCTATGATAGGCCTAGGTCCAATACCATGAACAGAAAGGTAAAGTTTATGGTTTTGATGGAAAGAAAAGATGTAATGATGAAAGAATGTGAATGATGATGATGTACGATGAATGAATGAAAGTTAAAAAAAATGAATGAATGAATGAGTGGTGAAGATAATAATATTATCTATGTGTACGTATGATGTATGATCACATGCAAAAGCAAAGTACGGTTTTAACGAAAGAAAAGTATGTTTTATTATAAAACTAGAACTCACTCAGCAACGCTGACTTTTATGTTTTCCAGTTGGTAGGTAATGATTGCTGAGGATGGCACGGGGTGGCTACTCAGCTCTTTTGGATGGCATCCATTTTTATAATGCTTTTGTGATGTAATGCAACATGTATTTTGTAACTGGATAACAGTGTATTATTTTGCAAAATCCTTTATAATGAAATAAAATGTCATTTTTTAATGTTTCCGCTGTAGTGTTTACTGTAGATAAATGTAAGTATATGTTTTATGTGGGATGATCGACAAGTTGTAAGCTTCTCGGCAATGGGGCCTTACAGACGCTCGTTTCACTTTGCACTTTTGGTCGCCTATGCAAGAACTCTTGGGTACTCAATTGGATCTAAGCACGGCTTACCATCCTAAAACTTATGGTCAAACCAAGCGAACCATCCAAACCTTAGAGGACTTACTACGTCTTTGTGTCCTTGACTTTGGTGGTGATTAGGATACGCATCTACCACTCACGGATTTTTTGTATAACAATAGTTATCCCTCGAGTATCAAGATGGCACTGTTCGAAGCACTTTATGGTTGTAATGTCGTTCATCGATCTGGTGGACCAACATTGGTGAAAACTGATCACTAGTCCTAAACTTACACAAGAAACGACTGATAAAGTTTCTATAATCCGCAAGAACCTTGAAGTGGCAAGAAGTTAACAAAAGAGCTATGCTGATAAGTGACGTAAGCCATTTGAATTCCAAGTTGGGGAGATGGTTCTTCTTAGGTTTCATCGTGGAAAGGTGTTGTTCGCTTTTGAAAGAAGGGTAAATTGGCTCCGATATTTGTAGGACCTTTTAAAATCTTGAAAAGGATTGGGAAGGTGGCTTACCAACTAGAGTCACCTCCCGACCTTAATGGAGTTCATCCTGTGTTCCACGTTTCAAATTTGAGGAAGTGCTTGGTTGATAAAAGTCTGCATGTTCCACTCGAAGGCATTCAGATCGACGAGTCATTACATTTTGTTGAGAAACCTATTGAAATTATAAACGACATTATGAAGAAGACTAGAACCACAACGACCCCAATTGTCAAGGTTCGTTGGGAGAATAAGCGTGGTGCTGAATTTACTTGGAACGTGAGGACCACATAAAGAATAAATACCCGTTTATATTCATATAGTTTCATTTTTAATTTCGACATGAAATTCTTTTAAGCAGGGAAGATTGTAACATCTTGTATTTTTGTTAACTATAAGTTAACCTCATTTACTCTTATAAGGGTCATTAATGTTAATTATGGAACTCAAGTGTTATTTATGCTTATTTTTTTAATTATAAATAAGTTTTAATGTATGAAAGTAAAAAATAAAATTATTAAATAATTTTAATTTAATAATAAAAGTACAATAATGATAATAATATTAATAATAACAACTAAAATAATAGTAATAATAATGGTAATAATAATAATAATAATAATAATAATAATAATAATGAAAAATAATAATTATAAAGCTTGGAAATTAGTAAATTAGTTAAAATTTAAACTTAAATTGAGTTCAGGGGGTAGTTATGTAATTTTCAAAACTTGAATTTAAAGTTTCTACCATAAAATGACAAGCCATAAACTATAGGGACTATTAGTCTAATTTATTATAAGAACCCAAACCACCCACCCCTTACCCCGCATTTCCCGCAAGAGGTCCGGCCGAACTCTGACCGCCTCCAAAACACACCAAAACGTTGCAATTATGGATTTAAGCCGTTTTAATTGGTTCGTGGGACTGATTCGAACCTAGTGATGTATGTTAATCGGGTTAAAGCAACAGTTATGAACATGAAACATCCGATTTACTGTTACCTTCAATTATCGAGTCGTTTGCACATTTAAGATCAATGATAAACAAATTAATTGAACCCATACGATTGCCTAACCGTTTCTAATCGATTACTAAGTACAATTCCGGTCTAAACACCTCAAAACATCACAACATTGCTTGAATTCACGGCTTCTCCTACTCAACCGAACCCTTATTTTCCATATTTTCATCCCAAATTGATAGTGGGCTTCGATTCTTGGCTGTCTACTAGAACTTCATACGAATTTAATTCGGTTTTCATCATCGTTTGTATACCAATCGACACTTTTGTGGTCACAGCTTGATCTTTATCTATTCTTAACAAACTAGTCTTCAACACAGGTAATTAAACATATGTACATACTCGATTTTAGTCAAGGAACGAAAGCCCTAACCATAATTTGATTAATAACATCGATTGGTGGTTCAATTTCGAATCAATCGAAACTAGGGTTCTTGAAGAATTGGGGATTTGTTTAAGTTTTATATTTAAGAATTAAAAACAGATACACATCGCGGCTGAGGCCTTTGGTTTACTGGTTCCATGCTCACATTCCATCTTAGAGGTCCCGTTCGAACCCGGCGACCTCCAATATTTTTTAGGGTGCTTTGCAACTTTTAAAAATATATAAAAAAATTCTAAAAATTGTAAAAAATCACTTTATAAACTTGTGTACTCTAAAACCATTTAATTATTTCCTGTAAGTTATTTATAAAGATACCCTTACATTTTATTTAATATTTTTAAACTAATGATATAGTTGGTATGTGTTTTTATAAAATTTAGATTGTAAACACTAGTTTAATTGATACGAATTATTAGTTCAAACATTGCTTTTAAATTGTTAATTAAAGTGTTCATTTTATTTAGTTGCAAAACCTTATTTAAACTTTATGAATAATACAAATTTTTATAAATGTTATTTTTATTCCATAGTTTTATATAAAATTTAAATATTGTTTCCAAGGAAATATAATTGTTTTTCCTTTGTTAAATATAATTGACAACCTCAAACATCAAATTGAACTCTAGTCCTGATAATTCATTATACTTATTATTAAACTTTAATATTGTGTATATATATATATTTAGGTGCCTTGTGACGATTCATTTTGGAACAACGTTGTTATTTTTATTATCTTCATTACATACTTAATGGCCATGTGTGTTTCCTTGCCCCTTTTTATATTATTTCACACTATTTTGGGGTGAAACATGTTGCCTTATCAACATACACTTGTAAACGTTTAAACTTATAAAGCACTTGAAATTCATACTTTTATTTGTCATGGTTATTTGTGTTATTGTAAGTCTTATATGAGATACATATTTTGTTTACAATCATTAACTATTGCTAGCCTGGCAACATCTTAGATCTTTGGGCCTGACAAGCCTATTTAGTGCTAAAGCCGATGTATTGTCGGCTCCTGATGACGTATGACTTGTTCATCATGGGAACCAAGTACACTTAGCCAATCTTATAAACTTGTAATCAAGTCGAGGTTTGGTTGTAACTATATGTGTTCTATAAACTTGCTAACTTATAACCCTTGGAAACTCACCAACTTTATAGTTGACCCTTTATTTTCAACATGTTTCAGGAAATGCCCAAATTTGAAGTCATCATTTGAAGCTTGCAATAAACTAAGAACTGGACCTAGTTAAATGAATAAAACGATTATGCTGTGCTTTGTTTTGTTTGGAACTATTTTATGTTTGAGACATATGTTTGAACTTCATTTGAAACTTGTAATTTTAATAATTACATTTAAATTTAACGTTATGTGGATGTAAACAATCTTAACCCTCACATCTTGACAATTCTGCCGTCAAGGTTGGGGTGTGGCAAACTAGAAACCATGAGTTAAACTACTTCCAAATTAATTCCTTTGAATATGTCTATGATGAAGCTCTGGATAATACTTAACTACATGATCATCTTTACCACACCTAAAACAATGTGATTTTAATCTATGTCTGTTTTGCAGCAAGATAGGAATGTTATCAATGTATATCTCCTCATCACATTTAGAAAATCTAGAATCAACATCACTATAAGTCTCATACATGTCACTGGAGCTGTGTTTATTTAAAAAAGAATGATTATTTACATAAGATATTGAATTTTCATTTGGAGTACATGTGATACTTGTACCACTTGTACTTGTATGAGATGATGATGTTACCCTTTCACTTGATAATGAAATATTAGTTTGAGTAAAAGATGGAATATGGTGAGAGAAGAATTTATTTAAAACAATTTCTCTTTGTTTTCTCGTTATGCTCGACAACATAATCATTCACATCAGAATTAACACAATCAAAAGAAACATCATCATTACAACTCAAAACATTTAAAGAAGAAATAGAAACATCGCTAGAACAAGATGAAACATTGTCTAAAAAAATATTTTTGAAACAAAAATAGAACTTAAGCTAGATTTATGATCTAAAACACGATGCTGAGATTCAGGTGTATTAAGACTATTGCATCCAAGCCCGCTAGTCAGTCCATAACCATAGTTCTCACGTAGATGCTTAATGTTCACACCTTCTAATCCTTCAGACATACTATTAGTATCTATTTTGATCAAATCATTAGAAGGATACGGAACAGGCATAGGTGAATAACAATAAGTGCTAGGAGGAGGACAAACCTTAGCATCTTCATAACCCAAACCTGTTTTAATCCTAGCCGCCCTTTGATATTTGCACAAATCATCATGTTTCATCCCAGATATTATCCATTTGTCAAGCTTTGACTAAAGTTTGCTTGTTTCAAACTCAGCAAGTGCACCCTTTCAGTCAATGTGTTAATTTCAACATTTCTTTCCAAAACGATTCTTTTTAAATAATCATTTTCTTTTATTACATCATTTAATTTAACAAAATATTTTGACTTATTTATTTTAAGCTCTTCATTAATTCATTTTAAGTCCTTTTCATTATCGATTAATAGACGATTTGCTTTATACACCGAAGATAATCTTATATTGCATACTGAAGAACACATATCCTGAATTACCTCATATGGAAGTCCCATCACCACCTTTTCTGCTGCTAAAGCTTTCTCATATTGACATTGGAGTACTTAGCTTGTTTTCCTCAACAGTGGTTGCAATATCATCTTTCTCATTGCTTTGCTTTGTGGTTTGAATTCCTACTCTCAACCCCTTCTTATCCTCACCATCTATCACATTCTCAGCTTTCAAGTCATTATCTTTTTCCTTCTTTACACACTTCTCATTATCCTCAGTTTCTTCAGCTTCACCTCTTAACTCTTTAAATGGACCAAATTCTTCCTCACGTTCACCTTCTCCTTCTCTTCAACAATCTTAACAACCAATGCTTGATTAATTTGCTCACTCGTCTCTTCTACCTCTGCACTCTAGTCAAAATTAGAAATCAAGGATGTCTCTTTCTTTTGTTTCATTTCTTCTTTATCCCCGCTTGAAGTCACTCTTGGGACTTTTGAATTGCTTAGATCAGTGACAATCGGCAATGGACATTCTCGTTTGAAGTGTCCTAACTGCTTACAATTAAAGCACCTCGGTTTTGATTTATCAAAGCCTAATTTGGAGTTGGAGTTTTGACCTCCAAAATTCTTTCTACCAGTTCTCTCCATAAATCTTCTGGCTCTAAGAGTCAACATTGCCATTTGCCACTAAATGTTAGTCTCTTCTAGATCATCAGGATCCACCTGATACATATCCTCCATGTTCATTCCTTTCCCTTTCAAATCTCCTGCCACTAACGCCTTATAACTCTACACGAACATGCCAACAGTGTCATCATATCATATGGAATTGATGTTCCAACACTTGTTTGGAATTAGCCGGATCTCTACAGAATTAACACCTCCACCAGATTGATCACATGTATTCACTCCTCCGGGTCTTGATGCCTGCATTGGACAGCTTACAGCGGAAGAAATCAATGCAGCATTCTGAGTGAAACCAGATGATGGCATCATGATCTGATTAAATTCCCTTCTCTTCATGTCTAACTCGAATGATATAAGCTCATTAGTGATGTCCATAAGCTTGTAATTAGTGAAACCTCTTTCTTGCTTTAACATCCATACATGTAAACTCCACTAAGGTGGGCAAGAGTCTAACAACTGTTTACTTGCTCACTATTTGAAAGTTTCTCACCATATTTCTTCAGTGTGCTCGAAACTGTCAGAAAACGGTTTGTAAGATCAGTGATACTCTTGTTCTTGTATCCCACAAAAGAGTTAAACTCCTTTTCAGTTTGAATACCCTTATCTTTTACCAGCTCATCATTTCTATCATAAAACTCACAGAGAGCATCAAAAAGAGACTTAGCATTCTTGTGTTCAGCAAAATGATTGTCAATGTCTGGTGCCAGGCATAGAGTTAAAGCTTGAAGGCATTGTAATCTTTGTCAACCCACTTTAGATCTCTTTCATTGAACGTAGCTTGGTCCTTGTTCTGAGAAACTACATCACCAATAGTAACGGTTGGTATGTCTGGGCTAGAGATGATTGATTCCCATTGGTTGTGATCAGTGTAGAAGAAAAAGGCTTTGAGACATCACTTCCAATCTTCAAACTTGTCTCCGTTGATGAGTCTCAGAATTCTGTTGGGTGCCACACTTTCAAGATCAGCAAGAGTGAGAGTAGACATCTTTGACATGCTAGTTTCACAGAAGAAAAGGTGGTTTCGCAGGAGTGTTCTAGTTTCGTAGAGAGAACACTAGTTTCGTTGGTATTTTCGCAGCATTTTCACTAGCCAAAATCTTGAAAATGCTTAGTTTCATTCAAAGGTAATTTCGATAGTAATTTTTCTTGGAAGTTGAACACAACACTGCTGAACTTTTGTTCAAAGTCTATACTTTCGCTGAGATGCTTAAAACAACCACAAAGTGCAAAACACTTGTAGTTTCATAGGATGAAGATGATAATTTCGCTGGAAGAACACTAATTTCGCCCATTAAATCTGAAAAGCTTTTTGAACACGAAATCAATTTGAAATCACCCAAATATCAATGAACTTGAGATCTGATGATTACTAAGTCTTTCCCAACCAATAACAAACAAAACTCAATCAAATTACATATCAAATACAATCAAATTTTGATCTGAAATTAATGAAATATTGATATTGAATTCAAACAACCAAAAACCTCAAACAATGAAGAGCACAAAGGCTCTGACACCATTTTGTTTGTCCATTTGATCGAATCTTAGTACACTTGAGAGGTTAATTCGTTCAATATCAACAATAATAACTAACAACAAACACTATGTGAAGAAGAACCAAAATGTATTCAACATAAAGCAATTATGATCCAATACAATAAAAAGTAACAAAGCTCAATATATTTTAGTGAAAAACCATCTTACAATGGACTCTTACAACAAGGATAAATGATTAGGGTTTTTGCAAGGATGCCTAACAATGAACAAAATCATAACTATATATAATAATGATAGTTTCGATGATATTTTAGTTGTCAGCGAAACTATCTTGCCAGAGACTCAGTTTCGCTCGACTGAGACTAATAGCTTCGCCAGAAGAAACTAGCAGCTAACTATGAGCGAAACTGTAGTTTTGCTCATAGTTTTGTTGGGAAGCAAAACTAAACAAAACATCAAACTTACAAAAGTAAACTAACATTAAACCTATTACAATCAAATATAAACATAATCTAATCTAAGGTGAGTCCAACCTATACTTGATCTTCAAGACATTCCCATTGTGAGTTTGTCCCCTTGTTCTCACACCCTCAGAGACATCTCTAATGATGTTCTAAGCTGGATAAGTGTTGTGAATACTGAGCATCAAGATCACATCCAATTGTAGAGATAGATCCAAATTAGACATGTTTTACTCTGGAACTTGAACACTTAGACCAAGTGTTGTTTCAAACTCATTCAATGAGGATTGATTGAATGAAGAGAAACACCATCAATTTTAGTAAGTTGTGAAGCAACATTAACAGTTGCATGTTCCTTAAAATTGCCACTTCAATCAGCTTGGTGTTGTACAGTGTCACCGGATGAGTTTTGAGGCTCACTAGGTTAAAAATTTGTTGAAGCTCCACTATCTCTTAAGATAGTTATACTATCAGATCTAATAATAGTTGGAGCTTGACTTTCAGTAACTCTTGGAGAACTTGGAATAGGTCTGGGTAACTAAAATAGTTGGTCATCATCGATATCACTTTGCATACCTATTCCAACTAAAACATTCACACAAGAAGGTTTAGAATAGTTTGGAAACAATTCTAAATTAAAGATATGATCAGGGCCATTCCCCCTAACACAAGGAGTGTGCTCATTAACAAAAATGTTAGATGATTCCTTAAATTGTTGATTTTTTATGTTGTAAACTCTATAAGCAATAGAGTTCGAGGAATATCCAACAAAGACAGCATCAACTGACTTTTCAGCAAATTTTGTCAAATTGTCTTTTGTGTTAAGTATGATACACCTATTGCCAAAGGACCTTAGAAAGCCAATGAATGATGGCCTCTTGTTCCATAGCTCATAAGGCGTTTTTCCATATGGCTTAACTATAAGAACTCTATTCTACACATAGCATGCAGTGCTGACTACCTCTGCCTAGAATGTTAGAGGCAACTTTGAATCAACTAACATAGTTCGAGCAACCTCAGTAAGTGTCATATTCCTCCTCTCAGCAACACCATTTTATTGACGAGTTCTGGGAGCACTATATTGTCTGACAATCCCTTTTGAGTTACAAAATGAGTCAAGAACTTGATTCTTAAACTCAGTACCTTGATCACTTCTAATTATTTTAACCTTGTGATCAATTTGATTTTCTATTTTAAGAATAAAATATTTTAAATTTTCTATAGTTTCATCTTTAATTCTTAAAAAAATACCCATGTAAATCTTGTAAAATCATCAACAATCATAAGGTAGTGTGATTTCCTTCCAATGCTCATTATACTTGTGGGACCAAATAGATCCATGTGCAATAAGTGTAATGGGTGCACATCATTCAAAGTGACTACAACTCCCATCAACTAACTCTCTTCAAATGGACACAATAAAGGGTACACATCATTCAAAGTGATAGACTAGATCTTCTATCTACAAAAGATTTGTAGAAACTTTTTAGCACCACATCTTGAAAGAAGAAAAAGACAGATAATTATCTTCTCTTCTTGGTGCTGAAAGTTTTGAGAAGTAGAAACAAGTGAGTTTTGGTAGCATCAGTCAAGGAGAAGTTTATTGGATCAAGTAAGTGGTTGCACTGCAACCAAAACAAACACTTGGAACATTTTTGGTACAATTGAGAAATAGGTTCCAAAGGAAAAAGTTGAGCTTCCAAAGGTCAAGGATGAAAGAGCTTCTAAAGAGGAACTCTAACTTCTAAAGACAAAGTCTTCCTTCTTTCGAAGTTCAACACTTAGAAGATTCCAAGACAATGACTTCCGAAGTATGTAGTTTTGAAGATCATCACAAGCCTCGGAAGAAGTAGACTTTTCCGATGTATAAGTGGCTTTGGAAGAACCAGTTCTTCTGAAGCCAATTAACCTTCGGAAGAACCTACTATGAACCTATGGACATAAGTATGGTCCTTCTAACAAAACCGTTGCATCCTCTGATACATTGCATGAAACTTTTCCACGCTATGTAGTTGATCATACTTTATCCCACTATTCATTCCTCATTAGTTAGTAAAGTTAAAAACTTTAGTTGGTGACAAAAGGTAAGTCATGGACAAGTCATGACTACCAAATCTTAGATAGTATTTTATCTTGGATACCTTACGCCTAGCAATGTAGTATTTGCTTTAGTCGTAAGTTTCCATCTGGTATCAAAGTATAACCAGTTGTAGTAGTTTCTCATTGTAACTCAATTAGCATGCTTGTAAGAGTTTTGTAATACTTTGAGTTGAGAAGTAATATATACAATAATCTTGAAAAACCTATCTTTTTGTGTTTGTTTACTTCATATATTATTATCAACTCTTAAAGGATTCTAAATCATTAAACTGAGTGTAACTTAGTGAGTTTGAGAGATAACATCTGTGTTGAGTGACAAAAATCGATCCGGTAGTTATACATGGCTTAAAACATCCAAATTACAAAGTCTTCTCCTTAAAGTGGACTTTAATAAGGCTTTTGACTCGATCCCCTTGGAGTTCATTGTTTCAATCCTTGAACAAATGAGCTTCCCTTCCTAATGGAGAACATGGGTTAAAGATTTGTTAAGTTCTACCAAGACGTCAGTGTTAATAATGGGTTTCTATTGATACATGTGTACCTAGTTTAGGAGCTTAATGTAATATGTCTATCATGTCTTACATATATGTAATCGAATGGGTATGAATGAAATACAAAGTGTGGCTGATGCTTAAAATGTTTAATATTTCATTGTTTATTGTGTGATAACTTATAATGAACTAAATATATAGGTTTGTGGTTGTTAGTCATAACACTTCGTCAATAATGATTGAGAAACATGTTCAAACTCAATCGTATGAAGATCTCATGTGAATGGACCATGCTAATGGACCATATTCATGAATAATTCATGCTAATGGGCCAGTCGCATGACTGAACCAGGAGACTGGATCACTCGCACGATTGTGACATAATATTGACTCAATCGCACAACTGAACCTTCAGTCGTGCGGATGGATCAACCGCATGATTCAGTCGCACGACTAAGCCATACTAAGGGTTCAGTCGTACGATTGGAAGACCCTAACCTATAAATACCACTTAATTCATGGAAAAACGTAACAATTCGAATACCTATGCACATAATCGTACCCTAGTCATCTAGAGAGTCAAGAAAACATGTTTCAAGTTCATAGATCACAGTTGATCATTCTCTAATCATTCTTAACATTTCATTAATAGTTAGATTGATCTGAACTGTGTTCTCCCTGATTGGATCGTCAATCAATTAGGATTCCGAACTATTTGATTAGGTATACATGCATAATCAGTTAGTACTCCGTACGTACACAGTCCTAACAAGTGGTATCAGAGCATAGGCTCTTGATTTTGTGTGTGATTCAATCGTTTGGTGTAAGAAATCCATGTTTTTCATTCAAAAACACCATCTTTTTTAGTAAACAAGTTTTTTGATGTCTCTAGATCTAAAAGTTCATGTTTTTCAGCTTATGGCGATTAAGGAAGATGAATCTCTTGATCCAGAATGATCTAGTGCATGGCGTAAATGTCAAGAACTTCCAATTACCGGATTTTTGTGTTGCATGTAAGAAAGGCAAACAGACGAAGAAGTCTCATAAGGAAAAGAAAGTTCACTCAATTGACCTGCCTCTTGAGCTCTTTCACATGGATCTGTTTGGTCCGGTCAGTACAAATAGCATTGCCGACGATTTATACTGCTATGTAGTTACAGATGATTACTAGATATTTTCTTGGGTGATGTTTCTGAAATCCAAATCAGAGATATTTGAATCATTCAAAGAGTTGGTAACTACATTGGAGTCAGTATTCAAGCTAAAGGTAAGAGAAGTTCACTCAGACAACGGCACCGAGTTCAAGAACCAGTGGATGGAGGCATTCTGCAAAGAAAAAGGCATAGTGCACCAGTTCACATCTTCCTACACTCCTCAAACAAACGGGGTTGCTGAGAGAAAGAATAGAAGCTTGATAGGGACAGCCCGGATGATGCTCAAAGACTCAAAATTTCCTATCTAATTTCGGAACGAGGTGGTAGCTAATGCATGTTATACTCTCAATTGAGTCTTAGTGGTCAAACGTCACGGTAAAACATGCTACGAGTTGCTCCAACGACGTAAACCAAATCTGGAGTACCTCGAGCCATTTGGCGCACCATGTACACTGCTGAAGAAAACTTAGTCAGGGAAGTTTAGCGAGAAGGCCAGAGAAGGAATTTTCTTAGGATACAACATACCAAATAAGAGAGTTTACAACAACTCAACAGGTCAAGTAGAAGTGTGGTGCAACGTTGATGTACAAAGATACACCACCCCCTTGTTGGAAAAGGACCCTCATTCTTTTTCGACTATGATGGATTCTTTAAGTCCTTCAACATCCCTCTCTCCTCTCTTGAGGATGAGTTATCGACCAGAATGATGTACCAAGTGTTAAATACACCATCACTAGACCCGACTACCTCAGCATCACAAGGTGAGTCTTCTAGTTCTTCAAGGGGAGCACTTGAGGTAAGTGACTCCTCCTCTAATTATGAGGACGTGGAAAATGATCAGGTGGATTAGGAGGAACAGGTACCTACTACTGTAAGTACACAAGTATTAGATGGTGATACCTCTGACACTTCGGAACCCCATACTCCCACTGCCTCAGATACTTAATCTGTTGTTCACAATTTGGATAATGAGGTAGTTGTACCCACCACTCCTGGATCTCGACTAAATGTTTATCATCCTTTGGATAATGTCATTGGCGATGTTCGATCAGGAGTACAGACAAGAAATCAGCTATACTCAGCTGATTATACCTTAGTAATGGAAAAGGGATATCTTCACGATGGTGCATATAATGTTTGTGTCTCAGTTTGAGCCAATATATGTTAGTGAAGCCTAAATGACGAGACATGGGTGAGTGCCATGCAAGAAGAACTTCTTCAATTCAAGAGTTAGGAGTATGGACTCTGGTGGATAGACCTAAAGGTGCTAAGGTCATTGGCACCAAATGGATGTTGAAATGCAAGAAAGAAGACCAAGGAGTCATTATTAGAAACAAGGCTCGACTTCTAGTTCAAGGATTTCGAAAAGTCGAGGGTATTGATTACAATGAAGTCTTTGCACCAGTGGCAAGAATGGAAGCAATCCGTATCTTCCTATCCTATGCATCTTACATGAATATCAAAGTTTATCAACTGGATGTAAAAAGTGCATTTCTTCATGGTGAAATCCAGGAGACAGTGTATGTCAGTCAACTTGAAGGATTGAGGATCCATATCATCGGGACAGAGTTTACAAGCTTGATAAGGCTCTCTACGGCTCACCAAGCCCCAAGAGCTTGGTATGAAAAGCTCTCGACTCATCTTGTGAAACACGGTTTCGCAAAGTAGTGATTGACTGTACACTATTCATCAAAGAAAAGGATGGTGACTTACTGCTAGTTCAAATCTATGTTGATGACATAATCTTCGGTTCCAAAAACGAAGCATTATGCAAAGAATTTGAAGCAATTATGAAATCTGAATTTGAAATGAGTGCCATGGGAGAGATGAAGTTTTTTTCTCAGGTTACAGGTGGATTAGACACCAAAGGGGATATTTCTACATTAGACCAAGTATGTAAGCGATATTCTTAGTCGGTTTGATATGGAGAATGCTTCAGCAGCCGGAACTCCACTTGCTACAAGCCACGATGTGGCACCCGACGAAACTGGTGATCTGGTGGATGCCACCATGTACCGAGGAATGATCGGATCACTCATGTACCTCACTGCCTCACGACCTGATATCATGTACACGACATGTATATGCTCCCGATATCAGGTGAAACCAAAAGTCAATCATCTCATAGGCGTCAAAAGGATATTTCGTTATCTGAAGGGTACTCCAACACTTGGGTTGTGGTATCCTCATGATGATGACTTTGAGCTTACAGCGTATAGCGATTTGGATTATGGTGGCTACAAAATGAACTACAAATCAACTTCAGCAGGATTTCAATTCTTGGGAGAAGATTAGTCACGTGGCAGTGTAAGAAGCAGACACGGTTGCTCTGTCAACTTGTGAAGCTGAATATGTGGTTGCTGCAAGCTGCAGTTCACAAATCATCTGGATTCAACAGCAAATACGGGACTATGGTTTGAAGTTCTCTAACACTCCTATATTTGTTCATAATTCTGCCGCTATAGCCGTAACTAAAAATCCGGTCCAACATCCTAAGACCAAACATATCAGAATTAAATATCACATTATACGTGATTGTTTTGAAAAGAATTTAATCGATGTTGTTAAAATTAATACGGACTTTCAACGTGCTTACAAAAGCTTTTGATAACCAAGATTTTATATCTGCTAGAGGTCAATAGGGTGAAAAAGAAAAGTGAAGTGATTCCAGACGATGACAGTACATAGTCTGACGAGTAGAGTTATTTTTTATTTTATTTTCTTGTATTTTATTTTATTTCTTCGCCTATTAAAATTCTAAACGCAAAAACATTTTCGGTCTAAGAATTTTAGGGGGAGAATAGGTTAAATTAGCACTAAAATAGTTGTTTTAATTTCAGTATTAAAAAAAAGAAAAAAAACGAGGGATGAGGACAGTCTAGCTAATAGAAATGAGATCGTATCTAGAAAATGATAGTACACAAGAACAAAGAGTTTGGGACTTTAAAAGAATTTAACTTATTAAGATGCAAAATTCGAAGTATAAGTCTGAGAAGTCTAAGCAACAAAAAGGAAAAATGATAGTAAAACTAGTTGCTACTAAGGTAACACAGAGAAAGTAGACCTAGAGGTTGCTAGACCACTACATGATGTGTTGGTAGATTCAACACAATAGATAAGTAGACCTCATTGGTGATTGCAAGCTCAAACTACTGTGGGTTATTATCTTATCCCTGGTTAACACAATCAACGAAGTTCCAATAAGGGGTGAAGAGCAAAATAAACGCCACAAATGTGTGCGGATGACCATAAAAATGAGAAAAGCACGTGAAAAATGCAAAAATAAATCAAGCTAATAACCTATGTTGTTGGTGCGACCTATGCAAAAAGAATAAAATTGCTCAAACAAGAAGATAGGTTGTGTGCCTCTCTGTTGTGCGGTAGCACTGACCTGAGGATAAGCATAACCTAAATATTCTCGAATTCATTGTTGTTTGCGCCTCTCTGCTATGTGATGGCACTGACCTGAGGCTTGGCATCTCTTTGAAAGCTCTTAGAATTGTTTCTTCTTGTCAAAATACCCGTAGACCGCTCAAAAATCTCCTGAGGAATGTTGATTACCATATAAGTGTGAGATCCACAAAAATCTGTGTATGGATTTAAGAGGACAAGTATACTGACAATCATCATGAGCTGCAATTCTTGAAAGTCCAAATCATTGTGTGTATCTTATAGCACTAGTATGATTTCCTAAACTTGCTAATGACTCTCGATGAAAATGAGAATCTAGCATCAAAAGGCTTCAGTAAAATGTCCCAAATGATTTGATAAACCTGTATGATTCCATAATGAATCATTCTAGTTATGATCAAAGTAACTTGATGCTATACTGTCTAGGAAGAAAAATCTGGTAGATAGTTATCTTAGGATTTCAACCTCACACAAAAATACAAAAATATGTTTTAGCTTTGTCTTATTTCTAGTTGTTTAATTTAGTTAATTTTAGTTAATTTAATAGTTAAATTTCGGCCTACGCATCGAAAGTCAATCTGGGATTTACTCACTAAAAAAGGTCACGTATGAGGTGACCAATGGGGTTTTTCAAATGTAAAAGGGTCACGTCTGAAGTGACAAATTGTTTTGTTGTTAAAAGGATCACGTCTGAGATGATCAATAGTTTTCTAAGTTAAAATGGTCATGTCTGAGATGATCAATGGTCAAAAGGTCTTATCAATAAGTAAAAGGGCTAAGTGTATGAATGGGCATAAGGTCAAACTCACAAGTATGAGCCATTCACAGAACTGGACCATGAGTATGGACCAGTCGTACGATTGGACCATACGTATGAGCCCAATCGCATGACTAAACCACATGTATGGACTAGACGTGCGATTGGATCATAAGCATGGGTCAAACCATACGATTGGATCATCAGAATGAACCAATCACGTGAATGGAAGTGACCGAATGAGTCAGTCGCACGACTGAAACCTATTCGCAAGACTGAATGTGATCGACTGAGCCAATCGTATGACTAAGCTCCAATCGCACGAACAAAGATCGCGAATGGATCCAGTCGCCCGATTGAAGACAGATTTAGTATAAATAGGGCTAAAGTCGGTCGCATATGTTCATCACCCCTCAATCGCCCTAAAATCGCCTGAAAGTAGCGACACCCTGCCAAAATCTAATTAAATCGATTTCTCTTCACCATTGTGTTACTGACATGTTGTTACATCATCTGCAGGTAATTAACGACCCAAATCGCACAAAATGCACAGTGAAAACAAAACCTAACAAGCCCAAATTGTTTAAAATCAAGAAATAAGTGATAACCAACAAGCAGACCATATAAACGTGAAAATTGGTTAAAATGAAAGACATACTGCAACAATTAGGGGTCTTGCGAGTCTAAAGAACCTAAACACAACATTTAACTTCTAGTATTGACCTAGATTCAGGATTAAAGTGTCGAACAGAGACGTATGCGACTGGTCACTCCGAATGAACTTCAATCGCATGATTGAACTGGGTGAATGACTCAGTCGGCCGAATGAACTAGGCGTATGAGCACAATCGCATGATTGAACTCAGCCGCATGCTCAGTCACCCGATTGAACTCAGCCGCATGCTCAGTCGCCCGATTGAACTCAGCCGCATGCTCAGTCGCCCGATTGAAGTCAGTCACATACTCAATCAACCGAATGAACTCAGTCGTATGGTTCAATCACACAATTGAACCAGACTGATTTCAAAATAATTTAAGTTTCAATTGTTTCTGTCATGAGTTAATCTAATGTTTATGTCTCTTATGTTACAGAAACATGGCAGAAAGGTGGACTATAAACACCAAGCACAACATATGTGCCCACCATGATCTTACATCCCAGAATGCTGCTGAGTTCTCAGAGATTATAGCTTTTCTACGCCGATCTCGGATCTTCAAGGCTATCTCAACTCGGTGCACATCATATAGATCCATCCAGCAGTCTTTCTGGGAGAGTGCTAGGGTAGACAGATCAGCTGAGCCCTATTGTACCCGGAGCTCTATCTTGGGTCATGAGCTAGTGATTATTGAGGAGGATTTGAGACGGGTCTTAGGCTAGGGTGAGGACAGAAGCCACACAACTAAGCTACATCCCCTGACTGTCCGGGGATGCTTCATGAGGATCAAGTACGCCAACGACTTAAATGTCAGGGTGCTGAACAAGAGTACCATGTGCCCTTAATTTAAGTATCTTGCACATGTGATCCTGAAGTGCATAGCCTCCATGCGTGGAGGATTTGACGACCTCTCTAATGAAATCCAGAACGCTGATGTTGCATTGGTACTGAACCACCCGTTCAGTTTTTCACACATGATTTTCTCCTACATGATCGAGAACTTAGAGGCCAAAGCCAAGGAAGGCTTCTGCATGTACCCCCAATTCCTACGGATGATCATTGACGAGAAGCTTCCTTCGCTGCCTAAGGAGAGTCATGATGCAGTCTCTCTCGAGGTCATGGATGACACCACCCTTTGGAGGATGAAGGTTTACAGGGGCATGCAGGTGAAGCCCCCTGTAAGGAGATTGTTTGGGAATCTGGACTGGGATGACTACGTGGCGCCAGCAAGGAGGAAGTGGCGCCACAATGATAATGACTCAGACGTTGAGCAGATTGTTCTACCCTATGATGTGACAACCGACCTCATGGTCGTTATTCTAACCCTAATCTACTTGCATCATTACCCATCTTATGAGATAATATTAGAAACAATCTAACTATATTAGTGAATTTGGAATCATCTTTTGCTATTTGTTTCATTTTATGATTTTATGTGGTTTTAGTGACTTTTAGTTAATTTGAGTTTTACCTTTTTGAACTTAGTGTTCCGGGAAAATCAATTAGTCACCCTTACTACAAAATCAATTTATTATTGAAACAATTAAAATGTTTGCTTACACACATTAATTTTCGGCTAATGCATGCATAATCATGCACAAGACACATCAACTAACTAAAAACTCTTACCACCTAAAATACAAGACTACACAACAAATTAATACTACATAATATTAATTTGTATTTAAATTAAATAAAAAATGCCACTAGAGGCCAAAACTCGGCCAACCCCTCTCCCCCAATCACCACACTTCTACATCACTACACACCACCACCTTCAACCCTCCACTCCTCATTCATGCAAGCATTTCCACCTCTCTTAAATGGTCAAATAAGCTTTTAAATGGTCAAATTCGGTTAAAAACGCGTTTTAACAGGTTAAACGTAAAAACGAGGCTTTCAACTATTAGAGGCAAAATTTCACAATTAAAGGACTTGAAACTTATAAAAATGTCCTTAAGATGATACCTACTGGTCCAAGACTCAGATTTAGGAAAATCCTTAATTAACCGTTAAAACTCTCCGGTTTTACCGCAACCGGGAACATTAAATGCATATGTTTTAAACCGGATCCATATTCTGAAGATTTGGAACACTTACTCAATAATAAGTCAATTTTTACTCTAAGAACCTGATTTTTGGTCTTAATTGTCATAAAAAGTAAGAAACCAAACTTGAGGATAGAAACTGTCAATTTTGAAACTTGAGGGACTAAACTGTAAAATTTTGCCAAACTGTATAGCCGACTCATATGAGACTAATAATCACTTGAACAGATATTCATCCTATATCCTTAACTTAATGATATAAAATCCTAAATTATATGGAAACCATGACTTTCCATAAAAGGAAACTTTTTATACAAACCCTCACGGAATCAAAGCCTTATCCGACAACTAAATTTTTGACACACTTTTTGCACCTTAAATAAGTTTAAAGAAGTAGCTTATCACTTAATATATTCATGTTAGGGTGCTAGACTTGAGACATTCCCGGCACACGAAGAGTTATTTTTGGCTTAACACCTAAGGTGAGTTCTAGTGATCCCCTTTTTACTACTGCTTTGGGCTGAAACATGCTATGTTATTTATGAACTATATTTTTGATTTACTTGGTGATTGTATGTGAGATTTATGGTTACCTGTAGATACTTATATCATGATCATTAATTCTTTCGTGAACCGCTTGTTTTATATGGATAGATCTATTTGGGGAATCCCCCACACACAGTGGCTTCAGCTCTAGGAAGGGTACCCCATTGAGATCCTGAGGGGTCCTTTGTGGCATGTGACATGTTTTGTTAAGAAACTATGGTGAACTATCCGGGCAGGTATGGTACACTGGTTTGGGGCTCAGTTCTTCCTTCGGGAATAGCCGGTTAAACACAACTTTAGAAGAGGACAACCGGGACTGAGTGTAGGGTTGATTATGATTCTCCCACGATGTTGAAACTATGATTCATTCCTTTTTATCAAATGAGGATTTGTTAAGTTCGTTTTGTTTTTAAACTTTGAGTACTTGAATTCACCAACTTTTTAGTTGACACAAATTTCTTTTTGAGTATGTTTAAGGTAATTTATGAAGAGATCCTAGCTGTTGTGAAGACCTACACTTAACCCCGTGACCATGGCATTGGATTATTTTACTTAATGAACAATTTGAACAATTTTACATTTCTGTTGAGCAAATACAATTTGTTTCTACATTGGTTCTATAACTCATTTGGGGGCTGGATCTGTTTCTAGCCCTGGTATCTTTTGAATACTTTTAATGCCATGTGATATTCTCTCCTTTGAGCTCTTGTAATGGTTTGTTTCCACTGCCATATGTTGTTGCTAGTTTATGACGTCCCACCCTACCTGGGCCTAGGGTGTGACATCCGATGACTCCGATGGTGATGATCACGATGCTGATCAGGGAGGGGATGGTCATGGTGGACCCGAAACAACTCTTATTCACCCCGATTTTCAGATGGAGGAGGAGGAGGAGTCTAATGAAGAGCCTCTGGTGCGAATGGTGGGGAGTCGGGTGGTAGCCACGGAGAGAGGTCTTAGGGCAGCCAGAGACTGACAGAAGAAGTACGCTGATAGGAGACAAAAACCTTTAGAGTTTCAAGTGGGTGACAGAGTAATGCTAAAGGTAGCACCATGGAAGGGAACCTTGAGGTTCGGAAAGAGAGGAAAGTTAAGCCCGAGATACATTAGACCATTCGAAATACTGGCAAGAATTGGCCCCGTGGCTTACAAATTGAAACTACCTCAGAGGTTGAGCTACATACAAGACACCTTCCATGTGTCTAACTTGAAGAAGTGCATGGTAGACAAAACCCTAGAGCTACCGTTGAATGAATCAAGAATCAATGACAAGCTGAACTTCGTGGAGGAGCCCATAGAGATCACGGACCGCTTGGTCAAGCAACTCAAGCAGAGCCGCATACCCAAGGTCAAGGTTAGATCGAACTCAAAACGAGGACCTAAATTCACTTGGGTACATGAAGATGAGATGAGGAAGAATAATCCACACCTCTTCAAACCCACCCGTTCAGATTCTAATCGAAGCTAAAATTTCGGGAAGAAATTTCCTAAACGGTGGAAGAATGTGACAACCGACCTCAAGGTCGTTATTCTAACCCTAATCTACTTGCAACATTACCCGTCTTATGAGTACTAATATTAGAAACAATCTAACTCTATTAGTGAATTTGGAATCATCTTTTGCTATTTGTTCCATTTTATGATTTTATGTGATTTTAATGACTTTTAGTTAATTTGAATTTTAACTTTTTAAACTTAGTGTTCCGGGAAAGTCAATTAGTCACACTTACTATGAAATCAATTTATTATTGAAACAATTAAAAATATGTGCTTACACATATTAATTTTCGGCTAATGCATGCATAATCATGCACAATACACATCAACTAACTAAAATATAACACTACATAACAATTAATACTACATAATATTAATTTGTATTTAAAATTAAATCAAAAATGCCACTAGAGGCCAAAACTCGGCCGCCCCCTCTCCCCCAATCACCACACTTGTTAGGATCAGTGATCTACATTTGATTGATTAGAGAGTATAGCAGCGGAATTCTAACAATGAATTAGCCAATTCACAAGAACAAAAAGATATTCAATGAAGAACAAAAACGGTTATAGATAGAGAGAATTCTGCAGATATATTCATTCAATATTCGCTTTCGTGGTAACGGAATGTCACATATAAGTACTGATGAGTCTTTTCACCTTCAGTAGTTTTTATAACTACTGACGGCTAAATGCCTCACAAGTACTGAAGTACTTTATCTGTTCTAAACTACTGATGTAGTTACAACTACTGATGTAGTTACAACTACTGCAATCAGTACAAACAGATAAGTACTGACGTCCTATGAAACACCTGAAAAGCAGATGCAAAGTCTGATGAGTAAGTGTTGAGGACAGTATGAAACAGCTGAAAGGCTATGAATTGACGAAAACTACTGAAGAGAACTTTCTCTTCAGTTGTTTCTACAACTGTTGTTTCATTCTAAACAACTGAAGCAAAACCATGTCTTGAGTAGTTTTATAACTACTGATGACTAATACCAAGTCTTCAGGTGTTTACAACAACTGATGACAAAACCACTGTCTTCAGTAGTTTCACAACTACTGATGACAAACACCAAGTTCTCAGTTGTTTCATCATCTGAAGTCAAAACCATGGTCTTCAGTAGTTTTCTAACTGCTGATACCTAAAACCACGACTTCAGCTGTTTCAACGTCTGAAAGGGTAATACCATGTCAACAGTCGGTTTAAAACTACTGATGACTAACACCAAACCCTTCAGTCATTTTCTCACCCCTACCCTATAAATACCTGTCCTCTTCTCTAATGTTTCATTAGCCGTTATTTTCTGAACTTCTCTCTCTCAAACATGGCGACCATGAGTCTGAAACCACGACATAACTGCGTTGCTTACCTTACCAAGTCGGCTTTCTGGAACAAATATGATAATGCCATTGACTTAATGGTGGATTCCCCATATCGCACAGCCTTTCTCTTGAATCCAACCATCTACCCTGAATCCCTCAGTCAATTCTGGTCAAATGCTTTTGTTCATACTGATGAGTCTACCGGTCAGATCTCTGTTCGGTCCCTTGTCAACCAGAAACCAGTGGTCGTTACAGCCGACATCATTCGTCAGGCATTACACTTACACGACTCCACTGCTGTGACTGCATACCCAAAGGGCACAACAGATATGTCCTTTATCAATCATGGGTATGAAGGTGATCTTCGGGCTACAACCGTTCTAAAGAAACATTTCCATGACGCTGAGAAAGTTATTTTTCACATGGTAAATGTCTGCTTAGCCTCCAAGACATCTTCTTGGGATCAAATGTCATCCCAATGGCAACAGGTATTGTATTCTATTCTAGAACACGAACCGCTAAATTTTTCTGAAATCGTGTTTCTAGAAATAAAGAACTTGGCTCAGAAACCTGTGGCAAACCGATGGCCATTATATCCCAGGTTTCTGATGGCCATTATTTTAGATGAATTAAAATCTGATGGCCTTGTTGGCCTTGGAGTCCCTGCACCAGCTGTTTTGGCTGAGGTATACTCCAGGCACAACTCAGACCTTACACTCAAAGAAGATGCCCGAATGCTAAAGCCCAAGCACAGGGAACCCACAGCTTCCTCCACCAGAACCAAAGTCCCCACTAAACCAAAACCAAAACACCCTAAAACAGCTATTCAGGGAGATGAGTCCCCTGAAGATGCTCCTGCACCACCAAGGCAGGATATACTTGCTGGCTTAAACCCCCCAGCAGTATCAGTGACTCTACCAGCCATAGCCGCTCAGGATTCCTCTCAAAAGGAGCCTGCAGCAACCACACAAGGGGTACCCACACATCTGGGATCTTCCTCACTTGAGGAGATTGCCATTGAAGAGCACCATCCTCCCCAGGTGCACACTGCTTCTACCCCATCTCCCCATGCAACCGCCCCCCAAAGTCCAACCATAATTATTGCAAACGTGCTGACTCAGTTGCATGCCTCTCCTCCTCCCCAACAACCACCAACAAAGGGGAGAACCACAGATATTGAGGAAGAGGATCATCATGCTTCTGACAACCCACAGCATCGGGGTTTACAAGTTCTATCTCCTAGTGTGGATAGGGAGATTAGAACATCTAGTGAGGCTGCCACCTCTACTGCATCAGCACATGATCAGAATGAGGCTGGTAACATTGCTAAGACCTCACTAGAGGCAACGGCTGATGAAGGACATAGTCCTGAGGCTGGAAGTCCCCAGTTCTAAGAAAAAGGGGCACATGCTAAAACTGGTCTACACCCAGTGCATGTAAATTCTGCTACGAGCAGGAGGTCAGGTGATTCAGCATCTGCTGATGATGACCTGGGCTTTTTCTATGACGTTCTAGCCCACAACACCATCCTGGAGGCTGAGGTAAGCAGACTACAAGAACTGCTTGCCAAGAAGTCTCAGGATGTAAGTCCATCTGCCCCCACCAACCCACAGATGGCACCTTCATTTGAAGGTCCCCCAAACACTTTACCCTCTCACTCCACTGAGCCTCCAACCTCTGCTTTTGGCACTATATCTCCGAGACAGAACCCCCAGAGCAGATGGTTGCTGTATTCCAACAATCCCTACCTCTCATCACTCTCATCATCAATGACATTGTTTATAAAGCCATTGATGAGAGGATCTCCTCAAGTCTACAACCACTCATTGATGATGTTGTGCACAAGAAACTTTCTGCGGTACAACCCCTGCCACCAATGCATCCAAAAAGGGGGAGAGTACTGCAGTGAAAGAAAAGAAAAGAAAAAGAACTGAGGATGAGAAGGCACAAGAGAAAACCGAGGAGTTGGAAAAGGAAAAGGAACAACAACTGATCACTTACAAAAGAAAGAAAAGTGCTGGTGATCAAACAAATGCTGAAGAAAAATCCTTGGAAGAGCTGGTAAAAGATGCAGATGATACACACAGTCGATCCATGGACAAAATCATTGAGCAACTCTTCAAGCAAGGCTTTGACACAGCCACACTAGACAGTGAGATCAGGAGGTTGGAAGTAGAGGAAATTCAAAACAGATGGGCTGGGTATGATGTGCTGGAGAAAGAGAGATTGGAGATCATGATTCGATTCATCGCCAAATACTTAGGAAGATCATTGATGGAGATTCGTTCATGGACCAGAGACAGTATTCTGGCTATAGCCACCAGAATCTGTTTGTCTGAGCAATTTCATAAGGGGATTTTCATTGAAGCACTTGATGAGGCTGGGGCTGGAAAAAGGTTTGAAATGGCAAGACTAACAAAAGCCAAACTCACAACCAAAATGCTTGAACAACCTTCCCAATCACCCACTCAAAAACAGCCTACCCCTCAAATCTCCAAACCAATCTCAAAACCCAAATCCAAACATCCTCAACCTTCAAAACCAATTCCTTTACCACAAAAACCAACCAACCATCATCCAGTGATGCACCTAGAAGGAGGAGAAGGGTGCTGAAGATAGAAGAAGATGAAGAAGAAGAGGATGAAGATGATAGTCTGCCACTCTCTGCTGTTCTAAAGCTACCAGAACCCAGGAGTCAACTCATGATCACACCTGACTCACAAAGGGAAACGGTTAGAGTCAAGATAGAAGATGAAGAACAGCAGAAGCAGCACGATGAGCAACTACTGAAGATGGTTGACAAGGAATTTCCTCAGTCATCATCTATACAAGCCATGAAAGGGCATGCTCAGAGGCTGTACACTCTCAGACACACATTTCAGTATCAGAAGGAGAGAGTGAGAGTATGGCCAGACCCCAAGGTGAGTTCTAGAATCCACAAAAGATCCATTCCACACAGATACAATGGCCAGGTTAGAAAAACAATAGACTCTACAATCATGTTGGCCATTGTAGTCTCACCATGGGAAATAATCGATGAATTCAAGAAGGCTCATCAATCAAAAATGACCCCTCAAGCCTTACTGGAAAACAAGATGATCAAAAAGGGGTTATTATATAAGAAGCTTGAAGACATTAAGAAGAATGAGCTCCAGTTACTCCTTGAGGGCACTCATCCTGATGAATTTGTCTATAGGGAGGTAACTACTGTGGAGTTGAAGAATGGCAGGACTGTAAAGTACTTATCTGAGTACTATGGGCCAGAGTTCTTCTTTGAAGGAGGAGTAGAAGAACTCTCCAAGGAGGAACAGGTTGTTCTCCTTGAGGCCTATGTTCGAGAGTCGTACAGACTCATAATGGGGAAGTAGATCTCATGAATGGGGTAACAACTCTGTGTCCAGTTCCCCAAAACAGAGTTCCCATTCATACCTTGCCAAACAAATCTCTGAGATTCTTCCCAGGCCAGTGCTTATATGGGTCATCTTCTCAACTGATCAAGAAGGAAAAAGACCAACCATTCTGCCAACAATAAGTGGGAAAATAAATCAATTAGAGGTTTTGGCTGCATTGGTTCAGGGGGAGTTTGTTGGACCAAAAGAACCAATGAGCCAAGATCAGAAAACCTCTAAGTCCCACATGATATCACAACAACTGCTGAAGGCTTCATCAGCAGTTCGACAAGTGCTGAAGACTTCAACAGTTGAAGATCAAGTACTGAAGACTTCAACAGCTAAAGACTAAAGTGCTGAAGCTCAACAGCTGAAGAACACAAGTGCTGAAGCTCAACAGCTGAAGAACACAAGTGCTAAAGCTGAACAGCTGAAGAACACAAGTGCTAAAGCTGAAGACCAAAGTACTGAAGTACAATAGCTGAAGAGTCTACAAGTGCTGAAGATCAACAACTGGTGTACAAAGTCTGAAGACAAAGACTGAAGACATCAGCTGATGATATCTACTGAAGTCATCAGCTGATGAAACGTCTCAAGTTCAAGTCTGAAGACCAAGTACTGAAGTTTTAGTAGTTTGTCACAATAGCTGAAGAGTACTTCAGTAGTTGTGATATCAGTAGTTTTATGTTTTTACTTTCAGTAATTTTGTAAAACGACTGAAGAGCTTGTTCTTCAGTCGTTGTAGTGTCAGTAGTTTTATGTTTTTCAGTAGTTGTAGTAACTGATAACACTTAGTATTTTTTGTAAGAAGATGTCAGCTGTTTTGACATCTTCAGTAGTTGTGTTTCAGTTGGAATAATTCTGTTAGATATCACTATCAAGTGACATCAGCAGACGTCACATCTCTTATATAAGAGGTGTCGACCTAATTGTAAGTGTGACATTCCGTTACCATGAAAGCGAATATTGAATGAAATATATCTGCAGAATTCTCTCTATCTATAACCGTTTTTGTTCTTCATTGAATATCTTTTCATTCTTGTGAATTGGCTAATTCATTCTTAGAATTCCACTGCTATACTCTCTAATCAATCAAACGTAGATCACTCATCCTAACAACACTTCTACATCACTACACACCACCACCTTCAACCCTCCACTCCTCATTCATGCAAGCATTTCCACCTCTCTCACTCTCTTCTCTTGGATTCTCTTCAGAAAAACACACATACACACCATGGTATTGAACACCATTGCAGCCCCATATTCAAAGAACAACAACATACATCCATCAGCCAAGCTCAAACAAGCGAGAAGGTGTCATTTGTGAAGATTGGTGCTTGATTCTTGCAAGTCTGAAATCCTACCGCACTTGTTCGAGTTTCCCCAGCCTTTTCAAAGGATACCCAGACCACTCTCGACCATCTACACTCTCCGAAACGCGAACAATACCAAGTGTAAGCTTCATGTCACCCGAAAATGGTCATTTCATGTGTTTTCTTCACTTTTCTTTTAAAAACACCTCCTCTCTTTGTTGTACGAGAAACCTGACACCATCATCTTGTTATTGAGGAGCTTTCAACGTCACAAAAGGTATCTCACATGTTATATTGGTCATTCTTGAGGTGGAAACCGATTTCCACCATGAAAACCCTCTTTTTGGGTGTTTTGCATCATCTAACTTGTAAATCTTGTAACCCTTGAAAGCAAAACTTGTAACCTGCTTGCTAATGGTTTAATGAACTCTTAATAACCTGTTTTGAAAGTTACAAAAGGTTATATAACTCAAATATGTGGTTATTGCACGGGCTACACCTTGCAAACCTTCTTTCTACATGAAATAACACTATTTAAGCACTTGTTTGAAAACTCTCTCAACCAAGGTTCATAAGCAGCACATGAACGACTTTGGAACACATTAATAATCTGATATTAAAGTTAAATAAGGTTTTGGTAATGTTTAAACGCAAGTTAAAAGGATTTACACATGTGTTATGGTCGGTTATGGCTAAATCACTAAGTTGATGGTTCATTGTTGTGTTGGGTGACCTAGCCGTGAGTTTCGGACATGATTTCAGAAAGTTTTGATGAATATTAAGTGTGTGATAAATGGTTAATTTCTGGAAATGAAAGACATGTTAAGATTAGACTCACTTTAGTCATTTTCGGACCCGAAACATGGTAAAACAACTATAAAAATAATAAAACATGGATTTTAACAATTTTAAAAAGTATTCCAGGCTTAATAATGGTTAATAAAGTGTACAGGAGTCAATGGGTAATTTAAATGGTCAAAAGGATAATTAAATGGCGTTTTAACTAGAAACGGGTATTAACCGGGTGACGTTTTTGAGAAAAACCCAAGAAAAAGAGGTATAAAGCTAAGATTTATAAAAACCATGTCATTTCAGCAAGTTAAGTGTTAAAATACCTAAAGGATTTGAAATATTGGTCAAATAAGCTTTTAAATGGTCAAATCCGGTTAAAAATGCGTTTTAACGGGTTAAATGTAAAAACGAGGCTTCCAACTATTAGAGGCAAAATTTCATAATTAAAGGACTTGAAACTTATAAAAATGTCCTTAAGATGATACCTACTGGTCCAAGACTCAGATTTAGGAAAATCCTTAATTAACCGTTAAAACTCTCCGGTTTTACCACAACCGGGAACGTTAAACGCATATGTTTTAAACCGGATCCATATTCTGAAGATTTGGAACACTTACTCAATAATAAGTCAACTTTTACTCTAAGAACCTGATTTTTGGTCTTAATTGTCACAAAAAGTAAGAAACCAAACTTGAGGATAGAAACTGTCAATTTTGAAACTTGAGGGACTAAACTGTAAAATTTTACCAAACTGTATAGCCGACTCATATGAGACTAATAATCACTTGAACATAATATTCACCCTATATCCTTAACTTAATGATATAAAATCCTAAATTATATGGGAAACCATGACTTTCCATAAAAGGAAACTTTTTATACAAACCCTCATGGAATCAAAGCCTTATCCGACAACTAAATTTTTGACACACTTGTTGCACCTTAAATAAGTTTAGAGTAGTAGCTTATCACTTAATATATTCATGTTAGGGTGCTAGACTTGAGACATTCCCGGCACACGAAGAGTTATTTTTGGCTTAACACCTAAGGTGAGTTCTAGTGATCCCCTTTTTACTAGTGCTTTGGGGTGAAACATGCTCTGTTATTTATGAACTATATTTTTGCTTTACTTGGTGATTTTATGTGGGATTTATGGTTACCTGTAGATACTTATATCATGATCATTAATTCTTTCGTGAACCGCTTGTTTTATATGGATAGATCTATTTGGGGAATCCCCCACACACAGTGGCTTCAGCTCTAGAAAGGGTACCCCATTGAGATCCTGAGGGGTCCTTTGTGGCATGTGACAGGTTTTGTTAAGAAACTATGGTGAACTATCCGGGTAGGTATGGTACACTGGTTTGGGGCTCAAATCTTCCTTCGGGAATGGCCGGTTAAACACAACTTTAGAAGAGGATAATCGGGACTGAGTGCAGGGTTGATTATGATTCTCCCATGATGTTGAAACTATGATTCATTCCTTTTTATCAAATGAGGATTTGTTAAGTTCGTTTTGATTTTAAACTTTGAGCACTTGAATTCACCAACTTTTTAGTTGACACAAATTTCTTTTTGAGCATGTTTAAGGTAATTTATGAAGAGATCCTAGCTGTTGTGAAGACCTACACTTAACCCCCGTGACCATGGCATTGGCTTATTTTACTTAATGAACAATTGAACAATTTTACATTTCTGTTGAGCAAATACAATTTTTTTCTATGTTGGTTCTATAACTCATTTGGGGGTTGGATCTGTTTTTAGCCCTGGTATCTTTTGAAAACTTTTAATGCCATGTGATATTCTCTCCTCTGAGCTATTGTAATGGTTTGTTTCCACTTCCATATGTTGCTGCTAGTCTGTGACGTCCCACCCTACCTGGGCCCGGGGTGTGACAGATTGGTATTAGAGCCAAAGGTTGTAGAGAAGTCGGGAATACCATAGTAGACCCTAGGCTACAACCATGATACCCTAGGATTGTCCTTGTGGGAAGTGTTGGGATGATCGGGTTGGGTAAATTGATGATTACACTTGATCAACGTAATCATGAATTTATAGGACGCGTAATTTCCATCACGGACCTTTAGGTAATGGTTTGACTTTTTTCGGATTAACATTGATGATTTTGAAACTTATTTTAAAAAGGGGATTTAAATGAATTCTATGATGAACTATGTTATCCGATACTATTTAAGGAGACTATTGATTTGGGTAACACGGACAATGATATGTTGGAATAACAGATGCTACTGCCATCACTACTATTACTAGTACTATTATTATAATCATGAGCTATGAGAAACCAAATTACTCTTGATGTATTCCTTACAGGACACAACGGCTATGGCTAATCAAGGTAAGGCGCCTGCTCACCCTGATAATGAGACCATTCCTATTGGGACCCTTAGACGGGCGAAGCCTCAGACAGAGTATGAGGCATATCTCCGGAGGTGCGGACACCCAGGATGGATATTCGTCACGTCAGATGACACTGAAGCTTCTGAGGACTCCTCCTCCGCATCACTTTCCAGGAGCTGGATGCGCTCCCACTCTCCTCACGTAGATGCTTCTACCCACTCACCCATCCCACCTATAAGGAATAGGGGTGCATGTGTTATCAAACGTCCACGCAAGAGTGCTAGGCCAGGACCCTCAATCTCCTTTAGGATGCCACCTCCTCCACCACCTATTAGGACTCCGATACCGGCACCTCCGCCGTTTGACCCACGTGATGAACACCTAATGCCACTAAGGCATAGCATGTATGACGGCCCTTGCGTACTGGCTGGTGATAGGTACTCCCAGTCGAGCCACTGGGCAAGCGACGTAGGACCCTCTTATGCAACACTGGATTAGATCTTGAAGACCGTTCGTCATCACGAGTTGACTCTTCAGCATGCCACCCGGACCTCCCAGTCTGCTCAATTCCAGGCTATGATGGCTACGCATGGGGTGCAGCGGTTGGAACATGAGCAGAGAAAGAAGAGCTTAGGATGGTTTGGATGGCTGAAGAAAAAGTGGATGTGAGAGCAGGTGTAAGAAGCGGAATTATCTGTCTTTAGACTGTCACACCCCAACCTTGACGGCGGAAATGTCGAGGAGTGAGAGTTAAGATCGTTCATAGCCACATAACGCTATTAATAATCCAAATATATTTTACACATAAATTTCATTCGTCACATTACAAATGTAAGTCTCAAAGGATATAAAAACGTAACATAAAATGTAACAATTCATCCTATTTTATTTATTAATCTAGGTCCAATCCTAGATGTGCAAGCTTCAATGTGCAGATAATCAAACTTGGGCATTTCCTGAAACATGTTAAAAATAAAGGGGTTAACAATAATGTTGGTGAGCATTCCATAGTTTTAAATACATAGCATATATAAAAGATGGCAATTCAAGTCATAAGTTAGTGAATAAAGTGATTAGGGATGTTATGAACAATGCAACAATCAAACCTCGACAAAAGTTTTACAAGTCTCAAACGTTAAAAGTATATACGATCAGCTAAGTGTACTCGGATCAACCAAGCAGGCTTGTCTTACCCATAGATCTATGACTTCGCTGGGCTAGCAATAGTTAATGATTGTACATATAACGCCATAACATGGTAACCACAAAAGTTCAACTAACCACAACTTTACAAGATGAATTGCCATAGGTTTACAAGTCTCAAATAAGTTTACAAGTGCAATAGTATAAGTTAACATGTTTCACCCCAAAGTGTGAAAATAAGAAAAAAAGGGGTATAGAATACTCACATGATCAAAAAATATATAATTGATGATTAATACGAATAATTAACAAGCAACGTTCAACGTAGATCTTCACAACGCACCTAAAACAAGTATATATATACAAGGTTACAATTTATTAATACTTAAACGGGACTAGGGTTTCAAATTGGTATTTTGTGGGTTTTTAAATGACGTTGATTAGAGAGATTATATATATGCTTAAGAGAAAATGTCATGAATCCATTTTAAGGAAATTAAATCTTTTATAACAATTTGTGAAAGTTAATTATAAAATATATAAATTCTATAATTATCGTATTTAAATCCTTAATTGTATGGTATTTAAATAATAATTACATGATTTACCAATATTATATAAAGTCTATTCCTATAAAATAACTTTGTTAAAATTTTATTTTATAAGAAAATTGTTAAGGTGATTAAAGTGATAAATTTGTAGAAAAATAGTAGGATAGCTTTAAAAATAATCAAAGTTTACAAAATCTCTTTTTATAATTTTTAGAAAATTTTATATATTTTTTTAAAGGATGAAAAGCCAAAAACAATTGAATTGGAGGTCGCCGGGTTCGAACCCGGGACCTCTAATTCGGAATGTGAGTGGGGAACCAGTGAACCAAGGCATCCAGCCGCGTTTAAGACTCCGATTTAATAAGCTAAAAACAGTAACACCGAATTTCCCCCAAATCGCACGAACCCTAGTTTGATCATGACCACAATTGAAGATCAAATCAAGGTTGTTATCGATTTAAATCATGGGGCTTTTGTTTCCACAAGATTTCGAGTATATACATTCATTAATTACCCGATTAAAATGGATTTGAGAAGAATGCGACATTGAGTAACCCGCGGCTATCGAACAAGTAATCGGTGCGTAACAGTTGATGATAATGGAATTAATCTTGTGTGAAGCTTCGACGTGTACCCACGACTTGAAGCCCTCGACAAATTTCCGATTTTGGAGCGCAGAAGGTCGTGTTCGATTAGTTGCAGGTTGCGACTTCGAATGATGATGGATTTTGGTGATTTTGTTTGTTTCAGGTGTAATTGAGTGTTGCATTCGATTAAGGATTGATAAACGACCATTTATGCTGAGTTAATTCGATTATTATTATGGTTTAATGATGAAACGACAATCGGGTTTAAGTGTTTCGGTTTTGAACTCGATTCGGTTTGTAACCGCTGTTTGAAGATGATTAATTGGTGAGCATAAGTTTGAAACGTTCCCACGAAGCGATTGGAATGATTTTGGTACCAAAATTCAAAGGTTTCGGGTGGTTTTGGTGTTCACCGGCGCCGCGCCGGACCTTGCCGGCCGCGGCCAGAAATACGGGGATAGAGGGGGAAAAAGGTTTGGGTTTGGTTACTTTACAACATTAGTCCTTGTGGTTTCCAGTTTGTTATTTCGAGCCCAAACTTTCTTTTCAATGTTTCAAAATTGACAAAAAGGTCCCTTGAATTTAGATTAAGTTTATTAAACATTTTCAAGTTTAGAAAATTTTCATTTCATATTACTTTTATTGTTCTTATTATTATTATATATTATTAGTAACATAATTATTATTTCCTTAAAATTTGTTATTATTATTATCATTATTATTACAACATAATTATATCACTCTTATAAATTTAAAAGAGCAATTTAGATAATAATCATAAGCAACCCATAAGTTTCATAAATAACACAATTAGCCCATGCAAGAATTTAACAATGCTGATTTTAATTAACCTAAAATTACAAGATTGTTACATAGACAGTTGAAGGAAACTATTTCAATGATTATTCGATACTATTATTATTATCATGGGGTGATGGCACCTTCCAACTTGTAAGAGCTTGACTCTGATTCAACTTTGCTGGATGATACTACTATCTCTATTTAACTATGAACTGTTTGTTTGGATGCTAGGCAATTGGACTATTATATTGAATTGCAATATGTTGTGTTGTGCTTTGTAATTGGTATGTGCCTCTTTCTGATTGATTGTCTAACTGTTATGATATGCTTTGAATTGGACCTTGTAAGAATCACTTAGTGGGTTGTATATATATATATACATGCCATGATACGTCTTCCCGAGGCATGCTATAATAGGGTATTGATGCATGAGCTATTCGAAACAAATTTTAAGATACTAAACGAATCTATTTATGATACTATCAGAATGTCGACTCGGAGAGGAACACGATTTGGTCAGCGAGGATCCACTAGGGGCCGCCGTGAGGAAGCCAGACAAACTGGAAACCAACGTACCCCACCAGGAACTCCCCGCAGGGAAAATGCTAATCAAGAAAATGATGAAAGAATTGCTAACCTCGTAGCACAACAACTTGCTAACACCATCCCGACCATTATCGCTCAGATCAATGCTGATCAGAGTAATACTAATGGTAATGATCAGCCAAGGAACGACGAGGGCCACGACGAGGAAGCCGATGCGTTAAAGAACAGATGCTCCTATAAGACCTTCATGGCATGTAAGTCTAAGGACTTCTACGGCATCGAGGGTGCTATAGAGACGTACAGATGGATTAATGAAATGGAAGCCGTCTTGGACATTAGCGAGTGCAAGATGGATAATATGGTGAGGTTCGCATCCCAATCCCTCAAGGGATTGGCTCTTGAATGGTGGAAGTTGATTACTCAAACCCATGGAAGAAATGTGGCTAACCGAATGAGTTTGACCGAATTCAAGGAACTGGTGACCAGCAAGTATTGCCCTATCAATCAACTTGAGAAACTAGAGATAGAATTCCTAAGTCTGGAAATGAAAGGTCCCAACTACACGGAATATATCAATCGTTTCTTAGCCCTATCCCGAGTGGTTCCCCATCCGGTGACACCCGAATCTAAAGGTGTAGCACGATTCATCTGGGGGCTACACCCAAGAGTTAGGGGAATGGTCCGTTCCTCCCAGCCTTTAACCCTACAAGTTGCGGTTGACCTTACCAGCAGTTTGACTGATGATTTAGTTAGGGCTGGATGGACTGAGCAAGCTAGGGCTGATAAGAACATGAGGTCTGTTAGTGAGAAAAGAAAGTGGTTTGAAGTAAAGAGAGCGGTTGGAAGTAGTAGCGGGTGAGGTATGAAGAGTTCTGAAGGTGCGAGGTGTGATGATCAGGGAAGCAAGACCCGGAGACTGTACTCGGGGACAAGCCCATTTTGCAACAAGTGCAAACTACACCATCAAGGGGAATATAACCTGATGCCCTGTTTCAGATGCAAGAGAACATGTCATTTAATCAAGGACTGTACTTACGCACCAGGAAAACAATGCTATGAATGTGGGGATCCAGGGCACATGAGGAACAAGTGTCCTAAGCTGGGTAGAGACAAGGATGCCAAGCACAACAAGCCAAAGGGAAGAGCATTTGTTATGGACCCAGCTGGAGCTCGTAGGGAACCTGATCTGGTTAATGGTACATTCCTTGTAAACAACCATCCTGCTACTGTTCTGTTCGATACTCGAGCGATTGCTAGTTTTGTCTCGAGTACTTTTAGGTCTTTGATTGACTTAGACGTGTGTACCTTAACCGATACGTTTACTATAGAATTAGCTGACGGTAACATTTTAGAAACTAACAAAGTCATCAAGGATTGCTCGTTGAACCTAAAAGGAAATAAATTTAGGATAAATCTGATGCCCATTAAGTTAGGAGGATTCGATGTGGTTGTTGGTATGGACTGGCTAGCTAAGCATCGAGTCAAAATCGTATGTGATGAGCACCTACTCAAGATACCATTGAGCGACGAGGAAGTGTTAGTGGTACACGGCGAGAGGAGTAACACTCTATACCCCATGATATCCCACTTAAAAGCTACCAAGAGCTTAATGAAGGGATGCCTAGCTTTCATAGTCTATGTGATGAAGACCCAAGAGGAGAAGAAAATTTTAGATATCCCCATGGTTTCTGAATACCCAGAAGTGTTTCTGGAAGACCTACCGGGACTCCCCCCGAATCGACAAGTTGAATTCGAGATAGAGTTGCTACCTGGTGTTGCACCAGTAGCCAAGGCACCGTACCGACTCGCCCCACCTGAAATGAAGGAACTGATGGCGCAAATTCAAGAACTACTTGACAAGGGATTCATACCTCCGAGTGTCTCTCCATGGGGTGCCCGTTACTGTTCGTGAAAAAGAAAGACGGAACCCTACGAATGTGCATTGATTACAGAGAATTGAACAAGCTGACCATAAAGAACCGTTACCCTCTTCCGAGAATAGATGACCTATTTGATCAACTTCAAGGAGCAAGTTATTTCTCCAAAATCAATTTGAGGTCAGGTTACCACCAATTGAAGATAATAGAAGAGGACATACCCAAGACGGCCTTCTGAACTAGGTATGGACACTATGAGTATTTAGTCATGCCCTTTGGACTGACTAATGCACCAGCAACATTCATGGACCTCATGAACCGCGTTTGCCACCCTTATCTCGACAAGTTTGTGATCGTGTTTATCGACGACATACTGATCTACTCCCGTAGTAAGGACGAGTACGAGAAGCATCTCAGGCTAATTCTTGAATTACTCAAGAATGAACAACTATATGCCAAATTCTCTAAATGCAAATTCTGGATGCGTAAGATTCAATTCTTAAGGCATGTGGTAAATGAGAATAGGATTCAATTCGACCCTTCCAAGATTGAGGCTATAAAGGATTGGAAGATTCCTGAAACTCCCACAGAGATAAGGCAATTCTTAGGGCTGGCCGGTTACTACCGACGGTTTATAAAGGACTTCTCGCCCATAGTGCAACCCTTGACCACACTAACTAAGAAGAACACAACCTTTGTGTGGGAATGAGAGCACAATGAGGCATTTGAAACGCTTAAGGAGCAGTTGTGCACTGCACCTATCCTTGCTCTTCCAGAAGGAGTAGAAGATTTTGTGGTCTATTGTGATGCTTCGCGTCAAGGACTAGGATGTGTACCGATGCAATGCAACAAGGTGATTGCTTATGCATCTAGACTGCTGAACAATCATGAGAAGAACTATACAACGCACGATCTGGAATTGGGTGTCGTGGTGTTTGCTCTCAAAATGTGGAGGCACTACCTCTATGGCACGAAATGCATCATCTACACTGACCATAGAAGTTTGCAACACATTCTAGACCAAAAGATGCTAAACATGCGTCAGAGAAGATGGGTCGAGTTGCTAAACGACTACGAGTGCAAGATCTGTTACCATCCCGGTAAGGCCAATGTTATGGCAGATGCTTTGAGCAGAAAGGTAAGAGAAAAGCCTCTTCATGTATGAGCCTTAAGGATAAGTGTGTATACCAACCTTATCACAAAACTGAAAGAAGCTCAAAACGAATCCTTAAAGGAAGAAAGGTTAAAAGAAGAAGGTTTAACCGGAATGGAAAAGCGATTTGAGACAGGGGACGATGGTACATCCAAGTATGAAGGGAGAACATGGGTGCCGAAGCACGGAGGAATTTGAGAGGTAATTCTCGACGAAGCCCATAAATCTAGGTACTTGATTCACCCTGGAAGTGATAAAATGTACCAGGATCTAAAGGTACTTTTCTGGTGGCCTGGAATCAAGAAATCAATCGCTAATTATGTTAGGAAAGGTCTAACCTGTGCCATGGTAAAAGCTGAAAATCAAAAACCGTCAGGAACGTTACAACAGCCCCAAATCCCAGAATGGAAATGGGATAGTGTCACGATGGATTTTGTTACAAAGTTACCCGGAACATTTAGAAGCCATGATGCTATTTGGGTGATAGTGGATAGGCTAACAAAGTCAGCTCACTTTTTGCCAATTCGAGAAGACTACGACTTGACGAAATTGGCCCAACTATATGTCGATGAGATAGTAACTAGACACGGAGTGCCTTTGTCGATCATCTCCAACCGTGATAGCCGTTTCACTTCTCGTTTTTGGAAATCATTCCAGCAGGTTTTAGGAACCCGTTTGGATCTAAGCACCGTGTACCACCCATAAACCGACGGTCAGAGTGAGAGAACCATTCAAACTTTGGAGGATATGTTAAGAGCTTGCGTGATTGACTTAGGTGGAAACTGGGACAACCATCTCCCTTTGGTGGAATTCGCCTATAATAATAGTTACCACGCAAGTATCAAGGCAACTCCATATGAGGCTCTATACGGCAACAATGAGATCGGTGATAGCCAAGTAATGGGACCCGACATCGTGTTGGAGACCACTGACAAGATTTTTAAAATTAAGGAACGACTAAGGGCAGCCAGAGACCGACAAAAGAAGTACGCTGATAGGAGACATAAACCTTTAGAGTTTCAAGTGGGTGATAGAGTAATGCTAAAGGTAGCACCATGGAAGGGAACCGTGAGGTTCGGAAAGAGAGGAAAGTTAAGCCCGAGATACATTGGACCATTCAAAATACTGGCAAGAATTGGCCCCGTGGCTTACAAATTGAAACTACCTCAGAGGTTGAGCTACATACAAGACACCTTCCATGTGTCTAACTTGAAGAAGTGCATTGTAGACAAAACCCTAGAGCTACCGTTGAATGAAGCAAGAATCAATGACAAGCTGAACTTCGTGGAGGAGCCCATGGAGATCACGGACCGCTTGGTGAAGCAACTCAAGCAGAGCCGCATACCCAAGGTCAAGGTTAGATGGAACTCAAAAAGAGGACCTAAATTCACTTGGGTACATGAAGATGAGATGAGGAAGAATAATCCACACCTCTTCAAACCCACCCGTTCAGATTCTAATCGAAGCTAAAATTTCGGGAAGAAATTTCCTAAACGGTGGAAGAATGTGACAACCGACCTCAAGGTCGTTATTCTAACCCTAATCTACTTGAATCATTAACCGTCTTATGAGTACTAATATTAGAAACAATCTAACTCTATTAGTGAATTTGGAATCATCTTTTGCTATTTGTTCCATTTTATGATTTTATGTGATTTTAGTGACTTTTAGTTAATTTGAGTTTTACCTTTTTGAACTTAGTGTTCCGGGAAAGTCAATTAGTCACCCTTACTATGAAATCAATTTATTATTGAAAGAATTAAAATGTGTGCTTACACATATTAATTTTCGGCTAATGCATGCAAAATCATGCACAATACACATCAACTAACTAAAATACAACACTACACAACAAATTAATACTACATAACATTAATTTGTATTTAAAATTAAATCAAAAATGCCACTAGAGGTCAAAACTCGGCCGCCCCCTCTCCCCCAATCACCACACTTCTACATCACTACACACCACCACCTTCAACCCTCCACTCCTCATTCATGCAAGTATTTCCACCTCTCTCACTCTCTTCTCTTGGATTCTCTCCAGAAAAACACACACACAAACCATGGTTTTAAACACAATTGCAGCCCCATATTCAAAGAACAACACATACATCCATCGGCCAAGCTCAAACAAGCGAGAAGGTGTCATTTGTGAAGATTGGTGCTTGATTCTTGCAAGTCTGAGATCCTACCGCACTTGTTCGAGTTTCCCCAGCCTTTACAAAGGATTCCCAGACCACTCTCGACCATCTACACTCACCAAAACGCGAACAATACCACGTGTAAGCTTCATGTCACCCGAAAATGGTCATTTCATGTGTTTTCTTCACTTTTCTTTTAAAAACACCTCCTCTCTTTGTTGTACGAGAAACCTGACACCATCATCTTGTTATTGAGGAGCTTTCAACATCACAAAAGGTATCTCACATGTTATATTGGTCATTCTTGAGGTGGAAACCGATTTCCACCATGAAAACCCTCTTTTTGGGTGTTTTGCATCATCTAACTTGTAAATCTTGTAACCCTTGAAAGCAAAACTTGTAACCTGCTTGCTAATGGTTTAATGAACTCTTAATAACCTGTTTTGAAAGTTACAAAAGGTTATATAACTCAAACATGTGGTTATTGCACGGGCTACACCTTGAAAACCTTCTTTCTACATGAAATAACACTATTTAAGCACTTGTTTGAAAACCCTCTCAACCAAGGTTCACAACCTGCACATGAACGACTTTGGAACACATTAATAATCTGATATTAAAGTTAAATAAGGTTTTGGTAATGTTTAAACCCAACTTATAAGGATTTACACATGTGTTATGGTCGGTTATGGCTAAATCACTAAGTTGATGGTTCATTGTTGTGTTGGGTGACCTAGCCGTGAGTTTCGGACATGATTTCAGAAAGTTTTGATGAATATTAAGTGTGTGATAAATGGTTAATTTCTGGAAATGAAAGACATGTTAAGATTAGACTCACTTTAGTCATTTTCGGACCCGAAACATGGTAAAACAACTATAAAAATAATAAAACATGGATTTTAACAATCTTAAAAGTATTCCAGGCTTAATAATGGTAATAAAGTGTACTGGAGTCAATGGGTAATTTAAATGGTCAAAAGGATAATTAAATGGCGTTTTAACTAGAAACGGGTATTAACCGGGTGACGTTTTTGAGAAAAACCCAAGAAAAAGAGGTATAAAGCTAAGATTTATAAAAACCATGTCATTTCAGCAAGTTAAGTGTTAAAATACCTAAAGGATTTGAAATATTGGTCAAATAAGCTTTTAAATGGCCAAATTCGGTTAAAAACGAGGCTTTCAACTATTAGAGGCAAAATTTCACGATTTAAGGACTTGAAACTTATAAAAATGTCCTTAAGATGATACCTACTGGTCCAAGACTCAGATTTAGGAAAATCCTTAATTAACCGTTAAAACTCTCCGGTTTTACCGCAACCGGGAACGTTAAACGCATATGTTTGGAACCGGATCCATATTCTGAAGATTTGGAACACTTACTCAATAATAAGTCAATTTTTACTCTAAGAACCTGATTTTTGGTCTTAATTATCACAAAAAGTAAGAAATTAAACTTGAGGATAGAAACTGTCAATTTTGAAACTTGAGGGACTAAACTGTAAAATTTTACCAAACTATATAGCCGACTCATATGAGACTAATAATCACTTGAACAGAATATTCACCCAATATCCTTAACTTAATGATATAAAATCCTAAATTATATGGGAAACCATGACTTTCCATAAAAGGAAACTTTTTATACAAACCCTCACGGGATCAAAGCCTTATCCGACAACTAAATTTTTGACACACTTGTTGCACCTTAAATAAGTTTAGAGCAGTAGCTTATCACTTAATATATTCATGTTAGGGTGCTAGACTTGAGACATTCCCGGCACACGAAGAGTTATTTTTGGCTTAACACCTAAGGTGAGTTGTAGTGATCGCCTTTTTACTACTGCTTTGGGGTGAAACATGCTCTGTTATTTATGAACTATATTGTTGCTTTACTTGGTGATTGTATGTGGGATTTATGGTTACCTATAGATACTTATATCATGATCATAAATTCTTTCATGAACCGCTTGTTTTATATGGATCGATCTATTTGGGGAATCCCCCACACACAGTGGCTTCAGCTCTAGGAAGGGTACCCCATTGAGATCCTGAGGGGTCCTTTGTGGCATGTGACAGGTTTTGTTAAGAAACTATGGTGAACTATCCGGGTAGGTATGGTACACTGGTTTGGGGCTCAGTTCTTCCTTCGGGAATAGCCGGTTAAACACAACTTTAGAAGAGGACAATCGGGACTGAGTGCAGGGTTGATTATGATTCTCCCACGACGTTGAAACTATGATTCATTCCTTTTTATCAAATGAGGATTTGTTAAGTTCGTTTTGTTTTTAAACTTTGAGCACTTGAATTCACCAACTTTTTAGTTGACACAAATCTCTTTTTGAGCATGTTTAAGGTAATTTATGAAGAGATCCTAGCTGTTGTGAAGACCTACACTTAACCCCCGTGACCATGGCATTGGCTTATTTTACTTAATGAACAATTTGAACAATTTTACATTTCTGTTGAGCAAATACATTTTTTCTACATTGGTTCTATAACTCATTTGGGGGTTGGATCTGTTTCTAGCCCTGGTATCTTTTGAAAACTTTTAATGCCATGTGATATTCTCTCCTTTGAGCTCTTGTAATGGTATGTTTCCACTGCCGTATGTTGTTGCTAGTCTGTGACGTCCCACCCTACTTGGGCCCAGGGTGTGACATCCGTTGACTCCGATGGTGATGATCACGATGCTGATCAGGGAGGGGATGGTCAGGGTGGACCCGAAACAAATCTTATTCACCCTGATTTTCAGATGGAGGAGGAGGAGGAGTCTGATGAAGAGCCTCTTGTGCGAACGGTGGGGAGTCGGGTGGTAGCCACGGAGAGAGGTCTTAGGGCAGTTGGTGGATGCTACGGGGAGTCCGGGGATGCTTTTGTTGCTGATACAGATCCATCATATACCCCGGACCCACCTAGCAGGCAAGGGGGAGCCATTGTCTCTAAGGGCTCGAGGAGGAAGAGAATGGCTCACCCCTATGGCAAAAAGGGGAAGAAGCAAAGATTTACATTGACCTCTACTACTGCCACAACCACCACCTCATCCACCACTACTACCACTACCACTACCACACCACCTATCACTACCACACTCCCATCCACTACCACTACATCCTACCCTTCACCACCCACTCATATGCCACCATCCATATTCACCACAGCCACAACTACAGCCTACCCTTCACCACCCACTCATATACCACCACCCATATTCACCATAGCCACCACAGCCACCACCAGCCACCAAGCCGGTCCCTCATCCCACACCACATTCACCACAGGATCTACTTTACCCTCCATTGGGGTAGAGGAATAGCTGGCAGCACTTAACCGTATGGTGCTGAAGCTGTTAGCTGATGATGAAGAGAAAGCTGCCCATCTAAGTCAACTTGTGGAGCTAAATGCTACGCACAACAGATTGCTCACCAATCACAACAGATTGCACAGCAAGCGCAGCAGATTTCCTAACTCTAGGAGCACAATGACAAGTCAGTGAAGAGGATTTAGGAGTTGGAGGCATGTAACAAGCCTATCATGCTCAAACTAAAGGGATCAATAGATGAGCCTCTGAAGATAAGAGAAGGTGATGACGACGATGATGATGATAAAGATGATGATGATAGTGATGATGATAATATGAGTGAAGATTGAGAGCCAAGAGGAAGGCAGTATGATGATAATGATGAAGAAGGAGATGCAGCTGCATCTGCCTCTTCTCAGGGTCAAGAGAAAAGGACAAAGAGAATTCAAGACCAAGGAGCATAATCTTCTGCCCATCTGCTGAGAAGCCAGCCATACAAGACAAAAGTAATGCTTAGAAGTTTATGTATTTGAAAACTTTGTACTTGAAACTTGTATTAAACTTATGTACTTAATGTTTATGTATCTTATCAAATGTTCGATTGTCTTGATTAATTACTAATTGTTGATGTATTTACATGTTAAATCAAGCAGATCAATCATCTCAGCAGATGAGTATGATGTTACTCCCCTTCAGCAAATCAAGTCTCAACTTACAATGATTCTTAATTTGCAAGGGATAGTTAGAAGATCTGTAAGCTATACTCTTGAAGAAGGAGAAATCCTTCATGACCTTTGTTGGACCAAAAGAATCAATGAGCCAAGATCAGAAAACCTCTAAGTCCCACATGGTATCACAACAACTGCTGAAGCTTCATCAGTAGTTTGACAAGTGCTGAAGACTTCAACAGCTGAAGATCAAGTGCTAAAGACTTCAACAGCTGAAGAACTAAAGTGCTGAAGTACAACAGCTGAAGAACACAAGTACTAAAGCTGAACAGCTGAAGAACACAAGTACTGAAGCTGAATAGCTGTAGAACACAAGTACTGAAGCTGAACAGCTGAAGAACACAAGTACTGAAGCTGAACAGCTGAAGAACACAAGTACTGAAGCTGAAGACCAAAGTACTGAAGTACAACAGCTGAAGAGTTTACAAGTGGTGAAGATCAACAACTGATGTACAAAGTCTGAAGACAAAGACTGAAGACATCAACTGATGATATCTACTGAAGTCATCAGCTGATGAAACATCTGAAGTTCAAGTCTGAAGACCAACTACTGAAGTTTCAGTAGTTTGTCACAACAGCTGAAGAGTACTTCTTTAGTAGTTGTGATATCAGTAGTTTTATATTTTTAGTTTTAGTAGTTTTGTAAAACGACTGAAGAGCTTGTTCTTCAGTCGTTGTAGTTTCAGTAGTTTTATGTTTTTCAGTAGTTATAACAACTGATAACACTTAGCATTTTTGTAAGGAGATGTCAGCTGTTTAGACATCTTCAGTAGTTGTGTTTCAATTGTGATAAATCTGTTAGTTGTCACTATCAAGTGACATCAGCAGACGTCACATCTCTTATATAAGAGGTGTCGACCTAATTGTAATTGTGACATTCTGTTACCACGAAAGCGAATATTGAATGAATATATTTGCAGAAATTCTCTCTCTATAACCGTCTTTGTTCTTCATTGAATATCGTTTTGTTCTTGTGAATCGACTAATTCATTGTTTGAATTCCGCTGCTATACTCTTCAATCAATCAAACATAGATCACTGATCCTAACAAGTGGTATCAGAGCATGGTTAATCATTGATCAATCTAACAATTGATCATTGAAACTGCTAATTGATATCTGTGTTTGATTGAATTAGCGTATTCGCAAGAACTGGTTATAGATTATTGAATTTCTGTCGCTTTCGTTCATTTATTTTGAGATCTTCTGGTTCAATTGGTTGTTGTGTTTTGTTCTAAATTTGGTTTAGCTTAATCGAATTTGATTGAATCTGAGATGACGACTCCTTCTAATGATCCTCACAATATCGGTTCCTCAACCAAGCCTCCGATGCTGGTTAGGACCGAGTATAACATATGGCAACGAAGAATGCTTCATCACCTGTCTGTTAACAGTTCAGGTTGTTGGACATCTGTGGTGCATGGACCACATAAGCCTATGGTGAACAATCCGAAACCAATCAAATGGTTCCGAAGAAGAAGGAACAATACTCTGATGAAGATCGGAAACTATTTGAGATTGATGCTAAAGCCCATGGAATTCTGGCCATGGCACTGCCTAATGAAATCTATTCTGGGCTTATGCATCATGAAACTGCTCATGATCTCTGGAATGCCCTGAAGGAACAATTCGGTGGCACAGATGAGGTCTTAGCAAACAATAGAGAAATCCTTGCCCAACAATATGAGACATTCTCTCATAGAAAGGGTGAGACACTGACTCAACAGTTTGATCATTTCTCCTGCTTGATATCTGAGCTAAAAATGGTGAAACAGGAATACACCAATAGCCAGATGAACAACAGATTCCTCATATCACTGCCTGAGAGATGGGACACATACACTATTATCCTACGCTCCAGTGCAAATCTGAATAGCCTATCTCTCACCCAACTTCATGGGAAACTGCTTACATTTGAAAGAGAGATAGAGCAGAAAAGGAAACTGTCATCTTGAGGAAAGCTCACTGATAACTTTGTACCAGGCAATACTGCCTTGGTTGGTCATGAGTCAGAATATGCTTCATCTGAAATCAATTATGATGAGCATATAGATTTCTCTTCAAACAGTTCTGATCATGCATTTGTTGGTATTGAGAGTCATTCTGGCAGTAATAGTGACAATTTATGCTTTATTATGGATGATCTGAAAGGAATGCTGATGATGATCTAGAAGAGATGGATATTCTGAGCCAAATGGCATTGATTAATATCAGATCTCAGAAGTTCTATAAGAGAACTGGCAGGAAATTTCCTGGACTCTCTGGCAAAACCAAAGTTGGTTTTGACAAGAGTAAGTTGAGGTGTCACAAATGCCAAAGGCTGGGACACTTTGCAAGAGAGTGTAAATCAACTGGATCTAACTCTTCTGCACCCTTTGTGACTTTTCCTAGTACTAATCCACAAAACAGAGGGCAACATCCTGCTGGTTCTGGTCATTATTCACATCCTAGATCTCCTGCATACTTTGTTCCCCAGGGTCAAATGTCATATCCTTATCCCTGCTATTATGTGCCTCAACCAAATCCTGTTCAAGCTCCAATTCCACAACAACCACAAGCATTGCCTGAACCACAGCCTTCCCAATCTCATCAACAAACTCAACCTCAACAACACAGCTTCTTCACACCAGGAGTTGTTGACTGGAGCAGTTTACCAGATGATTTGTCTGGTCATGAACAACTGTTCTCAGGTGCTGGTCAACATGGTGGTGAAAGTCCATTTGGAAATCTAGCTCTTATGGCTTTGGATTCTGCTGATACTTCATCCTCTAATGCCTCTACACCAAAGGTATCATAGGTATCCTCTGAGGAAAAAGCCAAATTATGTTTAGAATCATGCATATCAGCATTTGCATCTATTAGAGAAGCAAATGTAGCTTTAATCAACAAGAACATTGAGCTAGAACAAATAATTTCCAAAAGTAAAGATGAATTTGAGTCTGTGCTTAATGATAAAAATGATGAGATTTACAAACTGAAATGCCAAATAACTGATGATAAGGCTAGGGAAGAGATACTTCTTGAGAAGTATAAAGATCTCAAAGAAACCCTTGCAGTTACCCAGGTAGAGTGTGATAGATGGGTACAATCATGCAAAGGTTTTGAAATACTTCTTAGTAAGCAATCTGCTTCAAATGTGAAGTTTGGCATTGGTTACAATCACACTGCTCCACCTACAGATTTTACTCCAAGAGCAGAGGTAGAATCTGATGGTGAGAGTAATAACCAATCCATCTCATCATGTGATCTACTTTCTGATACAGCACAATCAGAAGTAGAAGTCAGCATCAAGTCCTCTCAGAACCTATCAGCTGATGTTGATGGTTCAAATGCTGACACTCACATGATCAATGAGTTGATCAACTCAGGAGTTAATTCTGAAAGTCCGGAAAGGACTAGAGAGCAAGATTTAACACCTGAAGTTCAAACTCTAACTACTGTCAGTACTGAAAAGAAGAAAACTGTCAGTAGAAAGAGTTTGAAGGCTACTAAAGAGGAAGTCAAGAAAGCAAACAATGCTTCCAAAGCACTGAAGAACAAGTCTTCAGTTGCTTCACCCTCTTTAGTTGATGATCAACCTAAGATGAAGAAGAAACCATGTGAAGTATGTGGTTTGTTCAATCATCTTACAGATGAGTGCTGGTACAAAAGAGGTTCCAAACTCAAACAAAAAGAAGAAATTAAAGAGAAATTGGTAAAAATGAAAACTGAGTTTGAGACATATTTGTTTCAGCAACATCAAATCCTGTAACCCTTAAGTCCTTAAAGAAATCCAAAAGGAAGGGGTTAAACAGGTGACAGCTGAGAGTGCTTAGAAGAAGAAGGTGCAACATAGGAACTTATCAAACTCCACTGGCAATGTGTCTGATGAGCTGAAAGCTTTATCACAAAATCAGACACAGCTGGTTATGATGGTTCAACATCTATTGGGTAGAGTTAACCAATTAGATGCTCCTATGTTGAAACCACAGAAAAAGAGATCCAAGCCAAAGGATTCCTCTTCTTCACCATCTTCTTCCTCTCAAGCTGTTGTTACTAATAAACCTGTTAGTTTACCATCTGTTGATGAGACCAGGCCCAAAACCAAAAAAGTTTGGGTCTCTAAAACTAACTGATTGTTTATTATTGTAGGGTTCTCCAACATGCCAAAGTAGCATCTGGTATGTACACAGTGGGGGATCTATGCACATGACTGGGAACAGTTCTCTTCTTCATGACTACTCTCAAGGAAAGAAGGGCTTTGTTTCTTTTGGCAATGATGCTAGGGGTTACATCATTGGAAATGGCTTTGTCTCCAATGGAGAAATCAAGTTTGATGATGTTAATCATGTGGAAAATCTCAAGTACAATCTCTTGAGTGTCAGTCAAATGTGTGATAAAGGCCATGTTGCTCTTTTCACCAGTCAGAACTGTAGGATTCCGTCATCCAAAGTTCTGCATTTGATTGATAAGGTGTTGGATGATCACACTCTCCTGAGAGCCAACAGGACAGGAAGAGTGTATGCCTTAGATCTTTCCAAGAAAATAGATCTCAGAGGCAATCCTTGCCTATTTTCCAAAGCCTCTTCTCAAGAATCTAAACTGTGGCACACAAGGCTGGGTCATGTTAATTTCAAAAACATGAATCAGCTTATCCACAATAGTTTAGTCAGAGGCTTACCAATAAAGGAGTTCCACTGTGATGAAACCTGCACTGCTTGTTTAAAAGGAAAACAGCACAAAGTCTCATTCCCTCCTATTGAAGAGCCTAAGTCCACTGCTTGCTTGCAACTACTGCATATGGATCTATTTGGTCCTGTGAGAGTAATGAGCATGGCAAAGAAGAAATACTGTCTGGTAATTGTTGATGATTACTCCAGATTTGTATGGAATTTCTTTCTACATTCAAAGGATGAGGTTGCTCAGAAGATTATTCACTTTGTGTTGTATATTGAGAAGCAGTATTCCCTTCCAGTCAAGTGTATTAGGAGTGACAATGGAACTGAATTCAGAAATCATACACTTGATGACTTCTATCTTTCAAAGGGAATCAAAAGGCAGTTTAGCGTCCCAAGGACTCCAGAACAAAATGGAGTAGTGGAGAGAAAGAACAGGACCCTCATTGAAGCTGCAAGGTCCATGCTGGCTGACTCTGGTTTGCCACTGACCTTTTGGGCTGAAGCTGTCAACACAGTTTGCTATGTGCAGAATAGAGTTTTAGTAAATCAGAGGTTGATGAAGACTCCATATGAAGTTCTCCATCACTTGGCTCCTCTAATTTCATTTTTCAAAGCATTTGGGTGTCCTTGTTTTATTCTCAACCAAAGGATCAACTCCATAAGTTTGATCCTAAGGTGGATGCAGGGTATTTTGTTGGTTATTCATCTACTTGCAAGGCATACAGAGTCTTCAACTGCCGAACAAAGATAGTTGAAGAGACTTTGCATGTGAAGTTTAATGAATCTCCTTTGGACAAGATTCCACAAAACCCTGTGGAGTTGTTTGATTTGGACATACTGCAATATGTTCCTTATCAACCTCCAGCTGTTGCAGATCCTGTGGCTAAATCATCTTCTGCAGCATGTCTTCCACCTGGTGGTATTGATGATGATGATGATAATATCATACTCACCTATTCAAGTTTAGCGACCAACTGCCTGTGTCTGCTAAATTTGATGTTCCGGTAGCTTCAGCAGTTCCATCCACAACAAATGCTGATGAGATCTCTGTTTCCTCTACATCTTTTGAGTTACCATCTAATTCTTGGTTTCAAGAGTCTACATCAACATCTGCTGCTGCTGAAGGTTCTACAAACACTTGGACAGATCTCATTGTTTATCAAGAACTGAAGAATCACCCCATGTCTCAGATTATTGGTGATATCAATGCTGGTGTTTCAACCAGAAGTCAATTGTCTAATTTCTGCTTCTATGCTCTCTTCATCAGTCAGCTAGAGCCAAAGAACTTCCATGTTGCTTTGAGAGACAATGGCTGGTTGAAGCTATGCAGCTTGAGCTACTTCAGTTCAAGAAACAGCAAGTGTGGGAACTTGTTCCTCTTCCCCCAGGTAAGTGCGCAATAGGCACTAAATGGGTGTTTAGGAATAAAACTGATGAAAATGGGCTTATTGTTAAGAACAAGGCTAGACTGGTTGTACAGGGGTTTTCACAAGAAGAAGGTATTGACTATGATGAAACCTTTGCCCCTATAGCCAGACTAGAGGCAATCAGATTGTTCTTAGCCTATGCTGCATTCCACAATCTCAAAGTTTTCCAAATGGATGTCAAAAGTGCATTTTTATATGGTAAAATAAAGGAAGAAGTTTATGTGTGTCAACCACCAGGCTTTAAGGATAATAAACATCCTGAATGGGTGTACAAACTTGATAAGGCTCTTTATGGGTTGAAACAAGCTCCTAGAGCCTGGTATGAGACACTCTCTACTTTTCTTCTTAAGAATAATTTCACTAGAGGCTCCATTGATAAAACTTTGTTTATTAAGAATGTGGATCAGCATAAGCTACTTGTTCAGATTTATGTTGATGATATTATTTTTGCATCCTCTGATCCCCAGTTGTGTGATGATTTTACAACATTAATGAAAAAGAGGTTTGAAATGAGTGCAATGGGCGAATTACAGTTCTTTCTAGGCTTGCAAATCAAACAAAAGGCTGATGGAACCTTTATTCATCAGTCAAAATATACAAAAGATCTTTTGAATAAGTTTGATTTACAAAACTGCAAGCCCTGTTCTACTCCCATGTGCAACACCACACAACTGGATGCTGATCAGAAAGGTAAAGCTGTTGATGAAACGCTTTACAGATGTATGATTGGGTTCTTGATGTATTTAACAGCTTCTAGACCAGATATTATGTTTGCTACATGTGTTTGTGCTAGATTTCAGGCTGCTCCTAAAGAGTCTCATTTGATTGCAGTCAAGAGAATCTTTAGATATTTGCAAGGTACACAATCTCTGGGTTTATGGTATTCCACTGGACACTCTTGCAAATTAGTTGCCTTTTCAGATAGTGACTATGCAGGGTGCAAGTTAACTAGAAAGTCAACTTCTGGTGGTTGTCAATTCCTAGGCAACTGTTTGATTTCTTGGCAGAGTAAGAAACAAACATCTGTTGCTACATCAACTGCTGAGGCCGAGTACATTGCTGCTGCAAGTTGCACCTCTCAGGTACTCTGGCTTCAGAACCAACTTCTGGATTATGGAATTACAGAGACTAAGACTCCATTATTAATGGATAGTGCTTCAGCTCTGTGTATTGTCAAAAATCCAGTCCAGCACTCTAGGACCAAACATATAGAGATCAGACATCATTTTATTTGGGGTTACTTTGAAAAAGGTCTGATTGGTCCTAAGTTTGTGCCTAGTGCTGATGAGCTTTCAGATATTTTTACTAAGCCTTTGGATAGTTCTACTTTCCAAAACCTTGTGTTAAGGCTTGGTATGCTGCAGCTAGAATAAGTGACAACTATTGATGATTTCAGTAATAATTACTGGTGATCATTGGTACCCATGTCACATATAAGTACTGATGAGTCCTTTCACCTTCAGTAGTTTTTATAACTACTGACGGCTAAATGCCTCACAAGTATTGAAAGTACTTTATCTGTTCCAAACTACTGATGTAGTTACAACTACTGCAATCAGTAAAAACAGATAAGTACTGACGTCCTATGAAACACCTGAAAAGCAGATGCAAAGTCTGAGGAGTAAGTGTTGAGGACAGTATGAAACAGCTGAAAGGCTATGAATTGACGAAAGCTACTAAAGAGAACTTTCTCTTCAGTTGTTTCAACAACTGCTGTTTCATTCTAAACAACTGAAGCAAAACCATGTCTTCAGTAGTTTTATAACTACTGATGACTAATACCAAGTCTTCAGTTGTTTACAACAACTGATGCCAAAACCACTGTCTTCAGAAGTTTCACAACTACTGATGACAAACACCAAGTCCTCAGTTGTTTCATCATCTGAAGTCAAAACCATGGCTTTCAGTAGTTTTCTAACTACTGATGCTTAACACCACGACTTCAGCTGTTTCAACGTCTGATAGGGTAATACCATGTCAACAGTCGGTTTAAAACTACTGATGACTAACACCAAACCCTTCAGTCCTTTTCTCACCCCTACCCTATAAATACCTGTCCTCTTCTCTGATGTTTCATTAGCCGTTATTTTCTGAACCTCTCTCTCAACCATGGCGACCATGAGTCTGAAACAACGACACAACTGCGTTGCTTACCTTACAAAGTCGGCTTTCTGGAACAATATGATAATGCCATTGACTTAATGGTGGATTCCCCATATCGCACAGCCTTTCTCATGAATCCAACCATTTACCCTGACTCCCTCAGTCAATTCTGGTCAAATGCTTCTGTTCATACCGATGAGTCTACCGGTCAGATCTCTGTTCGGTCCCTTATCAACCAGAACCAGTGGTCGTTACAGCCGACATTATTCGTCGGGCATTACATCTACACGATTCCACCGCTGTGACTGCATACCCAAAGGGCATAACCGATGTGTCCTTTATCAGGAGGATAAAAGATGTTGATGATACACACAGCCGATCCATGGATAAAATCATTGAGCAACTCTTCAGGAAAGGTTTTGATACAGCCACATTGGATAGTGAAATCAGGAGGTTGGAAGTGGAGGAGATTCAAACCCGATGGGCTGGGTATGATGCACTTGAAAAGGAGAGATTGGAGATCATGATCCGCTTCATTGCCAAATACTTAGGAAGATCTTTGATGGAGATTCGTGCGTGGACCAGAGACAGTATTCTGGCGGTAGCCACCAGAATCTGTCTGTCTGAGCAATTCCACAAGGGGATTATCATTGAAGCCCTTGATGAGGCTGGGGCTGGTAAAAGGTTTGAAATGGCAAAACTTACAAAGGCTAAACTCACAACAAAGATGCTGGAACAATCTTCCCTTCCACCCACTCAAAAACAGCCTACCCCTCAAATCTCCAAACCAATCTCAAAGTCCAAATCCAAACAACCACAATCACAACCCATAAAACCAACTCCCTCACCATCTAAACCAACAGCGATGATGCACCCAAGAAGAAGAAGAGGAGGTGTTGAGGCTAGAAGAAGAAGAAGAAGAGGATGATGTGGAAGAAGATAGGATGCCTCTGTCTGCAGTCCTAACACTGGCGAAAGCCAAACCTATGCCCATCACTCCCACCTCACAGATGGATGTTGTGAGAGTAAAAATTGAAGAAGAGGAGCAGCAAAAGCTTCATGATGATGAAATGCTAAAAAGCATTGACAAAACCTATGCTGCCTCCTCATCAATTATCAGCATGAAGAAAGAAGCTCTGAGATTGTACACTCTCGCCAACACATTTCAATATCAGAAGGAAAGGGTGAGAGTATGGCTTGATCCGAGGGTGGCTCACAGGATTGTAAAGAAAGACATTCCTTCGAGATACAAGGGTCAAGTCAAGAGGATCGTAGATGAAGAGATCACAGTGGCCCTTGTAGTATCACCCTGGGAGATTGTCGAAGATTTCAAGAAGGCCTACGAGACCAAACAACCACCCCAGAAGATGCTAGAGAATAGAATTATCAAAAAGGGTTAGTCTACAAGAGGCTTGAGAACTTCAAATAGAATGAGCTTAGTCTGCTACTCGAAGGGAATCATCCTGATGAGTTTGCATATAGACAAATTACAACAGTTGAGCTCAAAAACGGCAAACAGGCCAAGTACATCTCAGAGCTGTATGGGCGAGAAGGATTGTTTGATGGTGAAGCCGAGAACCTGACCATGGAAGAACAAATCATGTTTCTCAGAGCCTACACCAGAGAATCCTACAGGCTCATACACGGGAAGTAGATCTCATGAATGGGATAACAACTCTGTCTCCAGTTCCCCAAAACAGAGTTCCCATTCATATCTTGCCAAACAAATCAGAGACTTCTTCCCAGGCCAGTGCTTATATGGGTCATCTTCTCTACTGATCAAGAAGAAAAAAAGACCAACCTTTTGCCAACAATAAGTGGGATAATAAATAAATTAGAGGTTTTGGCTGCATTGGTTCAGGGGGAGTTTGTTGGACCAAAAGAACCAATGAGCCAAGATCAGAAAACCTCTAAGTTTCACATGGTATCACAACAACTGCTGAAAGCTTCATCAGCAGTTTGACAAGTGCTGAAGACTTCAACAGCTGAAGATCAAGTGCTGAAGACTTCAACAGCTGAAGAACTAAAGTGCTGAAGTACAACAGCTGAAGAACACAAGTACTGAAGCTGAACAATTGTAGAACACAAGTACTGAAGCTGAACAGCTGAAGAACACAAGTACTGAAGCTGAACAGCTGAAGAACACAAGTACTGAAGCTGAAGACCAAAGTACTGAAGTACAACAGCTGAAGAGTTTACAAGTGGTGAAGATCAACAACTGATGTACAAAGTCTGAAGACAAAGACTGAAGACATCAGCTGATGATATCTACTGAAGTCATCAGCTGATGAAACATCTGAAGTTCAAGTCTGAAGACCAACTACTGAAGTTTCAGTAGTTTGTCACAACAGCTAAAGAGTACTTCTTCAGTAGTTGTGATATCAGTAGTTTTATATTTTTAGTTTCAGTAGTTTTGTAAAACGACTGAAGAGCTTGTTCTTCAGTCGTTGTAGTTTCAGTAGTTTTATGTTTTTCAGTAGTTATAACAACTTATAACACTTAGCATTTTTGTAAGGAGATGTCAGCTGTTTAGACATCTTCAGTAGTTGTGTTTCAGTTGTAATAAATCTGTTAGTTGTCACTATCAAGTGACATCAGCAGACGTCACATCTCTTATATAAGAGGTGTCGACCTAATTGTAATTGTGACATTCTGTTACCACGAAAGCGAATATTGAATGAAATATATTTGCAGAAATTCTCTCTCTATAACCGTCTTTGTTCTTCACTGAATATCGTTTTGTTCTTGTGAATTGACTAATTCATTGTTTGAATTCCGCTGCTATACTCTTCAATCAATCAAACATAGATCACTGATCCTAACAACCTTACTGATGAACAGCTTGTTGAGATGTTCCGGCTTAACCCGGACGAGATTGTCAAGGACTCTCCCACTTTTGAAGTTACAAGTGATGATGAGCTCAATGACATAGATGAAATCGAGATAGAGGATGTCACTACTGACCATTATCCAGAGTACACTGACCAAGAGGGAAATGTAGTCCCCAACTTGGGTGATACTCTCAGTAGTGATACATTTGATAAGCTGGATCAGATGGAGAAAGAGACGGAGAAAAATAAGGGTCAAGCCCAAGCCTCAGACGCTAATGTTGACATCAAAAATGCTGAATGGGTGGCCTGTTATGCTGAGATCCGAGCCATGCGCACTACACAAAAGCCTAATGTCTACACCAAGCTGCCCAAGGAGAGAGAGGATGTCATAACACTAGAGGTGATGGATGATACCACCCTAGGAAGGATGAAGGTTTACCGGGGAAAGCAGGTGAAGCCCCCAGTAAAGAGATTTTTGGGCATTTGGCCCAAGAGGACTATGCGGCGCCAGCGAAGAGAAAGTGGCGTCACGATGATAGTGACTCAGATTCTGAGTCGATTGTGCTCCCAGCCGACGATTCTGATGCTGATGATAATGGTGATGGTGGAGATACTGGCCCCGCCCAATCTAGGGCCACTAGCACAGATGTTACATCTACACCATCCACCCACGGAGGAACTGAGATGGCAGGATTCCATCAGGACTTTCGTCCTGATGAGGAGGAGATGTCCAATGAGTAGCCTTTAGTTCGGACGGTGGGCAGCAAGGTAGTTGCCACCGAGCGAGGGATTAGGGTGGTAGGTGGACGCCAGGGTGAGTCTGGGGAGGCTACTACTGATCCATCTTACACCCCAGACCAGTCCAACAGCAAATGGGGAGCATCCTCCTCGAAGAGATCGAGGAAAAAGAGGATGGCTCAGCCTGACGGGATGAGGAGCAAGAGACGAAGATTCACTTTGATCACCACCATCACAGCTACCACAACCACTACCACACCCACCACCACTACTACCACACCACCATAATCACTACCACACCCTCCATCACTGCTACCACACCACCCACCATTACCACCACACCTCCACCCTCCATATCTACAGCCATACCTCCACCAGCTACACCCATACCACCACCCATCTTTACTACAACTACCACCACCCATCGAGCCGGGACTTCATCTCAGGTCCCATTGAGTTTTGGATCCTCTCTGCCCTCTGTTTGGTTAGAGGAGCAGCTGGCTAATCTAAACCGGATTATGCTTAATCTGCTTGCTACTGATGAGCAACGAACTACACAGCTAAATCAGCTGATGGAACTCAATGCTGCTCAGGCTCAGTAGATAGCAGCTCAGAGACAAGAGATTGCTGAGCTTCGTGAGCTGTAGACTTCTTCAGTACAGAGGATAGATGATCTTGAGGTGAAGAACAAGAAGTTGATGCTATGACTCAAAGACTCCAAAGATGAGCCTCTCAAGATCAGATAAGGAGATGATGATGGTGACGATGATGATGATGAGGATGATGAGGATGACGATGATGAAACTGATGAAGAAGGTGATGGAGATGACATAGAGGAGAAGGGAGGAGATGAGGATGAAGGTGATGATGCAGCTGCGTCAGCATCCACACAGGCTGGAGAGCGACGGTCAAAGAAAGCTCAGGATCAAGGAGCCCCTCTGGCTGACGAGCCTGCTATTCAGGGCAAAAGTAATGATTAGATATTTATGTATTTGAAAGCTTTTTTACTTGAGTCTTGTATTAAATTTATGATTAATGTTTATGTAACTTTAGCAAATGATTGATTTTCTTGATAAATTACTAATTGTTGATGTATTTACATGTTTAAATCAAGCAGATTAATCATCTCAGCAAGATGAGTATATGTTACTTCCCTTCAACAAATCAAGTCTCAACTTATAATGATTCTTGATTTGCAAGGGATAGTCAGAAGGTCTGTAAGCTATACTCCTGAAGAAGGAGAAATCATTCATGACCTTACTGATGAACAGCTTGCTGAGATGTTCCGGCTCAACCCGGACAAGATTGTAAAGGACGCTCCTACTTTTGAAGTAACAAGTGACAATGAGCTCAATGACATAGATGAAATTGAGATAGAGGATGTCACTGCTGACCATTATCCAGAGTACACTGACTGAGAGGAAAATGTAGTTCCCAACTAGGGTGATACTCTCGGCAGTGGTGCATTTGACAAGTCGGATCAGATAGAGAAAGAGACGGAGAAAAATAAGGGTCAAGCCCAAGCCTCAGACGCCGATGTTGACATCAAAAAGGCAGAATGGGCGGCATGTTTTGCTGAGATCCGAGCCATGCGCATTGCACAAAAGCCTAATGTCTACACAAAGCTGTACAAAGTCAAGATACACCTAAAAGTGTCGGGCAAGATCATAGCATGGGCTTATTTTGAGGATATGTATGTATGCAGTGAAGAGAGAAAAGGACATAGAGTACTTTAGATTTCCACACGATCTAAAGACTCTCCCCGGTTTTAAGCACAACCAGCTGGCATGCCTAAAGTTGTTGTATGTTGACCCGAGAAAGAAGTCAGGCTGGTTTGAGGCTGTATTGAGGAAAGAATACCACACCAGGTGGGTTAACTTCAGACCTCAACAACCGACAAGGTACATCCAAAGGTCTGAAGTTGATTCCATTACTAGAAAGCCTAAGGTAGTGCTGAAGTGGAGTCCTTCGCATACTATGTCCAAAATCCCTCTAAGGGAAGTGCCACAGGACTTCACTCCACACTTGAAGTGGTGGTATTACGATTGGAGAACAGGTGAAGCGGTTATAGTCTTGTAAAAGGAGAGCCAAATGGATACTATTCAGGTATTTGACCCTATGTGGCTGACTAACTTGTCAGCTGATGATGTATATACCTTATACAAGTGGCCCCTATTCTATAATTCGCAAGACATTATACAAGCCCTCCAACTTCAAAATGTTATACTACTCTGTTTCGCGTTTGAGATAAATGTCGGAGTTACAAGAGAGGAAAAGTACAAGAAGTTTGAAGAGCTGATGAAGAATGTTAGACAATGATGTAAACTAGGTCCAATGGGGAGTTTGTTGATACATGTGTACCTAGTTTAGGAGCTTAATGTAATATGTCTATCATGTCTTACATATATGTAATCGAATGTGTATGAATGAAATACAAAGTGTGGTTGATGCTTATAATGTTTAATATTTCATTGTTTATTGTGTGATAACTTATAATGAACTAAATATATAGGTTTGTGGTTGTTAGTCATAACTCTTAGTCATAATGACTGAGAAACATGTTCAAACTTAATCGTATGAAGATCTCATGTGAATGGACCATGCTAATGGACCATACGCATGAATACTTCATGCTAATGGACCAGTCACACGCCTGAACCAAGAAATTGGATCAGTCGCACGATTGTGACATAAGATTGACTCAGTCGTACGGATGGATCAACCGCATGATTCAGTCGCACGACTGAGCCATGCTAATGGTTCAATCGTACGATTGGAAGACCCTAACCTATAAATACCACTTAATTCGTGGAAAAACATAACAACTCGAATCCCTACACACATAATCGTACCCTAGCCGTCAAAAGACTCAAGAAAACCTGTTCAAAGTTCATAGATCACAGTTGATCGTTCCCTAATCATTCTTAACGTTTCAGTAATCGTTAGATTGATCTTAACTATGTTCTCTGTAACATCTCATAGTTTTGTTAACTAAAGGTTAACTTCGTTTACTCTTACAAGGGTTATTATTGTCAATTTTGAAACTCATGTGTTGTTTGTGCTTATTCATTATTGTCATTGGGCTTTTATGAAAGTTAATCATAAATATTAAATAATAATAATGTTATATTAATAAAAGTAGCAATAATAATAAGTAATAATAATAATAATAATAATATTTGTAATAATAATAGAATAATAATAACAATAATAATAAAAAAAATTGTATAGTTATTAAACTTAACAAGTTTTTAAAACTTTAAGTAATTAAAGTTTGAGGGTTTAATTGCAAAATTAGAAACTTTCATTAATAGGTTATGCATAAAATGATAAATAATAAACTAGAGGGACTAAATATGCAATTAATCAAAAATTAAATCCCCCCCCCCCGTTTTCCCCGTATTTCCGGCGAGAGGAGGCCGGCGCCTCCGGCCGAACTCCGGCGATGCCAAAACGGCCCTATTAGCCACGATTTTGACCCAAAAACCGTTTCGAATCGTACGAGAACTTAATTCGAACCTTAATGCGGTTAATAATTGGGGTTTAAACGTCGAATGATACCCAATCGAGTGAGTAACCGTAGCTTCATAAACCCATAACTGTTCGGGCATTAAATCTCAATTATATCTAATTAATCGAACATGAACGATCATATACCTATTCCTAATCGAACTCACACTCAATTCACCTGAAACCAACACAAGCATCACTTTCGAGTACCCCTTCGAAGTCACAACCTGCAACACCCGTAGACCTCATCTCGAGCTTGTTAACTTACAATTAAAGAGGGCTTCTCATCGTTAGAGTCACTAGAAGCTTACTGTAAAAGGAATTCGAATCTTATCGACGATTGCACCTTGAATCGGTTCTCCTCGATCGCACTTAGGTTCATAACATGAACATCGAATACCGAACGAATCGAGTAAGTAAACACATGTATATGCTCGGTTTTTCATGGGGAACAAAAGCCCCATGATTCAAGCATTTACAAAATCGAATTACACTTCAATTTAGAATCAAATGATTCTAGGGTTCATGTGAATTTGGGGATTTGTTTAAGTTTGTATTTAATAATTAAAACGCGAATTCTAACGCGGCTGGAAGCCTGGTTCACTGGTTAAGACAATGCCCCCACATACATGAGGTCCCGGGTTCGAACCCGGGCACCCTCATATATTTTTTAAAGCCTTTCTGGCCTTAATTATTTATAGAAAATTTATAATAATTATAAAAATGACTTTTATAAACCTTAAATATTTTTAAAGTCATATTTTCTTAAAAATTTATTCTTGTAAAACATTTAATATTTTAATGTAAAATTATTTACAAATGGGATAATTAAACTTTTTTAAAAATTAGATTGTTATATAATACTTAAAGATATTAAATTAATATTAGACCTTATGTTTAAGGATTCATAATAATTATAGAATTTAAATATAATTTTATAAAATCGCAAGTTATTTACAAAGGATCAATTTCCTTAAAAATAAATTTTATAAATTTCCTAAATGGTATTTTTATAAGAATTTATTTACTTTATAAAAATCCCCAAATTTTAATACCCTAGTTCATGTTAACTCGTTAATCTTATTATTAACCTAAATCTTGTAATATTTATATATTTAGGTGCCTTGTGACGTTTTATCTTGGAACGACATATATTATTCTTATTGATCTTCATTATATACTTATTTGACATGTGAGTTTTCCTTGCCCCCTTTTTATCTTTTCACACTAATTTTGGGTGAAACATGATTACTTATACATAATGCACTTGTAAACGTTTAGACTTGTAAAGCACTTGCAATTCATACTTTTGTCATGGTTATTTGTGTGAAGTATGTGTTTATATGAGATACATATTTTTGTTTACAATCATTAACTATTGCTAGCCTAGCGACAAGCCTATTTGGTGCTAAGTCGATGTATTGCCGACTCCTGATGACGTATGCTTGTTCATCATGGGAACCAAATACACTTAGCCAATCTTTTATACTTGTAATCAAGTTGAGGTTTGGTTGTGACGATATGTGTTCTATAACCTTACTTGCTTATGGCCTATGACATGAATTGCTACTTGTAACTTTATCTTATTATGTATAAAAACCTTGAAACTCACCAACTATTTATAGTTGACCTTTTATTTTTATCATGTTCAGGAAATCCCTAAGTTTAAAGTGGACTTTTGAAGCTTGCAATGAAACTAGGACTTGGACCTAGTTTAATAATTAAATTGTTATGTTATGTTTTGATTTATGTTTGAACTTATTTCAAGTTTGATACTTATGTTTGTACTCCCTTTTGAAACATATAATTTAAATATTTATATTAAATTATAGCGTTATGTGGTTGTGAACAATCTTAACCTTCACATCTCGACGTTTCCGCCGTCAAGGTGGGGTGTGACAGATTGGTATCAGAGCCCATAACTATAGGGATTTAGGTTATTAGAAATGGTGACCTAGACTATAGCTTATGCATGAACCTCATAGGATAATATTTATATTCTTGGAAATATATATATTGTTACATGCTACATAATGCTATACCTTACTTATGTGCAACTTGATGCCTTAGCATAGGTTGCCTTGTAATTGTCTAAACTTTGTTACTTGTCTCCCTAAACTTAACTTTGACTCATTGACTCTCCCCGACAAATGAAACTTCTTATCTTATTCTCGTCAACACGTGGAATCGTATACTTATGCTTAAGATTGAATCTTTAGACTTATGTCTAATCTATGTAAATCTCATCATGGTTTTGATTTCATGAACCTAAGAAATTTGTGTGACACATGGACACCTGTATTCTGGATTTCCTAGCAAAAGGCCCTCAGGCTAAGGCAAGCATATCGCATAAAGCCTACGAGACTAGTTATGCTTACCTGGGGATTTCTGGGATGAGTGATAAACTATGATCAACATACACAAATTTCTAAGGCGAGTGGGTCAACTTACCTTGACGTGTCAACGTTTCCAAATGGTAATGCGTTACCAAATGGAACATTCCATGTGCCTTACAACTTTTGCCTTACAACTTTTGCCTTACCCTTGTTGAACATTAATCTTTATAATTCCAATTCTCGTATCTAACTCATTTTGTATATTCCAGCATGTCTCGTCATCATGGAAGGGAAGTTCCGATCGTAAACTAGCTGCCATGATTGCCCGACAAATGGCTGCTGTCATTCCAACTATGGTTGTTGAACTCAATAGCACCTTAATGACCAACTCTAGCAACACGGTCATGGGGAAAATAGTGCTAACCAAGGGCGCAACAACCAAACTTGCACTTTCAAGCACTTTAGCTCATGTAAACCCACTAGTTTTAGTGGCAAGGAAGGAGCCACTAGTCTTCTTGAGTGGTTTGAGAGCATGGAGAACACTTTCGTCAACTGTGTGTCCCGAGGCACTCAAAGTTCATTGTGCCACTAGCATGTTCCAACAAAGGGCTCTCACCTGGTGGAATAGCGAGAGAAGAAATCGTGGGCCCGATGCTATTCTAGCACTTACATGGGAAGAGTTCAAGAACATCGCCATCGCGAAGTTCTGCCCGAGAAGCGAACTGCAAAAGCTGGAGGAGGAATTTTGGAATTTGAAACAAACGATGGTGATCATTTGGCCTACTCAACTAGGCATCATGAGTTGAGTATACTGCTGCCCCATATGGTCGACACTGTCCCCCGCAACATCGAGAAGTTTATCAAGGGTGTACCACCCCAAATTCAAGATGCTGTGGTGGGTAGCCGACCCACAACTTTGGAAGAAGCCATTACTATCACCGCTCAACTCACCGAGAACCATATACGAGCGGGCACCATGTCTGTGAAGGGTGCCAAAAAGGTGGAAAAGATGGCCACCAAGGCCGTTAAGGAGACCAAAGCTGAACCATCCAACAACAACAACAAGCAAAGCGCAAGTTCACATCGGCGCGTAACTATGATGTGGCTGCACCCAAACAACCCCAAAGACAACTTGTACCTGCGGCTACACCTGTGGCACAAGTGCCTGGGGCTAGGCTTATGCTGGTCCTCAGCCTATTGCAACACGTGTAGGTATCATCATCCGGGGAATCAACCATGCCGCATCTGCACCTTATGCGGTAAATATGTCATTTGGTGGCGACTTGCCACCGTGCACCTAACAATGCCACCGTGGTCACAAACCGTGTTTGCTACAACTGTGGGGAACCTGGTCATTTTCGCCCACAATGCCCTCGTCTTGTGGGTAATGTTCCACAAGCCCGAGGACGTGCTTTCAACATCAACGCTAACCAAGCGCAAGCAACAACAATGTGGGGAATGGTATGTTAACTCACTTTTAACTTTTGTGATCCGATTCTTTCCATACTTTACCTGTATCGTTAAATACCTTAAAAATTAAACAGGTATGTTCCTTATTAAAAACTTATGCCTATGTCCTATTTGATTCTGGAGCAATAAGTTTTGTTTCGTTGGAATTTGAACCCATACTTGCTAAACCACATACGAGACTAGAAAGATCCCTTATCGTTGAAGTTGCCGATGGAGAACCGATCACCTTGACGTCATTATTCGTGATTGCATCTTAAGTCTTGACATGCATGATTTTCTTATCGATCTTACCCTATGAAACTTGGAAGCTTTGATGTATCATGGGTATGGATTGGTTAGCCAAACACCATGCCGAGATCATTTGTTTCGAGAAGTGCATCCATATCCGTTACCTTCTGGTGATACTTTGAAGGTGTTCGGTGAAAAATCTTCCAAGGACTTAAACTCATGTCTTGCACTCAAGCCCGAAAATGCTTAAGCAAGAAGTATATGGCTTTCTTAGCTTATGTGGTCAACACGAAAGTCAAAGGAAAGAACTTAAGGATGTCCCTATCGTACGAGACTTTCCCGAAGTATTTCCCGATGACCTTAGTGCTTACCTCCCGTGCGTGAAGTTGAGTTAAAATCGACTTGATACCGGGAGCAAAACCCGTGGCTAAGTCACCAATCGACTTGCACCATCTGAAATGCAAGAACTCTCTAGTCAACTACAAGAACTATCCGAGAAGGGTTTCATCCGTCCTAGTTCTTCGCCTTGGGGTGCACCTGTTCTTTTCGTGAAGAAGAAAGATGGATCGTTTCGTATGTGCATCGATTATCGTGAGCTTAACAAGCTTACCATCAAGAATCGTTATCCTCTTTCTCGCATCGATGACTTGTTTGATCAACTTCAAGGAGCTGCCATATTCTCAAAAATTGATCTACGCTCTGGATATCATCAATTACGAGTTCATGAGGATGACATCCCAAAGACCGCGTTCCGTACTCGTTATGGGCACTATGAGTTTATGGTGATGCCTTTTGGTTTAACCAATGCTCCTGCTGTTTTCATGGACCTCATGAACCGAGTATGCAAGCCTTATCTAGACAAGTTTGTGATCGTTTTCATTGATGACATACTTATCTACTCTAAATCCAACGCCGATCATGAATTGCATTTGAGATTGGTTCTTGAATTGTTGAAGAAGAGCAATTGTACGTGAAGTTCTCGAAGTGTGACTTCTAGCTCGAGGAAGTTCAATTTCTAGGACACATGGTGAATAGCCAAGGAATTCACGTTGATCCTGCAAAGGTGGAAGCTGTGAAAAATTGGTGTGTTCCTACTACTCCTACCGTAGTTCGTTCATTTCTTGGTCTTGCTGGTTACTATCGACGATTCATTGCCAACTTTTCAAGAATCGCGAAACCACTCACTTCTTTGACACAAAAAATAAACCGTTCGAGTGGGGTTCCAAGCAAGAAGAAGCTTTTGAAGCGCTAAAGCACAAGTTGTGCAATGCTCCTATCTTGACCCTGCCCGATGGAAATGACGACTTCACCGTGTATTGTGATGCGTCTAAACAAGGCCTTGGTTGTGTTCTAATGCAACGAGGGAAGGTCATAGCTTATGCATCGAGACAATTCAAGGTTCACGAGGTGAATTACACAACTCATGATCTCGAGCTTGTGTTGTTGTATTTGCTTTGAAGATTTGGAGACACTACTTGTATGGTACACAATTCATAGTCTCACCGATCACAAAAGCCTTCAACACGTTTTCAATCAAAAAGATCTCAATATGAGACAACGTCGTTGGGTGGAGTTAATTAGTGATTACGATTGTGACATTCGTTACCATCCTGGTAAAGCAAATGTTGTAGCCGATGCACTAAGCCGAAAGATTCACAACAAGATGATCTCATTCCAAGAAATTCGCGATCGACGTCAATGGTTTGACACTTTGGGTGAGTTCGATACTGAGATCCGACTAGATGTCAACGAGACTACCGTACTACTACAAAACTTGAGAATAGATAGTGACATCGAGTCTAGTATTTTGGAGGCTCAACAAGTGGTGCAACAAGAAGGAAGAATGAAGGATGAACGGAACCTAATCTTTTAACCCAATTGGAAACGAAACCCAATGGGTTGATGTACTTTGCAAATCGAATTTAGATTCCAAATCGCGATAACCTTCGTACCTTTATCATGAATGAGGCTCATCAAGCTTGTTATTCTAATAATCCTGTTCCAATAAGATGTACATGGACCTATGTGGTCAATATTGGTGGCCTGGAATGAAGAAGATATAGCGACATATGTAGCTAAGTGCCTCACGTGTACGAAGGTCAAAGCCGAACATCAACGTCCGAGTGGATTACTTGAGCAACCCGAGATCCCTATGTGGAAGTGGGAACACATATCCATGGACTTCATAACCAAGCTACCCCGAACCTCTCGAGGACATGATAGCATATGGGTGATCATTGATCGATTGACCAAAATCGGCACATTTTATACCCATACGTGACACTTACAAGACATCAAGGTTAGCTTGTATATACGTTGATGAGATTGTAAGTCGTCATGGGGTACCTCTGCACATCATATCCGACCGAGATGCTCGTTTTACTTCGCATTTTTGGTCGTCTATGCAAGAACTTTTGGGTACTCAATTGGACCTACGCACGGCTTACCATCCTCAAACTGATGGTCAAACCGAGCGAACGATCCAAACCTTGGAGGATTTGCTACGCCTTTGTGTTCTTGACTTTGGTGGTGATTGGGATACGCATCTACCGCTCGCGGAATTTTCGTATAACAATAGTTATCACTCGAGTATCAAGATGGCACCGTTTGAAGCACTTTATGGTCGTAAATATCGTCACCGATCTGTTGGACCGACATTGGTGAAAACTTTATCACTGGTCCTGAACTTATACAAGAGACGACCGATAAAGTTTCTATTATCCGCAAGAATCTTGAAGTGGCGAGAAGTCGTCAAAAGAGTTATGCTGACAAGCGACGTAAGCCATTGGAATTCCAAGTTGGGGAGATGGTTCTTCTAAAGGTCTCACCGTGGAAAGGTGTTGTTTGTTTTGGAAAGAAGGGAAAATTGGCTCCAAGATTTGTAGGACCTTTCAAGATCCTGAAAAGGATTGGGAAAGTGGTTTATAAACTGGAGTTACCTTCCGACCTTAATGGAATTCATCCTGTGTTCCACGTCTCAAATTTGAGAAAGTGTTTGACCGACGAAAGTCTGTATGTTCCGCTGGAAGACATTCAGATCGACGAGTCCTTGCATTTCGTCTAGAAACCTGTTGAAATCATGGATCGTATAATGAAGAAGACTAGAACCACAACAACCCCAATCGTCAAGGTCCGTTGGGAGAATAAACGTGGCGCCGAATTTACTTGGGAACGTGAGGAGCACATGAAGAAGAGATACCCATTCTTATTTGTATAGTTTCATTTCTTTTAATTTCGGGACGAAATTCTTTTAAGTTGGGGAGACTGTAACATCTCATATTTTTGTTAACTAAAGGTTAACTTCGTTTACTCTTACAAGGGTTATTATTGTCAATTTTGAAACTCCTATGTTGTTTGTGCTTATTCATAATTGTCATTGGGCTTTTATGAAAGTTAATCATAAATATTAAATAATAGTAATGTTAATATTAATAAAAGTAGCAATAATAATAATTAATAATAATAATAATATAATAATATTTGTAATAATAACCGAATAATAATAACAATAATAATGTTAATAATAATAATAAAAAAATTGTATAGTTATTAAACTTAACAAGTTTTTAAAACTTTAAGTAATTAAAGTTTGAGGGTTTAATTGCAAAATTAGAAACTTTGATTAATAGGTTATGCTTAAAATGATAAATAATAAACTAGAGGGACTAAATGTGCAATTAATCAAAAATTAAATCCCCCCCTGTTTTCCCCGTATTTCCGGCGAGAGGAGGCCGGCGCCTCCGGCCGAACTCCGGCGATGCCAAAACGGCCCTATTAGCCACGATTTTGACCCAAAAACCGTTTCGAATCGTACGAGAACTTAATTCGAACCTTAATGCGGTTAATAATTGGGGTTTAAACGTCGAATGATACCCAATCGAGTGAGTAACTGTAGCTTGATAAACCCATAACCGTTCGGGCATTAAATCTCAATTATAATCAAATTAATCGAACATGAATGATCATATACCTATTCTAATCGAACTCAATACTCAATTTCACCTGAAACCAACACAAGCATCACTTTCGATTACCCCTTCGAAGTCACAACCTGCAACACCCGTAGACCTCATCTCGAGCTTGTTAACTTACAATTAACAGAGGGCTTCTCATCGTTAGAGTCACTAGAAGCTTACTGTAAAAGGAATTCGAATCTTATCGACGATTGCACCTTGAATCGGTTTCTCCTCGGTCGCACTTAGGTTCATAACGTGAACATCGAATACCGAACGAATCGAGTAAGTTAAACACATGTATATGCTCGGTTTTTCATGGGGAACAAAAGCCCCATGATTTCAAGCATTTACAAAATCAAATTACACTTCGATTTAGAATCAAATGATTCTAGGGTTCATGTGAAATTTGGGGATTTGTTTAAGTTTGTATTTAATAATTAAAACGCGAATTCTAACGCGGCTGGAAGCCTGGTTCACTGGTTAAGACAATGCCCCCACATACATGAGGTCCCAGGTTCGAACCCGGGAACCCTCATATATTTTTTTAAAGCCTTTTTGGCCTTAAATTAATTATAGAAAATTTATAATAATTATAAAAATGACTTTTATAAACTCTAAATATTTTTAAAGTCATATTTCTTAAAAATTTGTTCTTGTAAAACATTTTAATATTTTAATGTAAAATATTTACAAATGGGATAATTAAACATTTTTTAAAAATTAGATTGTTATATAATACTTAAAGATATTAAATTAATATTAGACCTTATGTTTAAGGATTTATCATGATAATTATAGAATTTAATATAATTTTATAAAATCGCAAGTTATTTACAAAGGATCAATTTCCTTAAAAATAAATTTTATAAATTTCCTAAATGGTATTTTATAAGAATTTATTTACTTTATAAAAATCCCCAAATTTTAATACCCTAGTTCATGTTAACTCGTTAATCTTATTATTAACCTAAATCTTGTATATTTATATATTTAGGTGCCTTGTGACGTTTTATCTTGGAACGACATATATTATTCTTATTGATCTTCATTATATACTTATTTGACATGTGAGTTTTCCTTGCCCCCTTTTTATCTTTTCACACTAATTTTGGGTGAAACATGATTACTTATACATAATGCACTTGTAAACGTTTAGACTTGTAAAGCACTTGCAATTCATACTTTTGTCATGGTTATTTGTGTGAAGTATGTGTTTATATGAGATACATATTTTTGTTTACAATCATTAACTATTGCTAGCCTGGCGACAAGCCTATTTGGTGCTAAAGTCGATGTATTGCCGACTCCTGATGACGTATGCTTGTTCATCATGGGAACCAAATACACTTAGCCAATCTTTTATACTTGTAATCAAGTCGAGGTTTGGTTGTGACGATATGTGTTCTATACCTTACTTGCTTATGACCTATGACATGAATTGCTACTTGTAACTTTATCTTATTATGTATAAAAACCTTGGAAACTCACCAACTATTTATAGTTGCCTTTTATTTTTATCATGTTTCAGGAAATCCCCAAGTTTAAAGTGGACTTTTGAAGCTTGCAATGAAACTAGGACTTGGACCTAGTTAATAATTAAATTGTTATGTTATGTTTTGATTTATGTTTGAACTTATTTCAAGTTTGATACTTATGTTTGTACTCCCTTTTGAAACATATAATTTAAATATTTACATTAAATTATAGCGTTATGTGGTTGTGAACAATCTTAACCCTCACATCTCGACGTTCCGCCGTCAAGGTTGGGGTGTGAAATTCTCTCTGATTGGATCGCCAATCAAATAGGATTCCGCACTATTTGATTAGCTATACACGCATAATCAGTTAGTACTCCGTACGTACATGGTCCTAACAGTTTCCTTCAAAGGAGTTTATGTTGTCCCCTAGGTTGCGCTAGGGGGACCCCCTATCCCTATTCCTCTTCCTTATTTTTGTGGAATCCCTTAACTTGCTTATCAATAAGGCTAGAATCATTGAAGTCTTTCAGGGAATAATACTTCCAAACGATGCTCCTTGTTAGATCTAGGAATGATAGGTCAAGATCTTTTTGTATAGGCTTAGGACTTTAATCAATGATTGTAATAAACTCTTATAATTCATTAATTTGATGTATGCATTATGTATATACATTACCCCATATCTGTGTTGATTTATGTGTATGATTGTAGGTTCATACATCATACTTGGTCAATTTTAGAAATTTACTAAGTGTAAGAAACATCTATGGATGAACATTTATGTTCTTCCATAGATAATCGCCTCGCAAGAAATACATCCGAGGATCCTCTACGGAAGAACACTTCGATGCAGATGAAGTCAAGGGAGTGCTATGAAACCAAAGACCCACGGATGAACAACTGGCACTCCAATGAAGAATACCAAGTGAACACTCCTACAAAAGGGTAAACTCATGCGGAAGACAAAGTTCCTGTGGAAGACCAAACACTTGTACTTGCATCATTATGTAATTCAAGTCAATAAGTCAAACACGGACTCTAAGAGATTCACTGTTTCCTTAACAGAATCTCTGAGCCTATAAATACTAGTCCTAGGTTACACATCCGAGGACGGAAAAACACAAAAAATCACATCGATCCACATGATCAATCAAACACAAAAACCCTAGCAGCCGTCACATCAATACACCAAAATCATCAACACATTCAAAGCAAACATTGTCATTAGCAATCATTATTTGATCATTTGTAAACATTAATTAGTTTTAATGAAATACTTTTAAATTAAATATTATTCTTTCATTTATTATGTTGAAATCATCCTGTTCTTTATCATTAATATTTATTGTCTTTGATATTTAATAATTAATCAATTAAGCAACAATTAATTATCATTCCACAATCATTAAATCAAACTCAATCGATCAATAACAATTTCTGATTATGATCCTTGGATTCATAGATGGTATCATAAAAACATACAAAAATACAAAATATTGTCTTTATTTATTGTATCTTTTGATTCAACATGACATATATATGGGAAATGATAGTACACTATGCCTTTGCTTACTTCCTGAGTTCTTAAATTTTATTAAAATCTGATTAGAAGTGCTTTGATATGTGAGTAGGTTCATCTTGAGTGGAAACTACACTAAGAGCATGCCTAACATAATGCAAAAGTGACTGTATATGGAAAACTCCATTTTGAGGATACAACAAGTGAGTCATATTCTGATGTGATCAAATCACTCATCTAAGCACACTATGTGCCAACACTTTATAATCTTTATCTTTGCAAATCATATTCCCTTTGTTTTGTGTAAACAAAGACCTGGGTTTATGATAACCTTGGTATACATTTGTAACCAACAGGTGAATAGATCATGATCCTCACCATCCTTCTGTTTTGTTTAAACAAAAACCTGGATTAAAGGCACCTTTGTTTTATGGAAGTAAAGACCCGGTGACCTGATGATGATCATATCTTAGCTGTAAAAAGAATCCTCTGTGATCAATTATATATTAACTCAAGAGATATTGCATCAATGCATTAATGAGATGTCAAATACGTCTCAAGATTGAACTTATAACTTAAAGTACATAGTTTCTAAATGTGAAAAAGTGATGATTTGACTCACAAAGGGAGGACAAACTCTAATGTTAATTGAATGTGGAGCCCATAACTATTTCTCTCAAATAAACATCAAAACATGATAAACAACGTGCCTAGTTGACACCATACTCTTGTTTGAATTTAAGTGGAAAAACATACTTGCAATCAAAACTAGAATCAGGTCTCATTTCATCAAACAAATCAAATAGGAAGATTCTTAATGTTATAGTATGATCCCATTATATGTTTATATACGCATGTACATAGAATTTAATTCAATTTGTTTCTTTTAGCTTATTTATTTTTCAGTGCTTTTGGACAGTCATGTGCCTTTCATGATATTTTTCTACATAAATTGATGAAAAATGCCTCAGTTCAGCATTAATCACAAATTTAAGTGGAGTAGTTAATTCTTGAAAGATTGAAATCTAAATTATCAAATTAATTGTCAAAGACTGAAGGAATTGGAACTTGAGCACTAACTTGGATGTTAGATACATGAAGTTTTTCAAAAGTTATAATTCTTCTTATGCACCAGTTGTCATGTAAACAAAGTCAACAAGGTCCAAAAGCAACAAATGGTTCTATAATTTGAATAGAACCATATAATCAAATAAGTTTCAAACTTCACACTTCAGCATTAGTAGAAGCTATAGTACATTTCACTCATCATCAGATGCTACAATGTGAAACTTAATGCAAAACTTGACAATTTGTAGATTGGTAACCTATGGATATGGTGATATTTTAAAAGTATAATACATTTCCATGTATTGGTAACCTATGGAAAATCAAGTTATACTTCAATAAAAATTTAGTTCTTTAATGGTTAGGCATCCGTAGATGTCCAACGGAAGAATTGAAATCAGCGGAATAAATAAAATCCGACGAAGTGTAATAAGGAACATGGGATCCACTTCATTAAATATATGAAATTAAAGTGTCTGAGGGAGTATAAATGATGTTTTTGACTTAGTATTCATTATTCACTTTTACAGAGCCCTCTTTACCTAGAATCCCTTTAGTCAAAAAACATCATCCCTCCTTCATTTGATTTCAAAATTACCATAACATCAAACAAATCTTAAACTTGATTTCAGGGTTTTTTCAAGGTAAAACATATCATAATCATCAACAATGAACTGATTGATTCATCATTTCCGTCTAAACTCTTCGTATTCTTAGGTGTGATGACTTTGTTCTAACATAATCTGCGTCATTCTTATGAACAGATTGCTAATTTCTTTGCAAGAGAGCACAATATATGTGCATTCTTAAATCCCGACGACCCTGTATCAGAAGGATGTCAAGATATCATCAGCTTCTTGCGACGATCTTGTTAGGATCAGCGATCTCGTTTGATTGATTGGAGAGTATAGCAGCAGAAATCAAACACTGAATTAGCAAACTCACAAGAACACAAATGATATTCAATAATAAAAGCAAACGGTTATAGACAAAGAGAATTCTGCAAAATATATTTCATTCAATATTCGCTTTCGTGGTAACAGAATGTCACACAGTACAATTAGGTCAACATCTCTTATATAGGAGATGTGACGTCTGCTGATGTCACTTGATAGTGACATCTAACAGAATTATTCAAACTACTGATAGTTAACACAACTACTGAAGATGTCAAACAGCTGACATCTCCTTACAAAAATACTGTGTTAACTATCACTACAACTACTGAAAAGAAACTACTGAAACTACAACGACTGAAGAACATGCTCTTCAGTCGTTTTACAAATACTGAAATAAAAAGAAAACTACTGAAAGGAAACCATCACAACAACTAAAGAATGCTTCTTCAGCTGTTGTAACAAACTCTGAAGGCTTCAGTACTTGTACTTGAACTTCAGCTGTTGTCATCAGCTGATGTCTTCAGCTGTTGTCTTCAGCTGATGTCTTCCTGTTGTCTTCAGCTGATGTCTTCAGCTGTTGTCTTCAGCTGATGTCTTCAGCTGTTGTCTTCAACTGATGTCTTCAATCTTTGTACTTCAGCTTTGTTCTTCTACTTTAGCCTTCAGCTGTTGATCTTCAGACTTTGGTCTTCAGTTGTTGATCTTCAGTACTTTAGTTCTTTAGCTGTTGATCTTCAGACTTTGATCTTCAGCTGTTGTCTTCAGTACTTTAGTTCTTCAGCTGTTGATCTTCAGACTTGATTTTCAGCTGTTGAATCTTCAGTACTTTTACTTCAGTTGTTGCTCTTCAGACTTTATGAAACAGCTAATCAAGTCTTCAGCAGTTGTTGTGATGTCTGTGGGACTTAGAGGTTTTTCTGTTCTGGCTCATTGGTTCTTTTGGTCCAACAAACTCCCCCTGAACCAATGCAGCCAAAACCTCTAAACTTATTGAAGATGTCCCACTTATTATGGCAGAATGATTGGTCTTTTTGTCTTCTAGATCAGCTCAAAAGTGACCCTTGTAAGCATCGGCCTGGAAGTAGTCTCAATGATTTGATTGGCAAAGTATGAATGGGAACTCTGTCTTGGGGAACTGGACACAGAGCTGTTACCCCATTCATGAGATCTACTTCCCCACTATGAGTCTATATGACTCTCTTGTATAGGCCTCTAGGAAGGTAATTTGTTCCTCCATGGTCAGCTCTTCAGCACCTCCTTCAAATAAAGATTATGGCCCATAGTACTCAGATAGGTATTTGGCCTGTTTCCCGTTCTTTAGCTCCACAGTTGTTATTATTCTATAAGCAAACTCATTAGGGTGATTACCCTCAAGGAACAACTGGAGCTCATTCTTCCTGACTTCTTCAAGCCTCTTATAAACTAACCCCTTTTTCACCATTTTATTTTCAAGCATCTTCTATGGGGTTTGGTTAGCTTTATAAGCTTTCTTGAAGTCCTCTAGGATTTCCCAGGGTGATACTACAAAGACCAGGGAGATCACTTCATCTACAATCTTTTTCACCTGGCCAATGTATCTCTGTGGAATGTTTTTCTTCTGAATCCTGTGAGACACCCTGGGATCAGGCCAAATCCTTACTCTCTCCTTTTGATATTGAAATGTATGCTTAAAAGTGTATAATCTGAGAGCTTGCTTTTTCATGTTGATGATAGAAGATGTGGCTGCATAAGCTTTGTCAACCCTCCTCAACAATTCCTCATCGTGTTGTTTGTGAAGTTCTTCTTCTTCTAGCTTTACTTTCACAATTTGTCTTTGAGTTTCAGGAGTAATTGTTGGGGAGTGACTTGTGGCCTTCGGCAACTGTATAACAGCTGAGAGTGGCAGTCTATCTTCATCATCATCTTCTTCATCATCTTCTAGCCTCAATACCCTTCTCTTCTTCTTTTGGGGTACATCATCGGCTATTGGTTTTGAGGTGAGGGAGTTGGTTTTTGGGGTTTGTTTTTGGTGGTTTTTGGGATAAAGGGATTGTTTTAGTGGGTGGTGTTTTGGTGGTTTTGGTGTGGGAATGTTGACAGGCTGTTCTAGCATTTTTGAGGTGAGTGTGGCTTTAGATTGCTTGGCTAGTTCAGTCCTGCTCCCAGCACCAGCTTCATTCAAAGCTTCAATAACAAGTCCCTTTGTGTATACTTCAGATGAACAGATCTTGGTGGTTATTGCCAAGATGTTGTTCCTGGACCAAGCTTGATTTCGATCAATGATCTTCCAAGATACTTCGCTATAAATCTGATCATGATCTCCAGCCTCTCTCTTTCTAACACATCATAACTTGCCCATCTATTCTGGATTTCTTCAATCTCTAGTCTTCTGATTTCAGAGTCAAGTTTGTCTGTGTCATGGCCTTGCCTAAACAACTGATCAATGATGTTATCCATTGATCTGTTGTGTTCGGCATCAGCCTCTTTTACCATCAGCTCCAAGGCAGTCTCCTTCTCATTCTTTCTTTTCTTTGATTTCTCCATGTCAGCTTCTTTCTCCTCTTTTTCCTTCTCCTTCTCTTTTTCAGTCTCCACTACCATCTCCTTCTCCTTTTCCACTTCTGTTTCTTTCTCTCTTCTCTTTCTCTCTGCACTCCTCTTCCTTTTTGCTTTCACTGACTGAATCTCCCCCTTTTTGGTTGTGGTTGCAAGGTTTGATTGTCAGAAAGCTTCTGCCCACAACTTCCTCTATCAAGGGTTGTATTACTGAGGAGAGCCTCTCATCAATGGTTTTGATCACTATATCAGTGATTATAGGTGTGATGAGAGGAGGGAATTTTGAAAGATAGCAACTATTTGCTCAGGGGGGTTCTGTTCCTGAGAAATAGTGCCAGAAGCAGAGGCAGGTGGCTGAGAATTTGGAGTGGCTCTGTGTTTAGGAGACCTTCAGATGAAGGTGCCATCTGTGGGGTTTGAGAGCAGATGGTCTTTGATCCTCAGAAGTTTTGGCAAGCAGCTCTTTGAGTCTGCTCACCTCCTCTTCCAGGATGGTGTTTTTGGGCTAAAACATCATAAAAGAAGCCCAGGTCATCATCAGTGGTACTGAATCACCTGACCTCCTGATAGAATCAGGATGAACATGCACTGAGTGTAGATCAGTTGTAGCATGTGCCCCTTTGTCTTGGAACTGGGGACTTCCTGCCTCAGGACTATGTCCTTCATCAGCAGTTGCCTCTGGTAAGGTCTTAGTAATGGTACCAACTACATCCTGAGCATATGCTGAAACAGGATAAGTGGCAGCCTCACCAGAAGTTCCAATCTCCTTTCTACACTAGAAAATGGAACATTGTAACCCCTATGCTGTGGGTTATCAGATGCACTTTGATCCTCCCCCTCAATGGTAGAGGTATGCCCAGTTGTAATTGGTATCTGGGGAGGGGGTGAGGAGTGCAACTGACTCAGCACTTGTGCAACAATTATGTAGGACTTTGGGGGGCGGTTGCATGTGGTGATTGGGTAGAAGCGATTGCACCCGGGTGAATGGTGCGCTTCAATGGTAACCCTCTCAAGTGAGATAGGTTCCAGCAGTGTGGGTTCCCCAATATTGGTTGCAACAGGATCCTTTTGAGAGGATACCTGGCGCGGCTGGTTGGTGGTTGATCTTTGACACAACTGGGGGTTAATACCAGTATGTGTTTCCTGCGTTTGTGGTACAGGGGCATCCTCAGGGGACATCTCCCTGAGTAGCCGTTTTTTGGCTTTTTGGATTTTGGCTTGGAGGGGACTCTGGTTCTGGAAGTGGTGGCTGTGGGTTCCAACTGCGTGGGTTTTCGCAGTTTGGCAGCCTGTTTCAGTGTGTGGTCAGAGTTGTGCCTGGAGTATACTTCAGGCAATACAGCCATTGCAGGACTCCAAGGCCAACAAGTCCCTCAGCTTTCAGCTGATTCTCTATTATGGCCATAATGAACCGAGGATATAATATCCAGCGGTTAGAAATAGATTTTGAGGCCATATCCTTAAGTTCAAAAAAATGATTTCAGAAAAGTTTAAGTCTTGTTGCTCAAGGATAGAGAATAGTACCTGTTGCCACTGGTAGACATTTGATCCCAAGAGGATGTCTTAGGAGCTAAACAAACATTTACCATGTGAAAGATAAGACGTTCTGCATCATGGAAATGTTTCTTCAGAATGGTAGAGGCACTAAGGTTTCCCTGATATCCATGGTGGGCAAAGGATAAATCAGTTGTGCCCTTTGGATACCCACGCAGGAAAGTGGCATCATCCAAGTTTAGGGTTTGTCGAATGATTTTCGGAGTGATGACCACTTGATGGTTGTTGACAACCGACGGAGAGACTCGGTGTTGTTCTCCCCAGTGGTAATGGTAACGTTCGTCCAAAACTGGTGAAGGATTCGGCATGAATGGTGGGATTTAGAAGAAATGCCGTTTTGTAGGGTGACTGGACCATAGATCAATGGCGTTATCGAACTTTGTCCAGAAAGGCGATTTGGTGAGGTAGGCTACACAGTTATGTCGTGGTTTGAGCTGCATGGTCGCCATTAATGAGAGAGAAGTTTTGAACGTTAGGTTTAGAAAGGATGAAGCTCTGAGGATCAGTTATGGGTATTTATAGGGACGGGTCATAAAACGACTGAAGGTTTGGTGATAATCATCAGTAGTTTAAAACAGCTGATGTGTGTATTACCCTTTCAGAAGTTGAAAAACTGAAGTCTTGGTGTTAGGCATCAGTAGTTATAAAACAACTGAAACCATGGTTTTGACTTCAGATTTTGAAAACAACTGAAGACTTGTTTTAGTCATCAGTAGTTGTGAACTACTGAAAACCTTGGTTTTGTCTTCAGGTGTTGAAACAGCTGATAACTTGGTTTTAGTCATCAGTAGTTGTGAAACTACTAAGACATGGTTTTGTTATCAGTTGTTGTAAACAGCTGATGACTTGGTTTTAGGCATCAGTAGTTATGAAACTACTGAAGACATGGTTTTGTCATCAGTTGTTGTAAACAGCTGATGACTTGGTTTTAGTCATCAGTAGTTGAAACTACTGAAGACATGTTTTTGTCATCAGTTGTTTAGGATGAAACAGCAGTTGTAGAAACAACTGAAGAGAAAGTTCTCATCAGTAGTTTTCGTCAATTCATAGCCTTTCAGCTGTTTCATACTGTCCTCAACACTTACTCATCAGACTTTTTGCTGTTTTCAGTTGTTTCATAGGACATCAGTACTTATCTATTTTACTAACATCATAGTTATATCTACATCATAGTTATATCTACATCAGTAGTTGTAACTTTATCAGTTGTTTGACCAGAATCAGTACTATATGTGATATGCTTACTAATGATCATCAGTACTTATTTACTGAGATCATCAGTAGTTATCACTTATTCTAGCTGCAACATACCAAGCCTTAACACAAGGTTTTGGAAAGTTGAACTATCCAAAGGCTTAGTAAAATGTCTGCAAGCTCATCAGCACTAGGCACAAACTTAGGATCAATCAGACCTTTTTCAAAACAATCCAATAAAATGATGTTTGATCTCTATATGTTTGGTCCTAGAGTGCTGGACTGGATTTTTGACAATGCACAGAGCTGAAGCACTATCCATTAATAATGGAGTCTTAGTCTCTGTAATGCCATAATCCAAAAGTTGGTTCTGAAGCCAGAGTACCTGAGAAGTACAACTTGCAGCTGCAATGTACTCTGCTTCAGCAGTGGATGTAGCAACAGATGTTTGTTTCTTACTCTGCCAAAAATCAAACAGTTGCCTAGGAATTGACATCCACCAGAAGTTGACTTTCTAGTTAACTTGCACCCTGCATAGTCACTATCTGAAAAAGCAACTAATTTGCAAGAGTGTCCAGTGGAATACCATAATCCTAGAGATTGTGTACCTTGCAAATATCTAAAGATCCTCTTGACTGCAATCAAATGAGACTCTTTAGGAGCAGCCTAAATCTAGCACAGACACAAGTAGCAAACATGATATCTGGTCTAGAAGCTGTTAAGTACATCAAGGACCCAATCATACATCTGTAAAGTGTTTCATCAACAGCTTTACCTTTCTGATCCGCATCCAGTTGTGTGGTGTTGCACATGGGATAGAAGGGCTTACAATTTTGTAAATCAAACTTATTCAAAAGATCTTTTGTATATTTGGACTGATGAATAAAGGTGCCATCAGCCTTTTGTTTTTTGCAAGCCTAGAAAGAACTGTAATTCTCCCATTGCACTCATTTCAAACCTCTTTTTCATTAATTTGGTAAAATCATCACACAACTGGGGGTCAGAGGATGCAAAAATGATATCATCAACATAAATTGAACAAGTAGCTTATGCTGATCCACCTTCTTAATAAACAAAGTTTTATCTATGGAGCCTCTAGTGAAATTATTCTTGAGAAGAAAAGTGGAGAGTGTCTCATACCAGGCTCTAGGAGCTTGTTTCAACCCATAAAGAGCCTTATCAAGTTTATACACCCATTCAGGATGTTTATTATCCTCAAAACCTGGTGGTTGACACACATAAACTTCTCTTTTTTTTGCCATATAAAAATGCACTTTTGACATCCATTTGAAAAACTTTGAGATGGTGGAATGCAGCATAGGCTAAGAACAATCTAATTGCCTCTAGTCTGGCTACAGGGGCAAAGGTTTCATCATAATCAATACCTTCTTCTTGTGAGAACCCCTGTACAACCAGTCTAGCCTTGTTCTTAACAATACCCATTTTCATCAGTTTATTCCTAAACACCCATTTAGTGCCTATTGCACACTTACCTGGGGGTAGAGGAACCAGTTCCCACACTTGCTGTTTCTTGAACTGAAGTAGCTCAAGCTGCATAGCTTCAACCCATCCATTGTCTCTTAAAGCAAATGATAGTTCTTTGGCTCTAGCTGACTGATGAAGAGAGCATAGAAGCAGAAGTTAGACAATTGACTTCTTGTTGAAACTCCAGCATTGATATCACCAATGATTTGAGACATTGGGTGATTCTTCAGCTCTTGATAAACAATGATATCTGTGCAAGTGTTTGTAGAACCTTCAGCAGCAGATGTTGATACAGACTCTTGAAACCAAGAATTTGATGGTAACTCAAAAGATGTAGAGGAATCAGAGATCTCATCAGCATTTGTTGTGGATGGAACTGCTGAAGCTACAGGAACATCAAGTTTAGCAGACTCAGGCAGTTGGTCACTAAACTTGAATAGGTGAGTATTGATATTATCATCATCATCATCAATACCACCAGGTGGAAGACATGCTGAAGATGATTTATCCACATGGTCTGCAACAACTGGAGGTTGAGAAGGAACATATTGCAGTATGTCCAAATCAAACAACTCCACAGGGTTTTGTGGAATCTTGTCCATTGGAGATTCATTAAACTTCACATGCAAAGTCTCTTCAACTATCTTTGTTCTGCAGTTGAAGACTCTGTATGCTTTGCAAGTAGATAAAACCAACAAAATACCCTGCATCCACCTTAGGATCAAATTTTTGGAGTTGATCCTTTGTGTTGAGAATAAAACAGGGACACCCAAATGCTCTGAAAAATGAAATTAGAGGAGCCAAGTGATGTAGAACTTCATATGGAGTCTTCATCAACCTCTGATTTACTAAGGCTCTATTCTGCACATAGCAAGCTGTGTTAACAGCTTCAGCCCAAAAGGTCAGTGGCAAACCAGAGTCAGCCAACATAGACCTTGCAGCTTCAATTAGGGTCCTGTTCTTTCTCTCCACTACTCCATTTTGTTCTGGAGTCCTTGGGATGCTAAACTGCCTTTTGATTCCCTTTGAAAGATAAAATTCATCAAGTGTATGGTTTCTGAATTCAGTTCCATTGTCACTCCTTATACACTTGACTGAAAGGGAATACTGCTTCTCACATACAACACAAAGTTGATAATCTTCTGAGCAACCTCATCCTTTGAATACAGAAAGAAAGTCCATACAAATCTGGAGTAATCATCCACAATTACCAGACAGTATTTCTTCTTTGCCATGCTCATCACTCTCACAGGACCAAATAGATCCATATGCAGTAATTGCAAGCAGGCAGTGGACTTAGGCTCTTCAATAGGAGGGAATGAGACTTTGTGTTTTTTCCTTTTAAACAAGCAGTGCAGGTTTCATCACAGTGGAACTCCTTTATTGGTAAGCCTCTCACTAAACTATTGTGGATCAGCTGATTCATGTTTTTGAAATTAACATGACCCAGCCTTCTGTGCCACAGTTTAGATTCCTGAGGAGAGGCTTTGGAAATAGGCAAGGATGGCCTCTGATATTTATTTTCTTGGAAAGATCTAAGGCATACACTCTTCCTGTCTTGTTGGCCCTCAGGAGAGTGTGATCATCCAACACCTTATCAATCAAATTCAGAACTTTGGATGACAGAATCCTGCAGTTCTGACTGGTGAAAAGAGCAACATGGCCTTTATCACACATTTGACTGACACTCAAGAGATTGTACTTGAGATTTTCCACATGGTTAACATCATCAAACTTTATTTCTCCATTGGAGACAAAGCCTTTTCCAATGATGTAACCCCTAGCATCATTGCCAAAAAAACAAACCCCTTCTTTCCTTGAGAGTAGTCATGAAGAAGAGAGCTGTTCCCAGTCATATGCATAGATCCCCCACTGTCTACATACCAGATGCTACTTTGGCATGTTGAAGAACCCTGCAATCATAAACAATTAGTTAGTTTTTGAGACCCAAACCTTTTTGGTTTTGGGTCTATTCACATCACAGATGGTAAACTAACAGACTTGCTATGAATAACAGCCTGAGGGGATAGAGATGGTGAAGAAGAAGATTCCTTTGGCATGGATTTTCTTCTCTGTGGTTTCAACACAGGAGCATCTAATTGGTTGACTCTCCCCAATAGATGTTGAACCATCATAACAAGTTGTGTCTGATTTTGTGATAAAGCCTTCAGCTCATCAGACACATTAGTGCTTGAGTTAGATGGGTTCCTGTGTTGTACCATCTCTCTTTGAGCAACCTCAGCTGTTGCCTGTTTAACCCCTTTCTTTGTGGATTTCTTTTTGGATTTTGGGGTTACAGGTTTTGATGTTGCTGGTACAAATTTGATTTCAAACTCAGTTTTCATTTTATCCATTTTCTCTTAATGTTTTTTTTTGTTTGAGTTTGGAGCCCTTTTTATACCAGCAATCATCAGTAAGATGATTGAATAAGCCACATATTCACATGGCTTTTTCTTCATCTTAAGTTGATCATCTGCTGAAGAAGATGAAACTACTGAAGACTTGTTCTTCAGCAGTTTGCTATCAGTACTAGCAGTTTTCTTCCCTTTAGTACCTGCTTTCTTGATATCTTCTTCAGTAGTTTTCCCACCCTTACTACTTGCAGTTTTCTTCCTTTAGTACATGCAATAGTTTGGGTTTGTCTTCCAGGTGTTATGACATTCACTTTAGTACTTTCAGTACTTGTGAAATACCACCTGGAGTGATCAACTTTTTGATCATGTGAGTGTCAGCATTTGAACCATCAACATTAGCTGATAGGTTCTGAGAGGACTTAATGCTGACTTCAACCTCTGATGGTGCTGTATCAGATAGTAGATCACATGATGAAAAGGATTGGTTTTGCTTTCTCCATCAGATTCTACCTCTGCTCTGGGAGTAAAATCTGTAGGAGGAGCAGTGTGATTATAACCAATGCCAAACTTCACATTGGAAGCAGATTGCTTACTAAGAAGCATTTCAAAACCCTTGCAAGAATTTACCCATCGATCACACTCTACCTGGGTTGCAAGTGTTTCTTTGAGGTCTCTGTACTTCTCTAGAAGTACCTCTTCCCTAGCCTTATCATCTGATTTGGCATTTAAGTTTGTAAATCTCATCATTCTTATCATTAAGCACAGACTCAAATTCAGCTTTTCTTTTGGAAATTGTTTGTTCTAGCTCAATGTTCTTGTTAATTAAAGCTACATTTGCTTCTCTAATAGATGCAAATGCGGCTATGCATGTTTCAGAACATAACTTGGCTTTTGCCTCAGAGGATACCTGTGATACCTGTGGTGTAGATGCATTAGAGGATGAAGTATCAGCAGACTCCAAAGCCATAAGAGCTAGATTTCCAAAAGGACTGTCACCACCATGTTGACCAGCACCAGAGAACAGTTGTTCATGACCAGACAAATCATCTGGTAAACTGCTCCAGTCAACAACTCCTGGGGTGAAAAATTGTGTTGTTGAGGTTGAGTTTGTTGATGAGATTGGGAAGGTTGAGGTTCAGGTAATGCATTGGTTGTTGTGCAATTGGAGCTTGAACCGGATTTGGCTGAGGCAAGTAATAACAGGGAAAAGGATATGACATTGGACCCTGGGGGACAAAGTATGCAGGATACAGGGTGTGATTGATGACCAGAACCAGCAAGATGTTGCCCTCTGTTTTGTAGACTAGTGCTGGAAAAGTCACAAAGGGTGCAGAAGAGTTAGATCCAGTTGATCTACATTCTCTTGCAAAGTGTCCAAGCCTTTGGCATTTGTGACACCTCAACTTACTCTTGTCAAAACCAACTTTGGTTTTGCCAGAGAGTCCAGGAAATTCCTGCCAGTTCTCTTGTAGAACTTTTGAGATCTGATATTAACTAAGGCCATTTGGCTTAGAATATCCATCTCTTCTAAATCATCATCAGCAATTCCCTTCAGATCATCCATGATGAAGCATAGATTGTCATTATTACTGCCAGAATGACTATCAATACCAACAAATGCATGATCAGAACTGTTTGAAGAGAAATCAATATGCTCATCATAATTGCTTTCAGATGCAGCATATTCTGACTCATGACCACCAAGGCAGTGTTCCCTGGTACAAAGTCATCAGTGAGCTTTCCTGATGATGACAGTTTCCTTTTCTGCTCTATCTCTCTTTCGAATGTAAGCAGTTTCCCATGAAGTTGGGTGAGAGATAGGCTATCCAGATTTGCACTAGAGCGTAGGACAATAGTGTATGTGTCCCATCTCTCAGGCAGTGATCTGAGGAATCTGTTATTCATCTGGCTGTTGGTGTATTCCTGTTTCACCATTTTCAGCTCAGAGATCAACAGGAAAAACGCTCAAACTGTTGAGTCTGTCTCACCCTTTCTATGAGAAAATGTCTCATATTGTTGGGCGGAATTTCTCTGTTGTTTGCTAAGACCTCATCAGTTCCACCAAATTGTTCCTTCAGTGCATTCCAGAGGTCATGAGCAGTTTCATGATGCATAAGCCCTGAATAGATTTCATTAGGCAGTGCCATGGCCAGAATTCCATGGGCTTTAGCATCAATCTCAAACAGTTTCCGATCTTCATCTGAGTATTGTTCCTTCTTCGGAACCATTTGATTGGTTTCCGGATTGTTCACCATAGGCTTATGTGGTCCATGTACCATAGATGTCCAACAACCTGAACTGTTAACAGACAGGTGATGAAGCATCCTTCGTTGCCATATGTTATACTCAGTCCTAACCAGCATCGGAGGCTTGGTTGAGAACCAGTATTGTGAGGGTCATTAGAAGGAGTAGTCATCTCAAATTCAACCAAATTCAATTAAGCTATAACAGATTTAGAACAAAACACAACAAACCAAATTGACCAAGAGAGATCTCAAGATGAATAAACGAAAGCGGCAGAAATTCAATAATCTATAACCAGTTCTTGCAAATAAGCTAATTCAATCAAACATAGATATCAAATAGCAGTTTCAATGATCAACTGTTAGATCGATCAATGATTACCTGCTCTGATACCATTTGTTAGGATCAGCGATCTACGTTTGATTGATTGGAGAGTATAGCAGCGGAAATCAAACATGAATTAGCAAATTCACAAGAACACAAAGATATTCAATAATAAAGCAAACGGTTATAGACAAAGAGAATTCTGCAAAATATATTTCATTCAATATTCGCTTTCGTGGTAACAGAATGTCACACATACAATTAGGTCAACATCTCTTATATAGGAGATGTGACGTCTGCTGATGTCACTTGATAGTGACATCTAACAGAATTATTCAAACTACTGATAGTTAACACACTACTGAAGATGTCAAACAGCTGACATCTCCTTACAAAAAACTGTGTTAACTATCACTACAACTACTGAAAAGAAACTACTGAAACTACAACGACTGAAGAACATGCTCTTCAGTCGTTTTACAAATACTGAAATAAAAGAAAACTACTGAAAGGAAACCATCACAACAACTGAAGAATGCTTCTTCAGCTGTTGTAACAAACTCTGAAGGCTTCAGTACTTGTACTTGAACTTCAGCTGTTGTCATCAGCTGATGTCTTCAGCTGTTGTCTTCAGCTGATGTCTTCAGCTGTTGTCTTCAGCTGATGTCTTCAGCTGTTGTCTTCAGCTGATGTCTTCAGTCTTTGTACTTCAGCTGTTGTTCTTAGTACTTTAGACTTCAGCTGTTGATCTTTAGACTTTGTCTTCAGTTGTTGATCTTCAGTACTTTAGTTCTTCAGCTGTTGATCTTCAGACTTTGATCTTCAGCTGTTGATCTTCAGTACTTTAGTTCTTCAGCTGTTGATCTTCAGACTTTGATTTTCAGTTGTTAAGTCTTCAGTACTTGTACTTCATCTGTTGCTCTTCAGACTTTATGAACACTGATCAAGTTTTCAGCAGTTGTTGTGATGTCTGTGGGACTTAGAGGTTTTTCTGATCCGGCTCATGTTCTTTTGGTCCAACAGATCTAGGCTCTTCTATGCTCTATCAGCGGAGCCTATGATTCATCAAGCACACACCATTGATTTTGGAATTTCGCTTGAATAGAAGAACAAGGAGAGTCTGAGGTGATATGGCTGAGATTTAGAATGATGGCTAGAGTTGATGAATAATTATCAGGAAAGTACTTGAGCTGGGAACAAGAGCGGTCACCCTGATGTTTTTGAGAATGAGTACATAGAAAAGATCTTTTATCTAATGGTTAGATGGTGACTTTGAGAAGGGAGATAAAGAAAGTGAGACTAGCAAGCCCTATTGATTTCTATGTCTACACACTTATCTCAAGCGCATCTCTAACAGGAAATCCGGACTGGATAGATTCTCAAGGGACATTTCATCTGGAATCATTGGAATATTTGAGGGGAGGACCTACATCAAATCAAAATACATCTTTGGTTGTCTGTGTGACCAAATCAAAGTACAAAAGCTAATAAGATGTACATGTTTCTAAGGTTCCTACAACTGATCATCAATGTTGAGCTGCTGGAATAGACGAGATAGTGATATGTTTTTCAAGCTCATTTAGGAAGATTGTCCTGAACAAGATTAGTGGAAAATATCAAGGTGAAGACATGCCCATGTTTTCACATGTGGCTGATCCTAATGCCAACATTCCACCAGAGCTGGTGTGGGAAAACTAGCAAAATAGTTCACCTGCTAATACGGAGCAAGCCTCACATTCTCCTCCTCAATCACCCATACACCACCATCATCAATCCCCACAACTTCAATCACCAGCTAGTGAAAACACCTTGCCAATCTCTCCAATTCACCCTCAATCACCAATTCATCAAGAACCTCCAACTCCTCAAAACCAATCACCAGAGAGTGTTCATATAGAGCCTATTTCTGCTACACAGTCTCAAAACTCAGTTCACATTGGTGAGACTGAGTTAGCATCTCAAGCCATCACTTTTCCATTCTCAATAACCAAATCTCAAACCCCTATTCTCTCCAATGATATTGAGCCTGTCTCACCAATCACTGGTATTCAACACCAACATTAACCAAATCAAGAACAAGAAAATGAAGCAACTGAGTCAAGTTCAGGTTCTATAAGCATAGCTCTTGGTAAAGTAATAAGGATGAGATTACTAATCAACATCCATAAGGTGAAGAGGAAGCTAACTATATTGATGTTATTGCTTATCATGAAGATGATCTCAGTGATGATGATATCCCAGTGAGCAAAAGTTATCTGGTGGTTGAATATAACAAGTTGATTATTAAGTCAAACAAAAGGTGGGAAAGAATAAGAAAATTGAAGGGAATGATAAAAGAAAAGGAAGAGTTGATGAATGAAAAAGAAGCAAGACTGAAAAGATTAAGAAAAGATGCTCAAACCAACAATGAAGTGATTTATGCATACATAGACTGATGAGAGAACTCAAGATTCAGTGAAGCTTGAACAGATGAAAAGGAGAGAATTCAAGAAGAATTGAAGAAAGCCAAGAACAATTTAAACATGTGACTGAGATGTTGAGAGAGTGATATCAATAAGTTGAGGAGCTAAAGATAGATTATGTGCTCTTGAATCAAGTACTTCTACAACAAAACCAACAAAAGAATCTGCTGAAGCTTCAAAGTCAATCATACAATATTCAAGGAAAAGGACGTACTTGGGTTCATTTAAGAAGGAAGTGATTAAAGTTCAAGATTCTACAAAAAGGTCAAAATCTATATCTCCAGAGCACACTCCTTTAGTGGATGTTTCCACTTTGAAGCCTTTATCTCATGCTGAAACTGAGAGTGATGTTGAGTGGAATGAGCTGACGAAGATTGAATCTCCCAAAGAACAAAGAGAATCAAAAGCTGATGATCTGCTGACTACAAAAGACATTGAAAGAAAGGCCAGAATCAGCAATTTTTATAACTCTGATCAATCATGGCTTTCCATATGACATGGTAGAAAGGATGAGTATGAATGAGGTGAAGGATATGCTCAAAGAATTTGAGCTTGCAAATTTATGATCCCCAACTTCAATTATGAAACATTCACAGCCTTTCAGTCGATTCTATAAAACAAAGAAGGAGTTGGGTCACTGTGATATAGCAAGGCTAAGTAGATACAATATGACTTGTTGGCTACAAGGTCATAATTATAAAGTGCATGAACAGAAAGGAAGATTAGTGGCTGAGTTGAGAAAAATGATGGAGCATGTGATGAAAGTGGAGCTAGAAACTAGTGTAAGATTCAGGACTGAAGCTCTAAATCCTGCTTATGAGCATCAAAACAACTCCCTACTGAGCCTGTGACTATTGAGAGCAAATAATAGCACAAAGGGATAGAAAAGCTTATCAGAGAGTCTCGAGAAGTTATTCCTGGCAAAGTATGGCCATTAGGAACTACAGTGAGGGAAATTACTAAACAAAAGTCAATATTGATAAGCTATTTTATCATCTCACAACTCCCAGTTCTATGGAAGAAAACAGGATTATAGCTTGGAAATATGATCAAGACTGGGATTATGCAGTTATTAAAAGAACATCTAAAAGAATCCAATACTTCCATGATGTAGAAACAACACCGAGTCTTCCTGAATGTGACATCAAAGATCTGCAAAGCTTAATCATCTCTAATTACCCAATCCACCCAAAAGGAAGAGACTTCTTTGTTTTAGTGGGTAAGTTAAAGACAAAATTCAAAGATGATATGATCAGAGAAGCTAAGAGAGAGGAAGTTGAGCATAGAAATAGAAAGCAAGGGCAGAAAAGATTAAAATCCAACTCCTCTACATTCGTAGATTATGAATTTTTAATGAGGGTTGGATACTACAACAGAAATACAACAACTATAAAGAGCTTTGATGGAAATCAATATACATATCCTATAACAGAATGGGGATATGTTGATAAAACTAAAGAGTTAGTGCTACTGGAAATGAAGAGAAAAGAAAGCTGAATGGATAAGGATCTTTGATCAAGTGGAAATCAAGCTACTCCACCCAAGTTACACTTCATATCTACATGATAATTTTTTCCCCAAGCTGGCTGATGAGAAAGCTTAAAATGATCTATGCTTGTAGGTACACTTAATTCAAGTGATTGAAAAATTGCATGCAAAGGCATACAAAATAAGGAGATATGAGGTTAGGCAGTTAATTGGAACTAACATCAAAGAAGTATATGAACTTAGAATCTCAGAATAAGATGAGCTAGAGATAGTTCATAATTAGAGTGTTATGGAAACACTTACTACTAAGGAAGATGTTTTGGGTTTAAGTTTTGAAACTTTAAATATGATCTGCAGATGGAGATAAAGTACAAGTATGATGATTAGAAGCCTGTAGTCTCTTACTTTTACAACAAGGTAATTGCAAAAGTCAGAGAGCTTTCAAACCAGAAGAGCTGATCTGAAAGTTGCTAAGCCTAAGGGTGAGTATTGTTAGATCTAGGAACAATATGTCTATATCTTTTTGTATAGGCTTAGCACTTTAATCAATGCTTGTAATGAACTCTTGTAATTCATTACTTTGATGTATGCATTATGTATATAGGTTAACCCATATCTGTATTAATTTATATGTATGATTACAGGTTCAAACATCATACTTGGTTAATTTCCGAAATTGACTAAGTGTAAGAAACATCTACTGATGACCATTTATATTCTTCTATAGATAATCGTTTCACAAGAAATACATCCGAGGATCCTTTACGGAAGAACACTTTGGTGCAGATGAAGTCAAGGGAGTGTTATGAGACCAAAGACCCACAGATGAACAACCTGCACTCCAATGAAGAATACGAAGTGAAGACTCCTACAGAAGGGTAAACTCCTGCGGAAGACAAAGTTCCTGTGGAAGACCAAACACTTGTACTTGCATCATCAAGTAATTCAAGTCAACAAGTCAAACACGAACTCCAAGAGATTTGTTTTTTCCTTAACGGAAATCCCGAGCCTATAAATACTACTCCTAGGTTACACATCCGAGGACGACAAACACACAAAACATCACATCGATCCACACGATCAATCAAACACAAAAACCCTACTAGCCGTCACATCAATACACCAAAATCATCAACACGTTCAAAGCAAACATTGTCATTAGCAATCATTATTTGATCATTTGTAAACATTAATTAGTTTTAATGAAATCCTCTGGAAATCTTGTTCTTTCATTTATTGCGTTGAAATCATCGTTCTTTATCACTAATATTTATTGTCTTTGATATTTAATAATTAATCAAATAAGAAAAGATTAATGATCATTCGACAATCATTAGATCGAACTCAACCAATCACTAATAATTCCTAATTGCGATCCTTGGATTCACAGTCTTATCCTTTCCTATTTCCTTTTCGCAAACAATGTCATCATCTTAGGGGAGTGGTCTCTTACAAACCTTAATAAGGTGTTTCTTTTGAGCTTTAGGGCTAGAAATAAATCCTAAAAAATATAGCCTTATGGGTGTAAACATTAGAAAAGAAACTGTGAATGAGTTCGCAGCAAAGGTCTGGTTAAGATGGGCTAAATCCCTTTCTCGTATCTCGGTTTAGCTGGGGCAAACATGAATCTAGTTACGATTGGAGTTTAGTGATTGATATTTTTGAATCCTGATTATCCCTTTGGAAAGCCAAGCACTTGTCTATACGGAGGACGCCTTGTCTTAATTCGATCAACTATGGACAACCTGCCTACATAGTATTTCTCCTTGAAAGCACCTTGTAAAGTTATAGAGTGGTTGGTTTAGGATAATTAAAAAAATCTTAATCTTAGTCTTTTGTTCAAATAGTGAAAACCGTTCAAATTTGAGTCCTATCTATTATGGAAGAGAGCGATCATTAGTATCCATTCCACGTTCCTTGAGTCCTCATTTATACCCAGAAAAAACAACTATTGTTCTGTTTGAAAGAATATTAAAAACATAGACTCTTCCCTCCAAAAGCTTTATGTTGATCTTAAACTCCTAATGATAGTGGATGGTTTGGAAATGAGATAACCGAGGGGTTTCTTCGTGTGCTCCTTGAGGAATCTACTTGGAAAAATTAATGTCTCATCCTCGTCATTTATTCTTAGCTGGAGTAGCTCTACAAAAGTAAACATTTTTGTGTGAAAGTGCGAAATGGATTAAATATTGACTCTACTAGCATTATCAAGGAGGATCATCAATATAGGTTCCCTTCTCTGTTCTTTTTGTTCGCAGCTACCGGACAGTTCATCTTTTCATATCGTGCAACTATGCCAACATGCTATGGAGTTATGTGTCCTCTTGGTGTTGGATCTCGTTGATTTTTGCTTTCACCATTGCTGACCTTCTATAGGTGATCAATTCAATTCAGGTTCCCAATAACAAAAAAGAGGTTATCAAAGCTATTATCATGATGGCCTTTTGGGTTTTATAGAGGATGAGAAATGAGACTATTTTTAACAACAAAAGCCTATCATTAAGAAGGTTGGAAGAAGAACTAAAGAGTACGATATACCTTTAGGTAAGAAATAGAGCCAAACTTCAGCTTTTAGAGTGAGCGTCTTTTAATTTTTAATTTTTATACTTCTTGTTGTACCGTGTGGAATCATCAATTCTGGTGTACTTTATTGCCTTACTAGTAACTTGCTAGTTTTTTGTACTATTAGTTTATTGATTAGTTGTTAGTATCAGTTAGTAATATTTATCAATGTTAGTGTTTGAACATTATACCTGCAAAGAAGCAAAACCTACTAGCCCTTGTTTAACCACTAAATCAAAAGAACTTTGTAATAAGTTGCTAGTTTGGCTTAGTTAATAGAATCTCTTTTGCCTTTTAGAAATTTTTTTTAACCAAATTATCATATTTAACTCGAGATGAAATTATAGGATTTTGTTGGTATGCTCAAAGATTTCATTGTCAACTCTCATTTGGGGTTTAACAAAAGTCAAACGTATATAAAGGATGAAACCTTTTTGCTTTTCTATCTTTGTTTCGATCAGCCGCGCCGGATCTCTCCAGCCTACAAGTTCGGTTCCTCTGTCGGTCAATGGATCTTCTGCTGAGATTCGGATACTGATCTGCTCATAATTCTCTATCAAAGGTGACATCTTCTCTACCTGATAACCTGTTTAGATTGGACTCCTGAAAATATATTTCCCCAACCCATATGATTTAGTTTCCATTCCTGACACTTAATTACTGCTAAGGTGTTGAGCTTTAAGTAGCATGTTTGCAGCCGATTCGTTGTTAATGCATCATCTGTTGTTGAGCTTTAATTACTCCTGAAAATATAGATTTCTAATGCTGAATCCAATTAAAACTGTTTTTATTATAATCAAACATGTCATCTGTGTGGTATCAATTAATTATGAAGGCTATTTAGACAGCAGCTGGTGATTTTATCTTTGGCCTCTAACTGTTAATGCATCATCTGTTGTTGTCAATTAATTTCCACTTCTGAGAACGCCAATATTCTCATCAGTCCCTAGGGTTTGATACTAACTGGTTTATCTTTGCATCATCTTGCTATCTTCATGAGTTTCGATCCAACAATACGCCTCTAAACGATCTTAACGATATAGTGTGTATGTTTTTTTTATTTATTAATTAGTAATTATATGTAGCATATTTATAAATATTTTGTAGTGATTTACACCTCTAAGCGATGAAAGATTTTAAAAGTTTTTATATCTAGAGTATAAACTTCTTCTTGGAATGGAAGGTAGAAAATTCTTGGTAAGTTAAACAACAGACATGTTATCTCTTAAGGAAGTTACTTTATTACTTCCTCTGTCCTGTAGGGATTCCGTTTATAAATTTCTTAACACATTTTCGACTGGCAGAATGACCACCAAGAAAAATGGTCTGGTTTCACTTGCTGGTTGTTATATCCTTGATCAATCTCAGAACAACAATATGGTATACCGGTCAGTCAAAAAATAATTGTCTTAATGCATATGTGTGTGCAGTAGCTAATTGCCGAGTCACATTTAAAGACAGCATCCTTAATAGATTATTTATATTCAATTCATTGTTGGTAGAATATCAATTTTTAAAGTTGAAAGTGTTTTGGAGGTCCAATTGTTGCATTTTGAATGTAGAATGATATTCTATTTATTGAACTTTCAAGTAGTTGAAAATAAAAAGTTAAATTATGTGATGATAGAACAATCGACCTTGTGTTTGGTGAGCAGCTTTGCAGATGAATCTGAACTCATTCGGCAATCACCAGGGTCTGTATAGCAGCAAGTTAAAAAAAGGTACAGAACAATGTAAGAAGCTTGAGATAGATCTAAATTTGCCCGCTTCTTCTAGCGAAACGGAAGAGCTATCAGCTCACAACATCACTAAATCTGATGATGAGGCGTTGTCAAGGCATGCTAGAACTGAAATCAGAATCTCAGAATATGAATATCTGCATCCACTGAATGGCAGGGCATATAGTGATGATTCAGACACCAAGGATTCTAACACAAAAGATGACTCTAGGAAGAAGTAAGTTATTGATCTATAGTGTGTATATGTGTATAGCTGTGTTGTAATATTTCTAATATCCATTATGAGGTAAGATAAATATTAGAGTATGCATTAGTCAGTTTGGGCTGTGTTTTATTGCAAACCAGTCTATTTTCAATGCATACAACCTTCTTAAAGCTGTTATATATAGATCCTTTGGTTATTATTGTAATAGTATATTATTTGTGACCTTATTTAACATGCCAATTACTAATCGAAAGAATAAAAAAAGTGTTTGGTGGTTTACTCAACTTGGCCTGCATAAAATTTACACTTTCGACCCGACCCACATTTTGCTAGCTCTAAATATCGATCTTCCATGGTGCATATCCATTTTTTAATTAAGTTATGGTATGCAGAAAAAGTAGCAGTAGTAACATAAATAAGTGGAAGCAGCAAGTGAAAGTGAGCCTGGAGATGGGCTTGAAGTGCCTCCAATGATGGTTATATGTGGAGGAAGTATGGCCAAAAGGAAATTCTTAATGCTAGATACCACAGGTTTTTCCTTAACCTCTTCAGATTATTCTCATTAAAACCTTGCCTCTTTGCATCAGCACACACCCTAGTCTGTAGTAGTAGGCATCATAATTCAATATGAAACTCTCAATGCCATCAGGTAAGGCAAGGATAAGAGCACTAAAAGGTTAAAAGCCACTTCTTGCTTATTACTTCAAACAAATTGAGTATTCTTTTGAGTTAGGGTTTTCACTTTTCAAGGGCCTAGCTATCTTAAAGAAATTTTGAATAAACCTTTTGTAGTACCCTGCTAATCCGAAGATACCTCTCGAGCACCCTGCTAATCCCAAGATATGTCGAGTACCTTGCTAACCCCAAGATACTTCAAATCTCTGTGGGGCTTCTTGGTGTCTTTCAATTCTTAATCACTTCAAAATGTTTACTGAAAACTTCCAAACTTTTACTATTAAACTTCCAAACTTTTACTAAAAGCTGTGGGCGTTTACAGTCCACTTCAGCCGTTTGAGCAAATGGCTAATTACAGATTTGGATATTAAAAAATCAAACTACCAAGACTGGTTGGGTGGCCAGACCACCTAAACTAACGGTTTGATTTTGATTATTTGAACGGTTCTTTGTACATTTAAAATTTGCTAGTTTGTGTTAAATTGCTAAAACTGATAAAGATGGTTTAAGAGTATGATTCATACGCATAATTGCATGTTCCAGAAATTAAAATAATAATAATAATAATAACAATAATAATAATAATAATAGTAATAATAATAATAGTAATAAAAATAATATAAAACTAATAATAATAATAATAAGTTATTAGTGTAAAGAAAATCAGCTGGTTTGGTTTACACAGCTGGTTCCAAACACCTAAGCATGAACCAATCTAACAACATTTGCTTCAGTTTGGATGTTATGGTTTATAAACATTTCTATTAGAAGCCCTAACACTTCTAAATAATTTTGATATAAGGTAATATTTGCAGATTACCTGGTTAAAATTGATGACATGTTCTTTATCCACGTCACACTTTTTTTTAATGTAATGATGTCAACATTTTTAGCTGTTTTCAAGTTAAAATTACCTCAAATCAGATTTTTGAAACCGTGACGCGAATGACAAGAGTTGATTATTTTTCAAGCTACAGACCTTTCTGTTACATATTTTTATACTTTATATCGGGCAGCTTGCTCAACCGCACTATAAATTTGCAGGGAATATTACAGGTGCACGTATCGAAATACAGACGGTTGCTGTGCAACAAAACAAGTTCAAAGATCTAGCGAAGATCCGTCAATATTTGATATCACTTACCTTGGAAAACACACCTGTCCAACAAATTCAAAAACAGACCATCCCTCATCTGCAGCAGAATCTGGTTACGGACTTATAAATTTCTCATTTACATCAGAATCTACACCTAAAACTTCAAGAACCAGTGATCTTCCATCTGCAACACGATCATCTTCTGTAATCACCGGAAATTCTTTTGAATTTTCAAATTGGGCTCAGAAACATAACTGAAACATCAGGAACACATTACTTCAAACTGCCCTATAAAAGATAGCGATAGATTCTTCATTGTGATTGATCGTGTTACCTGCAGGTGGCCAGCTACAGTCCCTCTCGGCATTGCTCATGGTTGTCAAACATTCAGACTGTTTCGTTCGATGAGGTACTCATTCCGACTCATGATGCTTTATTATATACAAAGTTACACTATATACAAAAGTTAGAGAGGCAAAAGCTTCTCTGTTAACTACAACAGAGAGTAATGGAGGCATAAACTGAATATTAGATATATTTGTAACATTATTTTGTGATTTGTATAAGCTCTTTAGAACTTTATATTAGTAAATTTTGTCCATTTTATATTTTTTAGATAACTAATTAAAGCCTAGTAAAATAACAATATGATTCCTTGATCAACAAAAGAAAACTAGTCACATAAACATTACCCTTATCATACATAAGAGAGCGAGTCATATAACAATATTAGGTTCAACAAACCCTGCATTCCCTAGAGATATTATGTCAAGGACATGCACCACGACAGCTATTGGGTGATAGGTCGTGGGGAAATTTATCATCAATATGGGCATGTGTTTTATACTTGGTGAGTGAGACATACTTTCATCTTAGCATCCTATCATCACTCTTTAATTCACTCACTCGATGGTGTTGTGGTTAATCAACATGAGACCTCATAATTTTATACCTTTTCATACAATTATTATTACTATTTATTTAAAATAAAAATAAAATATTAATGTTAGTTAAAATTTAAAAAGAAAAACATTACATAATAGAATGTACTATAAAGAACACTAGAGTCCATATGTTTTGGCATTTTTTTATCTAACAATCGGACCACTTCACATATCATTATTTTAATTTCCAACTAGTGTTTTTCACACTTGCTTCGCGGCGGGCAAAATGTGTATCACACAAAGGTTTGTTATTCACACGTTGAAAAAAAATGGCACGGGTGTCTTCTTCTTATATGAGACAAAGCTAATATCCATGTTATCTTCCTCCGCAGCCATTCTCTGTTTAATTATGACCGGGATAAAAAGTGTCACTCTGCTGCAAGTGTTTAAATGAAACTTCACTTTTATGTCCCTCTCTTGTATCTTCATCGGCTGCCATTGAACGTTGCAATGTTTTATCTCTTTATCTTAAACTAAGTATCTAAAAAAGATTTTAAAACCATAAGAACAAATTATACCCCTTGAAAACTCAAATGTTCAATGACAAATTTCATCAGAAGCAAATCCTTGAAAACTACTGATATGAACAGAGTCTAGTACGAGACTATTGCCTTCTTTGACTCCCTTTCCTTGCACCAGACAAAACCTTGTCCAAAATCAATAATATGTCATATATATATATAATATATATATATACATACATATATATATATATATATATATATATATATATATATATATATATATATATATATATATATATATACATATACAAACAAACAAACAACATACCCAGTAAATCCCACTCAAGAGCAGGTTTGGGAGGGGTAGTTGGTGGCGAGTTTTTCCTTTATTTTGGGAGATAGAGAGACCGCTTCCGAAGAGACCCCGACTCAGTAAGGAAAATCATAACCGTAGCACTTAAAATATACGGCATACAACACACAGGTATAAATCACATAAAAGCTGAGAAATTGAGTACAACAAATAAGCGTCAAGAAACGCGCGAAAGGGCAGAATGCAGAAAACAGGGTACCCGCAACTAAGTCTACGACTATCCTTCCTACCCACAGATCCCGCTAAAAGTCCTTAATTTTAATTCTACGCCTCCACGCACTCCTATCCTCGATCATGTGCTCAGAGAGGTGCAAGTCTACCATTCGCCTAATTACCTCGTCCCAAGTCAACCTAGGTATACCTCTACTCCTCCTACCCTCTACGTTGATGTTCTCTACTGCTCTAACGGGTGCTACCATCAGCCTTCGTTTTACTTGCCCAAACCATCTTAATCTTCCCTCTCGGATTTTATCTGTGATACCAGCCACCTCTAGCATCTGTCGAAACACGTCGTTTCTTATTCGATCCAATCTTGTCTGGCCACACATCCACCTCAGCATTCATATTTTCGCGACCTCGATTTGTCTCTGGTGCGATTTCTTTATGGCCCAACAGTCTGTTCCGTATAACATAGCTGGACGTACTGCCACTCTGTATAGTTTTCCTTTTAGTTTTGCTGGGAACCTCTTATCACACAGGATCCCTGATGCTGCTCTCCATTTGCACCATCCTGACTGCACACGGTGAGCTACATCGTTGTGTATTTCTCCGTCCTCCTATACGTACGAGCCCAGGTATTTGAACCTAGATGTGTGTGGTACTGTCATACCCTGGATACTTATTTGGGTGTCCTCTTCATCCCCCTACTAAAGTTACAATGCATGTATTCCGTCTTAGAGCGACTTATCCTTAAGCCTCTGCTCTCTAGTGCGGCTCTCCACTGTTCTAGCCTCTCGTTAAGCACCGTTTTAGATTCTGATATTAAGACAATATCATCCGCAAACAACATGCACCAAGGGACTGGCTCTTGTATAGATTTAGTCATCTCATCCAAAACTATTGTGATGAGAAATGGGCTCAATGCTGATCCTTGGTGTAGTCCCACTTCCACCAGGAAAAAGTCTGTGTCTCCGACTGGTGCTCGCACACACGTTTTTGCCCCTTCATACATATCCATTATTATTTTGATATACCTCTTTGGTACCCTTCTAAGTCGTAGACTTTCCCAAATGAGTTGACGCGACACACTGTCATATGCTTTTTCTAGGTCAATGAAAACCATATGTAGGTCCCTTTTCTTTTCTCTATATTTCTCCATTATCCTTCTTATGACGTGTATGGCTTCTGTTGTAGAGCGTCCAGGCATAAATCCAAATTGGTTTACCGCTATCTGGGTTTCTCGTCTAATTCTCGTGTCAATAACTCTTTCCCATAGTTTCATCGTGTGACTCAATAGCTTAATTCCCCTGTAATCTGCGTAACATTGTACACCTCCTTTTTTCTTATATATGGGGACTATGACACTGCTTCTCCATTGCTCTGGCATCCTCCCGGTTTTGACGATAGTGTTGAATAAGTCTGTTAGCCATTCCAAGCCCTCGTCTCCCAAGCACTTCCACACTTCAATCGGTATGTTGTCTGGCCCCACTGCCTTAGCCCTTCCCATTTTCTTCAGCGTCCTCGTAACTTCGTCGACAGTGATGCTTCTACAATAACACTTGTTTTGTTAGTTCGGTTGGGTTGTTTTATCGATGACAGATTGTTGGTTAGGATTCATTATGTTGAAAAGGTTATCGAAGTAAGTTTTCCATCTCGCCTTGATGTCGTTCTCCTTCACCAGGACATTACCATCCGCAGCCTTTATAAACTTTACCATTCTCAGGTCCTGTCTTCCACTTTCTCTTGCCCTGGAAATCTTAAACATGTCATATTCTCCTTCTTTCGTCTTTAATCGCTTATACATTTTCTCGTACGCTGTGTTCTTTGCCTCTGACACAGACTTTTTCGCCTCTCGCTTAGCATCCTTATATTTATGTTCTACCTCTGCTCGTTCTTCGTCATTATTACATTGTAAAAGGTCTCAAAAACTTTGTTGCTTTTACCTTCTCCTGTACATTTTCGTTCCACCACCAGGATTCCTTATGACCTACTGTCCTATTTGTTGCCAGTCCAAGAGTTTCTTTAGCTGCTTGCTTAACTGTAGTTGCCATATCTTCCCACATTTGATTTGCGTCTTTCTGTGACCCAGTTTGGATCATTGGTATGACCTTATCTTTAAAGGTGGTAATCTTTTTGTCTTTGAGCTAGCCCCATCTGATCGTAGGTCTAAATCTCTTAATTGGCGGGACAATTGCTCTCTTCACGCGTAGATCAACCACCAACATATATATATACATATATACATATACATACATATATATATATATTATTATATATACATACATACATATATATATATTATATATACATACATATCTATATATATATATATTATATACATACATATCTATATATATATATTATATATACATACATATATATATATATATATTATATATACATACATATCTATATATATATTATATACATACATATCTATATATATATTATATATACATACATATCTATATATATTATATATATACATATATGTGTATATATATATATATGTGTGTGTGTGTATATATATATATAAGATAAGGTTCTAATGAGAACCCTATCTTATTATGAGAACCCTTTAACTCAATATAATCCATTAATTTATTTTATAATAAATGAAATCATGACATGTGTTCATTTGACTTTTTTAATAAAAAATGACAATTTGATTATTTAACCAACCCAAGAAAATTCAGGTTCAATATTGGTGGTGATAAGTGTCATCACCTAACTTTTTCTTTCCTTCCATATTTATTTTCTTTTTTATAAAAATAACTTTACGTCTAACTTTTTTATACATTTATAACTTTTTAATACTATATTATCTTTTTATAATAATTATATCATTAAATTCGTATAATTTTTCTCTTTAATTCCCATATAGTTTCAATATTTTTTGGTGATTTAGTTTGAATGTTTATAGCTACATCATTATAATTAGTATTTCCAATACTCAAACTATTCTACAACATATAAAAACATATGTTACACCAATATAATAAGAATGTACCACTATAATCAAACTAAAATAATAAAAATACACCATCTAAAACCGTAGCAAAACAATATAACTACACCAATGTAAACCAATTTAAAATATACATCATTAAATGATGTAACTACACCAACGTGATTCCAATAACATAACAACCAAACGAAATTAAACCACGTAACTACACCAAACGACATTAAACCAATTTACACCAAATGTAAAATATTAAAAATATATCACATTTACTTAGTTACATCACTGTAAACCAATGTAACCCAACGAAAAAATTAGGCGCATTACAACTGTTTAGACGTTTGAGCATTGTTTGAAAGCTTGAAGACTGTTTGGGCGTTTTAGTTACATCATTGTAAGCTAATGTATCCTAACGAAAAAATTAGGCGCATTACAACTATTTAGACGCTTGAGTACTGTTTGGAAGCTTGAAGACTGTTTGGGCGTTTTAGTTACATCACTGTAAAGCAATATAACCCAACGTAAAAATTACACCTGTTTGGGTGTTTTAGTTACGTCACTATAAACCAATGTAACCCACCATAATGCCTAGATGCATTACAACTATTTAAGTGTTTGAGCACTTTTTAGAAGCTTGAAGACTGTTTGAGCGTTTTAGTTACATCACTATAAACCAAGGCAAACCAAATCAACACTTACACCAACACACAACCTGATGTAACTACATACATGTGATTTTTTTGTAATACTATAATATAGTTAAAGAGAAAAACATGATAAGTTAATTAATATAATATTTATAAAAATTTATAAGAAAAATTTGATGTAATTCACTGAAAGTATTATGATTTGCAGTCAAATAAACAGTGCTAAAACGTCCAAATAGTTGTAATGTGCATAATTTTTACGTTGGGTTACATTGGTTTACAGTGATGTAACTAAAACACCAAAACAGTTTTCAAGCTTCCAAACAACGTTTAAACGCCTAAATAGTTGTAATGTGCAAAATTTTTATGTTGAGTTGCCTTGGTTTATAGTGATGTAACTAAAACACCCAAACGGTTTTTAAGCTTTCAAACAGTGCTCAAACGCCTAAAAAGTTGTAATACATCTAGTTTTTACGGTGCGCTACATTGGTTTATAGTGACGTAACTAAAACACCCAAACAGATGTAGTTTTTACGTTGGGTTGCATTGCTTTACAATGTAACTAAAACGCCCAAACAATCTTTAAGCTTCCAAACAGTGCTCAAGCGCCTAAATAGTTGTAATGCGTCTAATTTTTACGCTGGGATACATTAGTTTACAATGATGTAACTAAAACGCCTAAACAGTCTTCAAGCTTCCAAACAGTGCTCAAACGCCTAAACAGTTGTAATGCGCCTAATTTTTTCGTTGGGTTACATTGGTTTACAGTGATGTAACTAAGTAAATGTGATATATCTTTAATATTAAAAAAGAAAAAAAGAGAAAGTTAGGTGATGACACTTGTCACCACTATATTCAACCTGAATTTTTTTGGGTCGGTGAAATGATCTCATTTTCTATTAAAAAAGTCAAATGACCACATGTTATGATTTTATCTATTGTAAAATAAATCAATGAACTGTATTGAGTTAAATGATTCTTACAATAAGATAGGATTCTCATTAGAACTTTATCATATATATATATATATATATATATATGTATATATATATGTATATGTATGTATATATATATATGTATATATGTATATATATATGTATATATATATGTATATATATATGTATGTATATATATGTATATGTATATATATGTATGTATATATATGTATGTATATATAGATACATATATATACTGTTTCTTCGTCCCTACTGTTCCTTTTGTTATTTAACAATGTCATGCTTGTACACTTACGTGTTAGACTTTTGTTCAATACTGTTCCTTTTGTTATTTAACAAATGTCATGCTTGTACAGTTACGCATTAGACTTTCGTACAATACTGTTCCTTTTGTTATTCTTTTAATAGCATGTAATTGGATATCACTAAATTGGCTCAATTTACTAGGGTTGGTATTTTTCTTGAATTGTTTTGTTTGTTTGGTTCATTTTCTTTGTATAGAAGAAGAGTGGAGAGGCATGTATAAAAGAGATGACGTTTATATTTCTATATATAAGTGATTTAAACAAAAAGAAACATGAGCGTGAATTCACTAGCCGTCTGGGTCACACTTGGCTTCTCATGCTAAGGTGAGATGGAGTTGTATGAGGATGTGAGAAGGCATTAGAACTCACGCCCACCTTCCCAACTGTAACACCCATCGTAACCGTAGTTTCCAACCATGTCCCTATTATTTTTCTTTCTTAGGTGATTACATTTTGCTTATGTTTTGGTGTTGCATCTCAAGATGGCAGTGACAGAATTAATTGATATATGACCACATTTTTTTTGCATGTAATCAATTATTAAATTTGATGATAAATCTAAGTCAACAAAATAAGATCGGTATTTCTAAGATAAACAAATATATGAGGTGGTATGTATCTAAATAGAGTGTAGTAGGAAATTTGACCCGTTTAGTAGGAAATTTAACCTGTTTAATTATTTCTATTTTTTGATCTGAAAAATAAAGCATACTAGGGATAGTATTAGGTAAAGATTTTATAGTGATGATTTTCAAACCTAATATTGATGAAGGTTAATACTCAACTAATAAATAGTAATCATAGTAGCATGTGATCTTATAAAAAAAAGTGAAAGGACAGTTTAAATGAACATGAATTTCATGTAAGTGTTAAATACTCCTTGAAAGTATATATGTTGTATATGAAATATGGTAATATGATATGAAATAAGAAATCATGAGAAAATGCAAATACATGTGGTTATGTATTGATGTATTATGGGTGTAATTCTCGGTAATGATCTGTTTGAATCCAAATAGATTTTAGAATCAATCATGATTCACATTATAATAGGTTGTAATAAGGTTCATAAATGATTCAAAGCATAGATTATCATGTATGACGAACACTTCATATCTATGCTTAGCAAAACATAGAAAGCCCATCATGAGTCAATTCAAGATTGTGCTTCTGACATAATCTAGACACACCTAACACTTTATATCCAATAGAGTACACTTTATGTGCGCACACACATACACACCCCTTGACATGGGTTAATGTCACAAGTATAATAATAGTTTATTTTCACACTACTAAACATATTATGCATGGATATCAAACAATTGATAACAAATAATTATTATCTTCTCGTATGATCCATTTCTTGTTTTGTAATGTACTTGACATACCATCATTTCCTAACACATATGTAATGTGCATATCACTACCGAGTTATTCAAAGTAAAGCACGGAAAAGTAAATTCATTTTATAACTTTTTTACTTTTTGATTTTTATTGTGACAGAATATCAACAAATGTATTATAATTTTATTTTTTCCACAACATAAAGACTCAAATTAAATTTATTTCATTTCTTTCAAATTTTAGTTTTGATCTAAAACGAAACTAAAAGCAAAGTAAAATAATTATAAAAGAAAGTAAAAGAGAAAAATTCCATGAATATTCTTTGAAAAAGTTTTGTTTTACAAAGAAACAATTTATGTAAATTTTATCTTCTAATTCTCTCTGTGAAACGATAAAATTAAAATCTTGCGTTCATTCTCAACTTATTTTCTCCATTCAATACCACTTAGTCTCCCTTAAAATAATTTACCATTTTACATGGGAACTATCCTTCCTGTCATGTGTCTAGAGCAATCAGTATTTATCATATTAAATATTTTTACAGTCTTAGTTGCTACCCATGCATATTCACCTAAAAACTCAATTGGAAAGAGAAACCCAAGTCATTATGCTCTTAGATTGGCAGGATGCGCCAAAATACACAATATCTCGAAAACACAATCATGTCTATTTTCTACTTTGGTTTGTTTTTAATGGTCATCCTTTAAAAGAATTACTACCTATAACTTTCACTAACCAATACTGTTGCCACTTTGATTCTCTTTTTGAAAAAACTGTTTTCAAAAACTTATTTTCTAACCATTCTTTGATTAACTTTGGTAAAATTGACATAATGTTTAGGTTGATTAAAAAAGAAACTGTGTTTGCCATTTTTCTAAAACCTTGCTTTTCATTAGATTGAAAAATTTCTTTTCTCTGTTTAGCTTTTGCTCTTAAAGTTTAGACAAATAAACCTTATTCTTGTAAGCATAATGTGATTCATTTCTTGAAAAATGATGGTTTTGTCTTTTAGGATACATAAATGGCTTTGCCATTTGGGATCCAAAAGGGGTTTACCCTACACCTTGTAAGGACACTTAATCAATATGTGTCCCTTAGTCCCACAATGAAAACAAATACGTCTTTCAATAAATATCTGCCTATGAACTTTATGTTAGGGAATCGGGTATAGATCGACACACAAACACAATGAACTGCAAGAGAAAATAATAACAAAGATGAACACGCGAGTTTTAACATGGTTTGGTCGATGTGACCTATGTCCATGGGCTGCAACCAGGGTAATACTTTTATTGCTTTTTGCGTCACTCGTGAGGAATTACAAGTACAATACACAATATAAATAGAAAAAATTAAGGTTTACAACTTAATCCCTAAGAAAACCCTAATGGGCTACAATAAATAAAAATGGGTCAAGTCTTTAATTTAATTAATCTGTCACGAAGTTTTCTTTTAACCCGAGCCCAAATCAATACTCCATAAACCCAACAATCCAATCTTCCATTTGGAGGCTTGATCATATTCAAATTGCCTTCCGATGTGAACACTTGTACCTCTTGTAATCTTCATCGTCTTCTTGGTTGCAGCGGCCTTCTCATTAGTTAACCTGAAGGCCTGTTGAAGCTCCCTTGAGCTTCAACACATCAGCCATGGCTGTATCCGCCCCTGACCTATTCTTCGTCCCTATCGGCTCCTATTGAAACAAACTACCGGATCCTGGAACATCCTGAGAACAAACACTCTCCATTTTATCAGATGGAATATTAGTTCTTTTAACCCATTATCGTCTAAGAACTGTAATTGAAGCACAACCTATGCTCCCACTACCATGATATCCTCTAAATGGTTTTTCTGAACTCTTCCTTGCACATTCTCTTTGAATCTTTCCTGTGAATCTAGGTTTCTTACTATCAAAGCAAACCTTCTTTTTCCACGAGATTCTATGAACTGGACTTTAGTCTTCTTCTGAATTGCAATGACACTTCCTTCAGGTGGTAAATTGACCATATACAATGACCCTATTTTCTTTCCATGAGCAATGACAATATTCCCTTTAACAGCATTCCATTGCTTATTCCCGAACTCAACCTCATGTCCCTATTCATGCATGAACCAACTGAAGTAACTAAATCTATGTAACCTATACACATCATTGTTTGCGGTCTTACCTTACCAAAATCATACTTTTTTAGATTCTGCAATGCTTCGCTGTTATGGGTAGCATGAAACAAAGCTTCAGAATCCATGACGGCAAACACAATCAATCATAAACCTAGCAACTATCACATCAACATCAACACAATCAAAGCATTTATTATTTATAGTATGCATTGTTTATTCATCTGTAATCATTAATAAGTTTTAATGAAAGGGAGGCAAAATGAACTTCTTCTACATCGAATTAAATCTTGTTTTCGCATTAATTGTGTTCATATCATTGTGTTCATCGTAATCATCAATCATTATATTTTACATCAAACTATTAAACAAAGTTAATGTTGATTTCGCAAACATTAACTTGATTTACTTTAACACTGATAATTCCTGACTATGATCCTTGGATTCACAGGTGGTATCAGAACCAAGTTCTCATTGATTTAGATCGATTGATCTATCAGTGTTAATAGTGTTTAATTGTTTGCTTGTTTAACTAATTTGTGAGTTTTTGCTGATTAGATCTATTTTTAATCAAATCATTTTTGTGTGAACATTGAAAATGTTGGGTTTGGTGGACACATTATAAAGTTGTTTAACCATTTAAACATGAAAACACAGCGGAATCAAACCTTAATAATATGTTTTGTAAACTGAAAATTAAGGCATATTATATGTAAACAACAAACCCAATATCATAGGATCAATATATGTGAATGAACTAGCTATAAAGAAGAAATAACAACCAAAAACAACACTCATGAAACTACCTTTCAAGAGCTGCCAAAATCATGAGATATGAGGAAGATGATGATGTTCTTGAACGACCAAAACACCAAGGAAAGGTGTCCTCAAGCTTCCATACCCACAAGCATGAAGCAAGCACCTTTGTTGCTAGGATTTGAACACCAAAAACCAAGAGGAAGCTGCTAGAAAACCCATTCCAGCCGTGACTTTTCTTCAAGAAAAGGAGAGTTTGGCCCCTTTGGTTTTTTGCATGTAAGAGAGAGAAGGAGGTGAAGTGTTAGACTAGTAAAAATGAAGTCTTCATCCAAGACAACCAAAATAGCCAACCACCTTAAAGGGGGCGGCCGAATTAGGGATTCAAAATGGGTTTCCCCCCAAATTTTAATCACCCATATTAATTGTAACTAGTCACTAATTGAGTTATTTAATTAACCTTTTAATTGTATAACTCATACACTCTTTTATTATTTGATATTATTTAACCAACTTAAATAACATTACAAATAATACTCATGAACAAAATATCCTTATAAGTTGTTCCATCTCATATGCAATTTATTTAGAAAACCTATTTTCTAAATTGGTGTATTTATTTAGTTGCATGATCATATCATCAATTAAATATCAATTGGTGTTTGCTAAGCTTGTTATTGGGTATGACCCAACTTGGATCATGACGTACTAACCACATCGATGTCCTATGTGTCTTGGACATAAAAAAATCCAACAATCTCCCACTTGCACAAGATTCATAGAAGATTGATGCAAGCAGTAAATACGCCAAACAACTATTTACTACCCTTAATACGCATGACTAAAAACCATTCAATAACATCATCCCCTTTAAGTATCCAACTTGAAATGACTTATGCGAATCAATCATTATCATTTTGTTACAGATGTCATGTTAAAGCCAAGGACACAGAATGATCATTCCTTGCTGATTTAACTTAATCAGGCCTTAGACATCTTGCTCTCAACGAATAAGAGGAACAAATTCCATCTTGATTATCTACGTTTCTCACAATAACCTCGTGTCACACCTGAACATAGCCTTATGTACCGTCCATTATTTCAGAGCAGTGAAGAACTAGCTCAAGGTATAACACTTTGGTGAATATCAAAACCCAATATGTATCTCAGGTCGGAGGATACCAAATGATATTCGCCTTTACTGAAATTTACTTATGATCAATCAAGAAGATTTCATATAGTAAAATTTGAGATGCGGGTCAATCCAATATTCGAATCCCACAAATATCTATGAACTTTGGCAGCAACTGTAGAGATTAATGAAGAGGCTGATGCAACTCAAACATTCAAAGTCTATCCTGCATGCTGCATAAGTGCAGTGAAAAAGAATGCTTAGGAAGTTTCACACATGCAAGAGAAATATTCTATGTGTGAAATCTTCTGAAGCCAAGACCAATATCTTTCGAAGCCAAATATGAAGTCTTCCGAAGCCAAATATGAAGTCTTCTAAAGCATCAGAGACAAAGTCTTCCGAAGCTTCAACTTATGAAGACAGATTTCTTCCGAAGACTTTTGACACATGCTTTATCTGATGTACTTTTCCATAAAGCTGGACACCTTTCCGCTGCATCTCTGTAAGGTCACCAACTTGCATGAGTTGGTGAAAAGGTCCATGCTTTTGGTAACTGTACATTGAGGTCTTAAGTCTGCAACTTTCTACTTCATGTACTTTATCCTTTTTGTAATAGATAGGATGTGAACTATGGCATGTCATAGTCACTAGTCAAAAGGCAATCTGCCTTTTGATTCTACAATTGATTTTGTTTGTGTCTAGTCAATGTATCCAGCTGGCTTTCAAAATATAGCCGGCTGTAGGATGTAGTATAAGTATCTTATGTTCTTGTATCTTTCTAATATACTTTGTAACACTTGTAATAGAACATAAAGAAAACAATATACTACATTCTTGAGAACCATACACCTATGTTCTCTTGTTCTGTCTCTTATATTACTTGTGTTCTTAGTGTCTCATTTGTGGTTAATCCAGTTTACTGTTTGATTAAGTTTGGTTAATCTCCTCTTTGTTGTGTTGTGTTGTAAGTGACCCCCTTCACCGGTCTTGCATTTGCTATCAGAGCATTTTAGGCTCTTGATATAAGATCTCACCATCTTAAGATCCCTCACACACACAAATACTAAACTTTTCAAACGGTAGCCATTTCTAATACTGATATGAAAACTAGAACCATGAACAAGTCCCCGCTGATCACTCTTGATGAGTTTGATACCTGGTGTTTGAGAATGGAAGGTTTAATCATCTCTCTTGATTCAAGAATTTCGGAGTCTATTGAGAATGGACCTTTCATACCTAGCACCCCCTCTGCTACTGGTGCTGGTATGATCCCCAAGGATGTGGCTAACTACTCTGATGAAGATAGGAAGAAAGTAGAGATTGACAGAAAAGCCATGACAGCCCTTCAAACTGCCCTTTCAAACTCTGTGTACAAAGGTTACAAGAAGTGCAAAATAGCTAAGCAGTTGTGGGATGCACTGAAATTGATGTATGAGGGTTCCTCTGAAGCTAAGGAGAACAAGAAGGATCTCCTGAAGCAGCAGTTGGAAAACTTCACCTTCAAAACAGGTGAAACCATGACTTAGCAATACTTTAGGTATGTTGAGATTGTGGGTACCCTTGTGGATGGAGGAGTTTCTCTTGAAAACAGAGACATTGTAAGGAAGTTCATGTCCTCACTTCCTAGGCAGTGGGCACACTACTGTGTGGTGATCAAGAGAACTGAAAATCTCAAAACTCTTACTCTAACAGAGTTATATGGGATTCTCAGCGGCTACCAGATGGAGATGAACATGCAACGTTCATCTGGCAACTCCAACAATCAAATGGGTTCAGCCCTATATGTGGTTGAAAGGGATAGCATAGAACCCCAACATCATCTCATATGCTACCCTGACAACTCACCTAAGGGTCCTTTCATCACCTTCCCAGAGACACTAAGGGAGAACTACACTCAAGAAAGCCCATTCCAAGAGACAAGCTCTTCTTAAGCTTTTGTGTCTTCTGATGAAAGTTGTGGCAACTCTCTTTTCACTCTTGAAGACTTGGACTGTATTCATCCAGATGATCTGGAATACATGGAAATAGTCCAACAGATGGCTCTTCTCACTCATAGAGCCAAGAAGTTCTACAAGAGGACTGGAAGGAAGTTTCCAAGCAATACAACTAGTGGAAAGTTTGGCCTGGACAAAGGCAAAGTCAAGTGTTACAACTGTAACTTGATGGGCCACTTTTCCAGAGAGTGTAAGGCACCTAAAACAAGTGGTGGCCAAACACAGTCCAGACCTAACTACACTGACAAAGCTCTCCAGTATGAGAAGTCAAAGCAGGAAGCTGCTGTTGCTGTTAAAGAAAGAGGCTTTGACTGAGCTTTCAGGTGGAAGATGCTTCTCCAAAACAAGCATTGATGGCAGATCATGATGAAGCTAAGGTATTTGAACATCTCTGTATTCCTGAATGCATTGCTAAAGTTAATAGATACAGGTCCTATAACCTGGAGATGAGATCTGATCTTGTGTCCTTAAACATTTTAAAATCTGATTTTAGAAAGTCTGAAAATGATTATAAACTAAAGATAGAGGACCTAGAGAAAACCATTTCAGTTCTAAAACATGAACACACAGAATTGAAGTATCAAATCAAAGATCTCATAACCAAGTTGACTGAGTGCCAGGCTGGGCTTGTGATTAGCAAAGCCAGGGCAGAAAATAGTGTTCTTGAAGAAGAGACCTTCAAGAACATGATATCCTCATCCCTGCACAACAAAGTGTCCTATCAAAAGAGGCAGGGAATGTGATCCAATGAGATTGCTCCTCCACGCACAATCTTATCTGTAAGATCTCCTAGGTGTGGAACTTGTGAAGATGAGCTTTCTCTCATAGATCCTATGAGTGAAGAGGATGTAGAAGAGATAGTGAAGAATTCCTTGAGAAGAGTGAAGAGGATGATTCTAATAAGGGCCACTATCCTTCTGAGGAGAAGAAGAAGACTGTGATGACCAAGTCCATGAGAAAGAACTTGATCAGAAAGAGCAAAAGAAAATCAAGGAAGACTTAAGAGATCAAGGCTACTTTTGACTCTAAGCAGAAACAAGTTTTCATATCTGCAAGGTTTGAAGTAGTAAGGTCTGAAGACATCAACCAAAAATCTTCTGCTAAGAGTTCTAGTTCTTGTTCAACTCATCTTAGTAACAAGAAGAAGACTGATCTGCTGTGTACCACTGCTGCCCAACCTGGGACATCAAACTCCAAGAACAGTTCTCAGCCCAAAAAGACTGTCTCAGCATCTGCAAAGATGAAGGTGGAGAAGGGATGTGATCAAAGACAGTGTTGTTCCCGGCAAAAGACTCTTGTGAAGAAGAAAATGGTGTGTGTCATGTGTGAAAGTATCACTCACATTGCAAAGGATCGTCCTTACATTCGTAAAGGTACTGTCCATATGGCCAACACAAAGACTTCAAAGGGTCTCAAGAAGATTCAAGCTTCTGAAGGAAAATCTTTTTCCTTCGGAAGCTCCAAATCTAAGAAGAAGGCACGTGGAAAATTACCCTCGGAAGAGAAGTTTGTCTCGGAAGAAAGGAGTTCTTCCGAAGCACTAAAGTCTGCTGCAGTGTCTGCAGAATCTTCCGAAGGTTCAGTCATCAAAACTTCCGAAGTTCCAAAAGGTTCCGAAGTTTTGAAGGTCAAGTCCAAGATTCCAAAGGTGGTTTGGAAGTCTAAGAAAGACCAAGTGACTGAGAATTCTTCATCAACAAACGCTCAAGATCCTCTTAGTACAACCATAGGATCTATTACTGTTGCATTACCTTCTGTTTTTGAGCCCAAGACAAGCAAGGCTTGGGTTTCCAAATGTAACTAATTCTTTTCTTTGTGTAGGGACAACTCAAGACAAACAAGAATGTCTGGATCATTGATAGTGGTTGTTCTAGGCACATTACAGGCAATAGGTCACTACTCCAGAACTTTGAAAGGATTGATGGAGGAGCAGTTGCTTTTGGAGGAGATGAAGGTGGTTACATTTTTGGAAGGGGCATGGTCACCAATGGTAAGCTCAACATTGAAAATGTAAACTTTGTCAAAGAGCTTGGGTATAATCTTCTAAGTGTATCCCAATTTTGTGATCAGAGTCATAACATGCTCTTTACTGAGCATAACTTCATTGTTCTCAAGCCTAGTGTGGTCATTCCTCATGAGCACATTCTGCTTAGAGCCCCCAGGAAATGGAACATGTACATGATGGATTTGCAAGAAACATCTCCCTCTGGAGAAGTTTTATGCTTTCTGTTTAATGCCAATAGTGATGAGTCTTTCCTATGGCATAAAAGAATGTGCCATGTAAACTTAAAAAACATGAATAAATTAATTAAGAATGATTTGGTAACTGGAATACCAAAGAAAGAGTTTACAAGTGATGACCATTATGTTGCATGCCTGAAAGGGAAGCAACATAAGGTATCTCACAAGCCTAAGGAAAGGAACTCCATCACTACACCTCTACACTTGTTACATATGGATCTCTTTGGCCCCACCAGTGTAATGAGTCTAGGAGGGACCTCTTACTGTTTAGTGATCACAGATGACTTTACAGATTCACTTGGGTCTTCTTCCTTAGAATTAAGGATGAGACTCCTGAGATTCTAAAGAATTTCATCTTAAAGATTGAGAATCAATCTGATCACAAGGTCAAGATCATAAGATGTGATCAAAGAACTGAATTTAAGAACCAAATCCTTGATACATTCTATGATGAAAAGGATACTACTACAAGACAATACAGTGCTCCCAGGACTCCTCAGCAAAATGGTGTTGTTGAGGGGAGAAACAGGACACCGATTGAAGCTGCAAGAACCATGTTGTCTGACTCTAAGCTGCTCATCACCTTCTGCACAGAGGCAGTCAACACTGCCTGCTATGTGCAGAATAGAGTTTTAGTGGTCCAGACTCATGGCAAGACTCCTTATGAAATTTGGCACAAGAGGAAACCTTTTATTGGTTTTCTCAGGTCATTTGGATGTCCTTGCACCATCTTGAATACCAAAGATCAAATTGCCAAGTTTGCTGAGAAATCTGATGATGGACACTTTATTGGATACTCCTCTCAAGCTAAGGCTTATAGAGTATACAATCTCAGAACTATAATTGTTGAGGAGTTAGCCAATGTGACTTTCAATGAACACACACCCTATGTGGTTGGTTTTGGTCCTGATTGGCTATTTGATCTTGATTTAGTTACCAACTGTTTTAACAAATCTTGTGAGAATGTTTTAGGATCTGCAGAAAATCTAAATACAGGTGATCTTGATCCAAGATTTGAGCTGAGAAGACCTTCAAGTCACACATCTTCAGCTCCAGTTAGAACTACTTCTGCAAATGAGATTTCTATCAGCACTACAATGACAAACTCAGCTGATGCATCTGGGGTGCCTTCAAATTCCAGCTCAGAGGCTTCGCAACCAGATAAGGCTACCTCAATTATGGAAAAAAACAATGGTGATGGTGACAGTGATCAAGAATTTCTTGATGCTACTAACCACACTATAGATGATAACATCAGTGATGTCACACACTGCTTGGATCAAGCTACTCTTGATAAGTGTGTTGATGTGGTGGGAGAAACATCCATGCCAGATCTAAATTTCTCTAATTTAGATCTTTCTCAACAACTTGCTATGATCCCTCAGCTTAGGATCCATAAGTCTCACCCCACCACAAACATCATTGGAGATGTTGCCACTTGGGTAAGAACAAGAGGACAAACCCATGAAGCAAATGTTTGTCTTTATTCTTGTTTCTTATCCTAGATAGAGCCAAAGAAAGTTGATGAGGCTCTAAAGGATGGAAGTTGGGTTGAAGCTATGTAATAAGAGCTGCTTCAATTCAAAAGGTAGAAAGTTTGGAACCTTTGTCCTCTTCCTTATGGGAAGACTACCATTGGAACCAAATGGGTGTTTAGGATCAAGAAAGATGATAAAGGCATCATCATCAAGAACAAAGCTAGACTAGGTTTTCAAGTGTACACACAATAAGAAGGGATTGACTACATTGATGTCTTTGCTCCAGTAGCAAGATTAGAAGCTGTTAGGATATTCCTGGCATTTGCTGCATCCAAGAACTTCAAGGTCTTTCAACTTGATGTGAAGTGTGCCTTTCTGTATGGAGTGATTGATTAAGAGGTAAATGTCAAACAACCACCTGGTTTTGTAGATCCTGATCATCTTGATTATGTTTGCAAGCTTGATAGAGCTCTTTATGGGCTGCATCAAGCACCTAGGAAGTGGTACGAGACACTTTCTGAGTATCTTTACAAACATGGATACAGGAGAGGTACTATAAATGGAACTCTCTTCATCGAAGGACGGGGAAATGACATTCTGCTAGTTCAAAGGTATGTGGATGACATCATCTTTGGTTCAACTAATCCAAAGCTCTGCAAAGACTTTGAGAAGCTGATGAAAGACAAATTTGAAATGAGTGCCATGGGGGAACTCAATTTCTTTCTGGGAATTCAAGTGAAGCAAGTTGAAGATGGCATCTTCATAAGTCAGTCAAAGTATGTTCAGGACATAGTCAAGAGATTCAACATGACTGATTGTAAGATTGCTAAGACACCCATAGCCAAAAACCACTCCCTTGGACCTGATCTTGAGGGGGAATGAGTAGATGAACACTTATACAGGGCTATGACTGGGTCTCTTATGTATCTTATTGCTAGCAGGCCTGATATTATGTTTGCTACATGTATTTTTGCAAGATATCAAGCCAACCCTAAGATGTCTCACCTCATTACTGTCAAGAGGATTCTTAGATACCTCAAATGTGCCTCAACACTTGGTTTATGGTACCCTAGGAATCCTGACTTGAATCTGTATGCTTATACAGATAGTGATTATGGTGGTTGCAATATGACTGCAAAGTCTACATCTGGGGGATGTTAGTTCCTTGGTGGAAGGGTGGTCTCATGGCAATGCAAGAAACAATCCTGTGTCTTTGTATCAACTGCTGAAGCTGAATACATTACTGCTGCAAGCTGCTGTGCTCAAGTGCTTTGGATTCAAAATCAGATGCTCTACTATGGGTTAAACTTCAAGGAGACTTCCATTCACATAGACAACAATAGTGCTATCTCAATCACAGAGAATCCTATGCAGCACTCAAGGACCAAACACATCAATATCAGGTATCATTTAATAAGAGATAACTATGAAAATGGATTAATTAAACTAGTCAAAGTTCACACAGATGAACAATACGCTGATCTGTTTACAAAGGCTTTTGATAAACAGAGATTTAAATATCTAATATCAGCTATTGGGATGATCAACTTTGAGTAGGTTTTTCTTAAAACTAATTCTTATTATTTCTTAAAATATGTGTGTCCTAAGGTGTCTAGTTTATCATTTTCATAAGCTCATGTTTTCTTTGAATGAAAATATGTTTCTAAATACTTTCCTTGATTTTTGATAATTTTTGATCCTTCGAAAGTTATGCTTTTAACTTCGGAAGCAAATCATGCCTTCAAAATATATAACTGTCTAAGAAATTTACCTTTGGAAGAGGTTTTCAATCTATCTTCCGAAGCTTAAATACTTGTCTCAGACACTTACTTATACAAAGCATTCAAGTTTTAATTTCTCTTCCGAAACAAAATTCTCAAAACTCTCAGGAAAATCTTCCGAAGTCATTTTAGCTTTGGAAGCTTTTTAATTAAAACTTCAGAAGATAATTTACCTTCGGAAGCTTTTTGACTTCCAAGAAAACTACTTTTTGAGGAAAAGTAAACTACTTTTTCAGAGGTGGGATCGACATCCGGATTTCAAAGTTTATCCTCTTTCATTAAATTTTATCTAAAATCCCTCTCACATATAAACCCAACGGTTTCCCCCTCTTTCTATCATCTGTTCTTCCTCCAAACCTAAAACCCAAATTTCTCTCTGAAATTTCTTTCTTCCCTCTTTCTTCATCTTTAACCTACCTCACAATGGCCAACCTCGCTCACAGAAATGATCCCAACTTTACCATGCAACTACACAGGCAACATAATCAGGTTGTTCTATTAAGCTCTGAGAAAGATCCTCATTTCTCAGAGGTTTGTTGATTCTTAGCTTTTTCCAACTACTTCACCTCACTAACCATTGATCCTCCACTCTATGAGAATCATCTTCTTGAATTTTGGAAAACCTGCCAAAAGGTTGTCATGGATGAGGAGAAGGCACTGTCTGCCACAGTGCAGGGGAGAACATGCTTCATCACTCCGCCCATTATCAACATGCATCTTCAGTTGGATGACGAAGAAGGTGAGGTGTTCTTCCCAAAGGAAGCTGTTAATCATTCTTTTGAGCAGATGGGATATGAGGAGATCTCTCTGTAAAGACCTGTAGGAAAGGGAAGGTCTCATCCCAATGGAGATTCCTGCTCTATGTGGTCATCCACAGCTTATCAAACAAGCATGGTGGATGGGACTATATTCCTGAGGATCTCTCCTTCATCATCCATGGAATGATTCAGGGGGTCAAGTTCAGGTATTCCCAGTTTGTTTATACCAACTTCTTGCTAACTTAGACTCCTTAGAATATTACATGTTTCCTAGATATGTCTAGTACATTCTTAACTATGAACTGGGCTCATAGTTAAGGGAAACATGTAACATTCTTAAACTAGGACAGATGAAGCTCGACATCTTTAAAATACTGAGAAAGCCCACTGTTGGCTTCTTTGGGGTAGAAACAGCCCTAGTCCCAAAAATGTTAGAGCTTATTGCTCAAGGTGACAACCTAGCAACACAAGCTAGTGTTGAACCCACACCTACTGTTTCCCTACACCCCAACAGCCTCAAATTACCCTCACTTACCAAAGAAAATCCAAACGAACCCCTACTCAGACTATTCAGTCTGTGGAGGTCCTTATACACTCACCCTTACAGCAGAAGTGGACAATGGAGCTCCCACTTCTCTTGAGGAGCAGACCACTCCTATCTGTTTAAGGATCAGTGCTGAGGTTCCTCATGCTCAGCCTAATGAGCTCATTAGCCCAACTGCCTTAAGCCATCACTCTGAGTCTCAACACTCAAGTGATCAACCTTTAGGGGACAGTTACCATCCCCAGCCTATAGATCTCAACCAACCAATTCCCAACCTTGATTTCTATACTGATGAAGATCTAGGTTTCAGTGAGTATAATGAGTCTTTCTTCTTTACCCCTACTCAAAAAGAGATGAATGCTACTGAGTCTCCTACATCTATCCCACACCAGTCACCTACAACTGAGGTGGACACTTCTGAACCTGTTCAGGATGTCCATATGGAAGAGGCTCTCACTTCTGAAAGTGATTACATCATTAAGACCTCAACCATGGCAGCTCAGCCCACTGTCATCTCAACTGAGACAGTCAATGAGCAGAGGAAAACCAGCAGCCAAGAACCTCAAGCTGGTGGTGAGACTAAGGACTTTGGTCCAGTCATCTCATACCCCACTGATTCTTCTGATGAAGATGCGGGGAATCTAAGACTAAAGGTGCACAAACTGTCTAAAACATGCACCTATTTAGTCTGAAAGGTCAGTCACCTGAATCTCAGGTGACTACCTTACATAACAGGATCAATGATCAGCAACTTGAGATTTCATATCTGTAGGAAAACTAGCTGGGAGACCCTTAAGAAGAGCTTAACCAGGAACACAAGAACTTGTGGATGTGATTGACCTATCTTCCAGCTCACCTATGCAAGTGGGTGATGCTACCAAAAAGGGGGAGAAAGTCATTACAGTAACAGAACCTGGGAGTTCTTCAGAGAGAGTGGACATTGAGGACTCACCATCCTCACTTGCAATTGTGCATTCTCAGCAACCTCCTCAAATTCACATTGATGTGGACTACACATACTCCTTCATACAGAGTCTGTTTGAGGATAGGATACCAAGGGCTATGTCATCTTCACCATCTTCCAATCACATCATTGGGTGAAGGTATGACAACATCAGGAAAGCCCTAATCATCATAAGAGTTCAAGGACAACAAGAAGTCTTAAATTTTCAGACTTTGAACTACTATGAAGGTCTGGATCTAGTCCACATGCCATTTGTCAATCCAAGCAAATCAAGACAAGCTGACAGGCTGGCTCAAAGAATCCAATACAGGATCACTGTAGAGTTCAGCTTTAGAAGGAGACTTAGGCAATCAGGCAATGCCATCGGTCAACTGGATGTTGAGGCAGACCCTAAGATTAGTTTCATAGGGGAAACCTTGACTGAAGGCCCAGTGGCAGAACCTGAGAGCCCTGTCTCATCATCCTCAACTGCTGCAGAGATTCACATTCCTTTTGAGACACCTGCTGGTGAAGGTGCTTCTCAACCTCTCTCTGGCGAGAGCTCAGAAGCTGCATCAAGCAATAAAGGCCAAAGCTCTCTCCACCCTGAGTCACAAAGGTTTGTGAGTAACAAAGGGAAAAGAAAGATGACATCTGAGGAGATTGAGGAGGAGGAGAGAGAGAGAGGAAAATGAGGCTAAGGGGAGAAAGTTCCTTTACTGGGTCCTCAAGACTCATGGAGTCTGCTATCAGGGCTGCCCCAGACCAGATACTCAGAATGTTGAGTTAAGGGCAGTTAGGATAAACTATCTGCAGACAAGGAACTATGACATAGGCAATGTCATTTCTCTCCCCTTAGATGAGTTAAACGAACTGGTTGACCTGGAAAGGTCAAGGGATAAGAAGGAGGCTGAAGATGCGGAGCTTCTAGTACAAATAAAAGAAGAGAGAAGAAAGAAAAGATTGTACAAACATGTGCCTACCCTCTCCCCAGTTCAAGAAAGTCCTCGAGAGATGTGGTTCAATAAGAACCTCAGGTAGACAAAGAAGAAGATAGGATCAAGATGATCAACTACTTGAGTGCCATATGCCTCTATCAGGCAGAAGCACTTCTTTCCTTGTCCTATGACTATGTTGAGTTTGAGTACTTAAAACAACTTGAACTTGAGATAGTCAAGGACAGAAAGACAACACAGAAAAGGCTAAGGGAAGAAGCTCCAAAATCAAGAGCCATCATCCAAAAGAGCATGAAGAAGTATGCTGACATGCATAGGATGATGAGCTTCTTGAAGCTATATGGATTCTCCAGAAGAAGACTTGACCCCATGTCTCTATCCACTATGGATGAGCATATTAGGGTGATCAAGCAGAAGATCAAAAGTGGAGAGCTCATTGACTTACACTCCACTCCAAGTCAAGCTCCACCTGAAGTGGAGGTTAAGGTTGAACAGCCAGGGAAAACACAACCTGGACCTCCTGCTGAAACTCAGCAAGCTTCATCTTTTGATCCTCAGCAAGGTCAATCTCTCTCTCCTTAGAGCTTGAGAGAGAGAGGAAGTCCCACTGAGAAAGACAATGAAGATCAATCTGGTACTGCAGGCCGGTCTTCTCAGTTAAAACCTGCAAAGAGAATGAAAAGGATGGCTTCTAAACCAAAGACAAAGAAGAAGAAGACTGCACCCTCTTCTAAACCCCAGGATGAGTCAGAACATCCTGAGGATGTGCAGCCAGAGGATGCTACATCAACTCCAATTCAAACAACTCCTCTAGCATCAGTAAGACCCATCTTGTCTTGGACATACACCACAAATCCAGAAAGATGGCATGTCATTAGAGATCAATGAACATAAGACATTTACACATGGCAAGATATGTTTCAGTTGCCTTTGCATGATCTCTTTGATATAAGAAGACACTTTGACAGTCTGAAGGATCCTGATCACCTTATGAAGAAAGGAATGGTGATCATCCTAATGAGGACTGTTGATATCTGAAGTCTACTAAGTGTTTTGGTAGCATCAACCTAGGGGAGTTTGTAGAGATTAATGAAGAGGCTGATGCAACTCAAACATTCAAAGTCTATCCTGCATGCTGCACAAGTGCAGTGAAGAAGAATGCTTAGGAAGTTTCACACATGCAACAGAAATATTCTAAGTATGAAATCTTCCGAAGCCAAGACCAATATCTTCCGAAGCCAATATGAAGTCGTCAGAACCCTTAAAGACAAAGTCTTCCGAAGCTTCAACTTATGAAGACAGATTTCTTCCGAAGACTTTTGACACATGCTTTATCTGATGTACTTTTCCATAAAGCTGGACACCTTTCCTTTGCATCTCTATAAGGTCACCAACTTGCATGAGTTGGTGAAAAGGTCCATGCTTTTGGTAACTGTACATTGAGGTCTTGAGTCTGTAACTTTCTACTTCATGTACTTTATCCTTTTTGTAATAGATAAGGATGTGAACTATGGCATGTCATAGTCACTAGTCAAAAGGCAATCTGCCTTTTGACTCTACAATTGATTTTGTTTATGTCTAGTCAATTGTATCCAGCTGGCTTTTCAAAGTATAGCCGACTATAGGATGTAGTATAAGTATCTCATGTTCTTGTATCTTTCTAATATGCTTTGTAACACTTGTAATAGAACATAGAGAAAGCAATATACTGCATTCTTGAAAACCATACATTTGTGTTCTCTTGTTCTGTCTCTTATATTACTTGTGTTCTTAGTGTCTCATTTGTGGTTAATCCAGTTTACTGTTTGATTAAGTTTGGTTAATCTCCTCTTTTGTGTTGTATTGTAAGTGACCCCCTTCACCGGTCCTACATCAACCAATTGCTTTATATTCATGCCTTATGAATATCAGCCATCCATGTTCATATAGTCTTACATTTATATTTTTTCCCACAAACATGACCGACTACGGACATTTAGAATAACAAACATATTCATGGATGTATACATCCTAAAAGGAACATAACTAAGAATATTACAAATATATGAAAGAGTTAAATATTACATTGTTCCAACTTTTAAATACTAACAGACCAATTCCAATCATTAGAATATCGATGTCCTAAGGCACAAGTATGACTTTCATGCTTTGCCATTTCAAGGAGCTTCGTGAGTGGATCTGTAATGTTTTGATCAGTGTGAACTTTACGAATACATATCTTTCCCTTTTCAACTTCATCCCTTATGTAGTGAATCTCCGATCATGTGTCTAGTCTTTTGATGTGCACGGGGTTCCTTGATTTGTGCAATCGCACCCTCGTTATCACAAAAGATTTCTAGGGGGTCTTGAATGGTGGAGACCACCCCTAGATCGGCGATAAATTTCTTTATCCATGCAGCTTCCTGAGCTGCTAATGAGGCGTCTATGTATTCGGATTCTCTAGGGGACAATGCTACCACGTCGTGTTTTGAACTCTTCTAGGACACTGCTCCTCCATTCATAATGAAAACATACCCCGACTATGATTGAGAATCATCTCGATCAGTTTTGAAACTCGCATCCGTGTAACCCTTTACAACGAGTTCCTCTTCATCAGATCCGTATATTAGAAACATATCCTTAGTCCTCCTAAGGTATTTCAATATACTTTTAACAACCATTCAATGACTATTACCTGGATTTTGCTGATATTTGCTTGTCATGCTTAACGCGCATGACACATCCGGTCTAGTGCATATCATCGCATATGATGCTTCCTATAGCAGATGCATATGGGATGTCCTTCATTCGATCATGCTCATCCTTTGAGCTTGGACATTGAGATGTACTCAATATTGTCCCTTTGTGAATATGTACCATACCTTTCTTATAGTTTTCCAACTTGAACCTTTTCAAGATTTTATCAATATATGCACTTTGGTTTAAACCTATCAACCACCTCGATTTGTCCCTATAGATCTTTATTCACAAAATATAGGCGGCTTCACCAAGATCTTTTATGGAAAAACAACTTCCAAGCCAGGTTTTAACACCTTCCATGGTTGGCATATCATTTCCAAAAAGTAGTATGTCATCAACATACAATACTAAGAATGTAGTTATGCTCCCACTAGCCTTCTTATATACACAAGCCTCGTTAGCGTTCTTGATGAAACCAAATTCCTTTATCTCTTCATTAAAACGTTGATTCCAACTTCTCGATGCTTGTTTCAATCCATAGATCGATCTTTTTAACTTGCATACTTTATTAGGATGTTGTGGATCGACAAAACCATCAAGCTGAACCATATGGACAGTCTCTTCAAGATGTCCATTAAGAAAAGCGGTTTTGACATCCATTTGCCAAATCTCGTAGTCATAATATGCAACAATGACAAATAATATCCTAATTGACTTTAGCATTGGCACATGAGAGAAGGTTCATCATAATCAACCCTTTAGTTTGAGTGAAACCTTTTGCTACAAGTCTTTCTTTATATGTATCCAAGTTTCCATGCATATCTGTTTTCTTCTTAAAAACCCACTTGTATCCAACCGGTTTGGAGTTAAGTGGAGGGTCAACCAATTCCCTAACTTGTTGTCATACATGGATTGCATCTCTACGTTCATCGCTTCCAGCCATTTGTCACAATCCGAATTGGACATTGTATCATGGTATGTAGTTGGCTTATCGGAGTCAACCACATAACATCCATTCATGAAAAATCCATATCTTTTAGGTGGAATGCTAACTTTACTAGATCTACGAATGTTTTGTGGGTATTGATCAACCTCTTGATCATCATTAACAACCTCCTGTTGATTGCTAGTGTCAACCAAACGTGTATCGGCTTGTGGATCTTGATACTCATCAAATTCCACTGTTCTGTACGTCATTCCTTCCATAAGGAACTTAGCTTTCAAGAACTCTGCCTTTCGAGCAATAAATAACTTTTGCTCTGTTGGATCAAAGAAGTAGTATCCTATACAGTCTTTGGGATATCCAACAAATATACACTTAGTGGATTGACTTTCCAACTTGTTTTAGGTGTTTAGCTTAACATAAGCTTCAAAACCCTATACTTTTATATATGATAGCGATGGAACTCTTCCATGCCATATTTCAAAAGGTGTCGAATCCACTTTCTTGGTCGGGGCCATATTCAAAATACAAGCCACGAAGAGCAATGCGAAACCCCAAATTAATAATATTGGGCCTAGTTGGGGTTATTCAATATAAACAAGAGAGGAATGGGTTATGGACCAAATTAACTTATGGGTTATGTGTTAGATGTGTTTAAGGTCCCGTGAACATTGGGTATATAAACACAAATCGTCCGTATTCATCCTTATTTGCAACTCAAACAACCGACTTTCTAGAAAGAGTGTGTAAAGAGAGAAAGTGGAGAAAAGTGAAGATTTGAGGCTTGATTGATTGAAGGGTTGAAGATCTACATTTATGGACATCAAACAACAAGAAAAGACCAAGAATCCAGGTAAGAATCATCATTTAAATGTCTCTTTTGATCATGCCATATTCTAGGGTTTTGGGGTTTTGAAAGTGGCAAAGAATCACACAAAACTCATGTTATAATGCCTAAAATGATGAAGCTTAGATATAAGTTCATGGATGAAAAACAAAGGATTTGGATGCAAAAAATGGAAGTTTTAGGTCAAAAACAGGCTGGATCGTCATTTTTATACGTCCTGAGAAGCTATGAGTTCGTCCGGAGAAACTGTCAGTTCTTCCTGTGAAATTGTGGATTCATCCGTAATTTCACAGCCATGCATTCCAATGAAAGTTGGGTGAAAATGCCACGCGAAACTAACCACGAAACTAGCAACGAATCTGTCAACGAAATTAGCAGAGAAACTCTGTAGAAAATGACCCCTTTGTGTGTTAACTCATATGCAGACTGTGTATCATGAGCGTACATTAGGTGAAGTTATTTACGGAGACCAGGTGAGTTCTAGAACCCTTTTTTTACATGTTTTGACCAATTTTGGGGCTGGATATACATGTTTAGATGTTTTATTAGTTATGGGTGTGTACCCGTATGTTTATGTGTATGTGAGTATGGGTGGGTTAATGCTTGGTTTTGATTTGTGGTATGATTATGTTATGCATGTGTATGATATGTTCCTTATGTTCCTTATTACATATTGTTACGCGGTTTTATGTGGTGTGATTATGTTAATGAACGTAAAGTATTATCCTAACAAAGTGAAAGATTTAAGATAATGAAAGTGGAACAATAGGAATGAACAAATGAAAAGTCTTGCAAGCAAATGTAAGGAGGTTCACAACTCACTGAGAGTTGTTAGCTCACCTGTGTGTTTTACAGCGTGCAATCTTGGCTAACCCTTAGAGATTCACATACAAGGAAGTTAGTCTATGTGACTACTCCATACGTGCAATATGGGATCCTTGTCTCTTATCCATAATGATATGGCTTGGTGCCCAAGATGGAGTTTAATCATATGACAGGATCTGGATTAAGTGAAAGAAAAGAAAAGTATGAAAAGTGTAAAAAGTATGTGTAACACCTGGATATTTTAAAGTATGAAAAAAGAAGAATAAAAGAAGGAAATGCAATAAAACCTAATTTGAGGGGTGAAAGTGTGCAATGTACAAAATATATTATAATTTTGTACAAAATGTGGGCATGGCCGCCCACACCTTTTTGCTCATTTCTTGTCACCGGTTTTAGAGAGAGAGAGAGTAGAGAAACTCTTGGGGGTTTTAAGATCAAGAAGAAGAATTCAAAGTTAGGTAAGAATTCGTTGTTTTAAGTTCTTCTTGGCTGATTATAGCCTCGAGTTGTGCTTATGTTTGTGTTTTGTGCCTGATTGTATGTGTGTTTTGGTGGGTTTTATGTGTTTGAACTTATAGCATACGGGTTTGAGGGAAGTTAATATGCTCCAAGTTATACATAAAAATCCTATCAAAAGCTCATAAATTATTTCTCAATATCACCCTTAAAATGATGAATATATGCTTAAAAATGTTAAATTGTGTTTTTAGGTGTTTAAAAGAGAAACATGAACAAAAGAAGCATATTGGAAAAGAAATTGAAGTAATCTGAGCTTTGGAGTCCAAGCATCGGCTGTGCCTCATTAAGCACGCCCCCATGCCTTGCGTAGAACACACCCCCGTGCTAAATTAACACACCCCCATGTTTGGACATCTAATAGGACAAAAAATACTATCCCCTAAAAGCAAGCACGAGACCGTGCCCCACCTCAAGCACAAGGTCGTGCCCCATCAAGCACGGGGCCATGCCCGACATACCCTGCATGTACGAGCCGACCAACTTTTGTAAGCATTGTACTAGCACGTGGCCGTCATGCTTAAACACCACAGAAAGCCTATAAAGAGAGGCATAAGTTCACTATTTTGGCAAGCTTTGGTGGGAGAGTTACTCTATAGAATTCTCTCAGGAAATGAGTCTTCAAGACCATTTGGAGGCTCAGGAGGTGCATACAACACTTGGAAGAAGCTTGGGGTTGTCTAGACGTCATCCACTGTGGATCACCGCTTTGATTGTTCCATGTCACCGATGATTTCATATCTGTATTTTATGTTATCTGTTGTTATGTTCAAGCTAGTTATAAGCTAAACTCTTATTATTATCCTAATTGGATGAACCTTATGTAATTTGTGATGAACTAATGGTGTGATATATATTATGTTAATGTTATTGTAGTCTTGGGAAAACTTTTGATGGGTAGCATCTACATTTGAACGGGAAATTATAACCTTATGGTTTGTGATTGTGATTGTCATACAGTGTTGAAAGACGTATGATCAACTTTCATTCCCGAAACTAGTTTTCATAATAAATCCATGGCTAATACACTAGAAATGGTTATTAGAAATCATATCACCTTAACTTTTGGATCATTTGCGGGTTCCTTTTTATTAGTCTGAGAAATCTATAGTAAGTGTTATGGTTTTCTAAAATTAATGCTATGTTAGGAAGGACTGATCAACTCTCTTTTTAACATTAAGTTATGTTTTCAGAAATCGTATGTCAAACATGTCACAAAAGGTTTACCTACTTTACTAGGGCTTTGATCAAAGCAATATGCCAGCCTAAGTGATCTTAGTCACTACGGAGCGGATAGACGAGAAATCGTGCCAACTCACCTTTATAATCATTAACATAATTACATTAATCCTTATATTTAATCACACCACCAATTCATCATAGTTACATAAGTGTAATCTAATTTGTATGATAACCCCTATTCCCTGGTTTTAAATCCAAACGCTTCAATCTTATTTTACTTTATTTTTATATTGTTTCTAAACCCTAAAAATCTTATCATTGCAACTCATCATTTTCTCAATCAAAAAGCAAATCTGATAGTCAAATATTAAGGTTGTGAGTAGGCTAGGTGTGTCCACGAATTGATACTCGGTTCTTACCATCACTATACTACCACACGATAGGTACACTTGCCTTTTGCGTGTGTGGTTAGTATTAGTAATAAACATTTAAAACTATATCTGTGCAAAAAACCTCCATCCAAATATATACGTTCCGCACCGCATCATGTTTTTGGCGCCGTTTCTAGGGACAAACGGCAGTTTGAAAAAACAATCTAAAATTTTGACTATTTTGTGTATATGCTGTTAATATATTTTTGTTCAACTTATTTTATATTTGTTAGATAGTTTGCCTTAGTAGTTAGTTACATTTTCCTGATTCATTCTAAGTGTTAGTTAGTTTATGCTTCCTTAAGTTAGTGTATGTCCGACTCATCTAGCCTATCCGACTCATCTAGCCTTGAACTTGTTTCTCCTCTTTTGGAATCCGAGCAATTATTTCGACAAAGGCTACAAGAAATAATATGACAAGCAGCTCGAATCATTGAAGAAGACATTTGGAAGGTACACCATCCAAAGAAGACATGGCTAACCAGGATGAGGAAATGAAGATGACACACTATGCCATGCCGTCAATCGATGGTTACGAGTCTAGTGTTGTCCAACCAGCAATAGTGGCCACAATTTCAAGATTAAGTCTAGTATTATCCAACTCATAAAAGCTCTATTCAGTTCCATGGATTGCAAGAGGAAGACCTAATGCACACATCTCATGATTCCTTCGTATCTGTGTGACCTTCAAATTCAATAACTGCTCAGACTATGCCATTCGACTAAGACTTTTTCCATTTTCACTTCGAGGCCAAGCCATTGAATGGCTTGATTCGCTTCCGCCTGTTTCCATCACCACATGGGCAGAAATGGCTGAACAATTCCTTTTGAAATACTTTCCACCTGATCGCACCGCCAAACTGAGAAGCAGCATCACAAGTTTTCGCAAACATGATGACGAATCATTACACGCAGCATGGGAGATTTACAAAGGTCTCTTTTAGAGATGCCCACATCATGGACTTGTTTAATGGCTGCAATGCCAAACCTTTTATGATGTAATCAGCAGGGCACAAAAACAAGTTGTAGACCAAAGTAGGGGAGTAGATTTCGGAAGTGTCACGTCAACAAAAGCATACCAAGCCTTGGAAATAGCATCTTAGAAGAGCTTTGCTTATAATCCCCTAAGAACTAAACCCAGCTCAAAAAGCATTCATGAAGTAGACTCTGAAACCCTAATTGCAGCCCAATTAGAAGCTCTAACCAAACGATTCGAACAATTGCAAGTCAAACTGAAGAAAACTCCAACACGATGCAACACATGCGGAAATTCACACAATACCAACGAATGCCCACAAGGCATTATGATAATTAAAGATGTTGATTACGTGGGAGACCCAAGCAACTCATACAACAACAACTCAAATTGGAGAAGCAACTCGAATTACAGAGAAGCTGGGAACAACCAATCATCATCTGGATTCAACCGAAGTCCACCTTACCATCAACAGAAACCACCATACCAAGGTCCAAGCAGTAGTAACCAAGATCGTGGAGCATCATCGATGGAAGACTTATTGCAGCACATGTTGTTAGCCACGCAAGCCACAAATAAGCATATCTGGAAATCTGATCGAAGAAATGAGGAGAGGTTCCAAAGAAACAAGGCTTTGCTTAGCAACACTATGACAAACCCTAATGCTCAAGTCAAAGCTGTTGGATCTTATATGCCTAAGACACATACAAGATTGATGTGGTTAGTATGTTATGATCCAAGTCGGGTCATACCCAATAACAAGCTAAACAAGCACCACTAAATAGTTATTTGGTGATGTGATCAAAAAAATAAACATTGACACCAATTTAGAAAATGGGTTTTCTAAATTATTGCATTTGAAATAGAACAAATTATATCGATAATTTATTCATGAGTTATTATTTGTATTGTTACTTAAGTAGGTTAAATAACAACAAATAAAAGTGTGGTTAAGTTATAAAATTAAAAGGGTTTAATTTTATAAACTTGTACATAATAATATTAGTGTGAAAGTAATTATGAAATGGGTGGGAAACCTTTCAATTTTGAGCTACCCACTTTATGCTCTCCTTGGGATTCTTTGTCTTGTTTTAATACAAGAAATTAACCCATTTAACACTCCACTCCAACCACACTCTCTCTCACACACATTTTCAAACACTCTCCTCCTCTTCTTGGCTGAATTTTCAGATTTGGAAGAAGGAACAAGAAGAAAGGGTTTTGGTGTTCAACTTCCTAACTAGTTGGACATTTGGCAAGAAGCTTGTGGGTATCCTTGCTTGAGGCCTTCTTCCTTGGAGGTTTACATTCAAGAGTATCATCTTCTTCATCTATCATCCATCTCAAATCTCATTGTTCTTAGAAAGGTAGTACTCTATGAACACCCTATGGTTGGTTTTGTTTGATAGCATTTCTTTTCACATACATGATCCTTGTTCTTGGGTTTGATTTGTTGGTTAATTAATGGTTATTATGGGCAATTAAAACACGTTTTATAGCTCTATTTTTCCGCTGCATTTTGTTTAAATGGTTAAACAATCTTTGATAAACATGTAACAAACCCAACAATGGCATCTAGAGCCGGTTATGTGGAAAACTTGCTTCAAAAGTCCAAGAAAAGTTAATTTTGTTAGACTTTTTCAACCCATTAAGGGCTGATTTACATGGATGTATGAATCCCTTGTCTTTCAAGTTTTATTTTACATGCTTTAGAATAAATCTTGAAAGATTGATGTGAAATGGTTGATTGTTTTTTTGGACAAAAACTTCAAATTTTAGTTTATGTTGGCTGAAATTTTGAGGGTTAAAAGGGAGTTCATTTTGTTCTTGAATAATGTATTTGGATACATGTTTTGGTGCATAACATAGCCTTGACCAAGTGGGTTTTGGATTTGGTTGAATGTTTTGTCATCTTTGGTTTTATTTTTTAAAGGGTTGTAATAATAATTGTTAGATCTAGAAACAATAGATCTAGATCATTTTGTATAGGCTTAGAACTTTAATCAATACTTGTAATGTATGATTATAATTCATCATTTTTATGTATGCATTATGTATATAGGTTAATCCATATGTGTGTTGATTTGTGTATGAATGCAGGTACAACTATTATAATTGGTGAATTACTGAAATTGATCAAGTGTAAGAAACATCTATGGATGAACATTTTGTTCTTTTGTCGATATTTTTCTTTACAAGTAAAATACATCTAAAGATCAATTGTGGATGAACAACCAGCTCTGAAGTTGCAAGTGAAGATCCCTTTGGAAGAACAAGATAGCTTCGGAAGAACAAAGTCCCTTCGGAAGAACAAGATAGCTTCAAAAGAACAAAGTACCTTCAGAAGAACAAGACTCCTGCGGATTAACGATCATCTATGGAAGACTATGTAGTTGCGGAGTCCAAACACTTGTATTTAAAATAATACAAGTGTTACAAGTCAACTAGTCGACACGTCAATAAGATAGTTGTGCAAATCCCAAGAGATCCGGTGTTTCCTTAACTGAAACACACGTGCCTATAAATATGGATCCTAGGTTTCACATCAACTGACAAAAATAAGATAAACATAAAGAATAACAATACATAGAAATAGAGAGAGACGAACTCAAACATCAAAACACAAAAACAACCAGACGACAAACACAATCAATCATAAGCCCTAGCAACCGTCACATCAACATCAACACAATCAAAGCATTTACTATTCTTAGTATACATTGTTTATTCATCTGTAATCATTACTCAGTTTTAATGAAATACGTTTTAATTAAATCTTGTTTCGCATTAATTGTGTTCATACCATTGTGTTCATCGTAATCATCAATCATTATATTTTACATCAAACTATTAAACAAAGTTAATGTTTATTCCACAAACATTAAATTGATTTACTTTAACAATGATAATTCTTGACTATGATATGTGAGGTCACTGGATCGGTAGACATCCGAGCATGTTCTTGACGGAAGGATAATAAAAAGCAAAAACCAAGAGACAATCAATAACACGAACTATAATTTAATAGTTTCATTGATAAAACCTAACGATTACAAGCTCGTTACAAAATAAGAATCAAGACTCATGGAAAGGGGAGATCGAGCATGATCTCCCCTCTCATCCGGCAACCCTAGGCTCCGGGCAGACTCCTCTCAAAACCCTTATCTCTCTACACATTGAAACTGGTATATATAGGCCTTGCCACATATTAGATGCGATTGGGCTCATTCTTGCGATTGGACCATGCGTATGGTTCTATCGTACGACTGGACCATGCGTATGGTTCAATCATACGACTGGACCATTCTTATGGTTCAGTCTTACGAATGCCCCAATCGCATCTCTCAGTCGCACGACTGGTCCATTAGCATGGCTCAGTCATACGACTGAGTCTCATTCGCATATGCTCCTGCAACTGATCCAGTTTCATGTGTTTACAACATATTAGGTGTAATAGATTAAGCATAGACTATTCGTCAAGCGACGAACACACTATATATGACAATATATGATCAAACAAATTCCCCCTTGGACGTTGCTTGCGAATAGTAGGTAACACCTCTTACAATCTTCAGTCAATCTTTGCTCTGGTTTCCAATAGAATCAAACGAACAACCATATTAGCCAATGGTTTTGATCCGTCAGGTTGCTACAGTATCCCTGAAAATGAATTTAGGCACAATAGCTTTCGTTTACTTTGCAGGACACCATCATAGCAGCAAGATTCCCCATATGATTGATTTTTCTAGATAATGACGAGAACAGTTTTCCATTGCTTTAATCTTCACACAGGCTAACCTGATTAACATTAATACCTGCAGAAATTCCCCCTCACATTTAGCATATCCCAATATATAAATGTTGTGCTTTTCTAGCGTCTTCATACGGTGTATTGGACAAAAGGTAGAGGGTTCCATCCACAGCTGACAATCTCAACCAAATCAGCGTGCACTCAGATTCATCATCAGAAACCGGCTCACATCATCACTTTCTGATTGCGTCTTCAATTTCTCTATACATGAATTACCCCTAAGAATAGGAATCCTCGTTATGCGGATAGATATAACTTGATTGGCCCATAAATAGTCAGATGTTCCTGACTATCCCACAAAATCAACACCGACTGCTAACATCTTCTCTTCTCTCTTTCGTGTTCCAATTACATTCACCTATTCTGGAAGTCCGACGAATAATGGGGTATACATCAAACTTATTTAACAAAAGAACCTCTAGGTGAATATACTTTGCTCATCCTCAAATCTGTGCAAGAAGCAGTTCCGGACTCTTTTTCTTTTTTTTTGGGTCCGGAACAAATGCGGATGAGTCAATGCAGATGAGTCAATGCAGATGAGTCAATGCAGATGGCTCATTCGTGCGATTGAACATACGACTAGTCCAGTCGCACGATTGAACATACGACTGGTCCAGTCGCACCAAAGGTCCATTAGCATGGTCTAGTCGTACGAATGGTCCATTCGCATGGCCCAGTCGCATGAACAGGTCTGCACATAGATTTTCAGATCTGCAGCCGCCAGGGCTGCCCAAAACCCTAATATGATAAATTTTACATGAACCGAATCAAAATAGGCATCATCAGATTCGAAAGAGTGATCAAAATGTGGTTTCAAGTTCAATTTTAACATAGAAACACCACACATAACGAGATCTGAGCAAAACACAAAGAACACAAAGTGGGTTTAACGTCAAAATCTGAAATTAGATCTAGAAATCAAGAGCTCGGGTTGCTAGAATGATTGTTAGATCATTCCAGCAGTAACAGGCTCTGATACCAATTGTGAGGTCGCTGGATCGGTAAACATCCGAGCGTGTTCTTGACGGAAGGATAAACAAAAGCAAAAACAAGAGATAATCAATAACACAAACTATAATTTAATGGTTTCATTGATAAAACCTAACGATTACAAGCTCGTTACAACATAAGAAACAAGACTCTTGGCAAGGGGAGATCGAGCATGATCTCCCCTCTCATCCGACAGCCCTAGGCTCCGGGCAGACTCCTCTCAAAACCCTTATCTCTCTACACATTGAAACTGGTATATATAGGCCTCAACGCATATTGGATGCGACTGGGCCTATTCGTGTGATTGAACCATGTGTATGGTTCAATCGTATGACTGGACAATTCTTATGGTTCAGTCTTACGAATGCCCTAATCGTATCTCTCAGTTGCACGAGCGGTCCATTAGCATGGCTCAGTCGTATGACTGAGTCTCATTCACATATGCTATTGCGAATGACCCAGTTTCATGTGTTACAACATATCAGGTGTAATACATTAAGCCTAGACTATTCGTCAAGCGACGGACACACTATATATGATAATATATGCTCCAACATGATCCTTGGATTCACAGGTCGTATTAGGGCCAAGTTCTCATTGATTTAGATCAATTGATCTATCAGTATTAATAGTGTTTAATTGTTTGCTTGTGAGTTTTTTCTGATTAGATCTATTTTTTTAATCAAATCGGTTTTGTGTGAACATTGAAAATGTTGGGTTTGTTGGACACATTATCAAAGTTGTTTAGCCATTTAAACATTAAAACGCAGCGGAATCAAACCTTAATATTATGTTTTGTAAACTAAAAATTAAGGCATATTATACATCAACAACAAACCCAATATCATAGGATCAAATATATGTGAATGAACTAGCTATCAAGAAGAAAGAACAACCAAAAACAATACTCATGAAACTACCTTTCAAGAGCTACCAAAATCGTGAGATATGAGAAAGATGATGATGTTCTTGAACGACCAAAACCCAAGGAAAGGTGTCCTCAAGCTTCCATACCCACAAACATGAAGCAAGCACCTTTGTTCTTGAACACCAAAAACCAAGAGGAAGCTGCTGGAAAACCCCTTCCAGCCGTGACTTTTCTTCAAGAAAAGGAGAGTTTAGCCCCTTTGGTCTTTTGCATGTAAGAGAGAGAAGGAGGTGGAGTGTTAGACTAGTAAAAATGAAGTCTTCATCCAATACAACCAAAAAATCCAACCACGTTAAAGGGGGCGGCCGAATTAGGGATTCAAAATGGTTTTCTCCCTAAATTTTAATCACCCATATTAATTGTAACTAGTCACTAATTGAGTTATTTAATTAACCTTTTAATTGTATAACTCATACACTCTTTTATTATTTGATGTTATTTAACCAACTTAAATAACATTACAAATAATACTCATCAACAAAATATCCTTATAAGTTGTTCCATCTCAAATGCAATTTATTTAGAAAACCTATTTAATAAATTAGTGTATTTATTTAATTGCATGATCATATCATCATAAATATTAATTAGTGTTTGCTGAGGTAGTTATTGGGTATGACCCAACTTGGATCGTGACGTACTAACCACATCAATGTTCTATATGTCTTGGGTATAAAAAAATCCAACAATCTCTCACTTGCACAGGATTCATAGAAGATTGATGGAAGCAGTAAATACCGCCAAAAAACGGTATACTACCCTTAATACGCATAACTAAAAGCTATTCAATAACATGATCCCCTTTAAGTATCCAACTTGAAATGACTTAGGTGAATCAATCATTTATCCTTTTGTTACAGATGTCATGTTAAATCCAAGGATACAGAATGATCATTCCTTGCTGATTTAACTTAATTAGGTCTTAAACATCTTGCTCTCAATGAATAAGAGGAACAAATTCCATCTTGATTACATAAGTTTCTCACAATCACTTTGTGTCACACCTGAAGATAGCCTTATGTACTGTCCATTATTTCAGAGCAGTAAAGAACTAGCTCAAGGTATAACACTTTGGTGAATATCAAAACCCAATATGTATCTCAGGTCGGAGGATACCAAATGATATTTTCCTTTACTGAAGTTTACTTATGATCAATCAGAAAATTCCATGTAGTAAAATTTGAGATGCAGGTCAGACCAATATTCAAATCCCACATATATCTATGAACTTTGGCAGCAACCAATTGCTCTATATTCATGCCTTATGAATATCCACCAATCCATGTTCATAATAGTCTTACATTCATATTTATTCCCATAAACATGACTGATTACATACATTTAGAATAATAAATATATTCATGGATGTATACATGCTAAAAGGAACATAACTCAGAATATCACAAATTATGAAAGAGTAAATATTACATTGTTCCAACTTTTAAATACTAAACAGACCAATTCCAATCACTAGAATATCGAAGTCCTGAGGCACAAGTATGACTTTCATGCTTTGCCCTCTGAGGGAGCTTCGTGAGTGGATCCGTAATGTTTTGATTGGTGTGAACTTTACAAATCCATATCTTTCCCTTTTCAACTTCATCGCTTAGGTAGTTAAATCTCCGCTCAATGTGTCTAGTCTTTGTTAGGACTCTAGAAAGATTAACATGTTGTTTTATGTGTCTTTTTTATATTTGTAATAGTATAGGGACTATTTTTGTAATTGTTAGTTCCTTTGTGTTTCATTATAAATAGCTTAGACTGTTAGTTAGTAGAGAGCTTGTGAGAGTGAACAAACCACTGCTTATTACTTTGTAATTGTCTTTGCTTGATATTAATGAAACTATGAATTTTGTTGATATCTTGTTTGAATTCGATACTTTGTTTCTGTTTTCTTTGAATTGTGTTCATACATCATCACAGATTAGCTCAATTGATCCTATCAATTGGTATCAGAGCTATGGGTAGCTGTTATTTGAGTGATTTTGAAGTTTGTCGAACTATGAAACTCAAAAAGCTTACTGAATCTGTGATTGATAGACAATTCAAATGAAATTTTGTGGATTTCAGATGTGTTTCATCATCAGAAACATGTTTTAGACCACAATTAGCAGTTAAATTCATCAAATTTGAGATAATTTGTTGAATTTGTGTTCGAACAGTTCATTGCTTTTTCGAACTGAAAATTGCAAAAATTGATTGATTTGTTGTTGATACCTATAGAAATTGATTTAGAAGAATGATTATCGGCATAAAACTCATCTAATTGGAAAGTTTCAATCCAATTCATCAACTTTTGAAGATTTTCAGAAGATTTGAGTCTGTTACATTCATATGAACATGATGAATGTGGCGCATTAGGGTTGAAGTTTGCGGAAAAATTGCCTAAGTGTTAGGCGTTTGACTACTGTTTAGTCGCATTAACATTGTGTGATGTTTTCTGTTCAGACGTGTGACCACTGTTGAAGAGAAAGTCCAGACGTATAATCATTGTTGAGGTGTATTAGAACTGTTTAAACGTTTGAAAACTATGTAGGCGCATCACAACTGTGTAGGCGCATCACAACTGTTCAGGCGTTTTACTACTGTTCAGACGCATCAATTTTGGGCGTTTTGGAAAATTTTTCTAAGGCATTCCCTTAGACAACTCTTAACTTAGGCGCATAAGCCGTTGGGGCATTTGAATACTGTTCAGGCGTATCAACCTTGACACTTAGAATTTTTTTTAAAAAAGAAAATTTTCAAAAAAACACTTTTCATTCCTTTTCTTAATTCAAAATTTAAGAAAAAACAACAAAAACATAAAAATGGTGAAATCAAAAGATTCTGAAAATAGAGTTCCAAAACTTAAAAATAGAGCTGATTTCAGAAATTGGTCTCTTAGGTTGAAACAACACTTAAATTCCATTGACACTGATCTTTGGAAATCCATAGAAAAAGGACCATTCATCCCTAAATCCCTGATGGACCTGACAGAGGGTTTATATACACTAAAGACTCTCAGAAACCCTATCCTGAAGATGGTCTTCAAGGAGATGATTTGAGAAGAGTAAAGAATGATGTCAAAGCATACTCCTTGATGTGTAAAGGACAACCTTTGGAAGTTCTTGCAAGGCTTGATGGATATCAAATTGGATATACCATGTATAAAGCCTTAAAGACCATTTGTGAAGGAGGAAAGGAGATTCAAAATCTCAAGAAACAAAAGTTGAAAAGGCAACTAGAACTGTTTCAACATTTGTCTAGAGAAACCATAAACCAAATGATGAACAGATTTGTTCAACTTACAACTGAGATGTCAACAACTGGTATTAAGCTTGATCTTGAAGATCTAAATCTTAGACTACCCAATGCTTTACTCTCATCATGGAAACAAACAGTACCTTACTAAAGCATACTGAGAAGTTCCCTATGGATCTAGATCTACTTATTGCCAAGATTGAGTCAGTAGAGATTGATGAAAGCTAAAGAAACATTGATAGAGCAACATCAATGTCTCAGTATTAGTTTGTTGCTTCTCCAGCAAACACAGTTGAATATGCTTTCATGGCAAAAAGTGAGAAAGTTAAAGAAGAAGAAGGAAATTTATTTGTCGGAGAAGGATTTTCACTAATTCATCATTTACTAGTGCTCCTGCTTACACAACACAATCTCATTCTCAATCTCCTCCTAAATCTTAGTCTCAAACATCAAATGTTCAAACAGAGACTTCTTCATCTAACTATGCTAAATCTAGCAAAGTTAAAGATGTGATAAACATCCTATTAGAGGATGAAGAGTCTAAAACTGCATTTACTACATTTATGGCTAGTTTTCAAGCATATCAAGGTAGCCATTTAACTCAATTAGATCTTGTTTTGCAGGATTTATTTGAAATGGATCCTGAAGATATGGAAGAGATGGACTTAAACTGGCAAATGGTGATGATTGCTTACAGGACACAAAATACTCATATGTCAATAGAAATACAAGCCAAGTGCTAACAAGACTGTTGGATTTGATAAGTCAAAATCTAGGTGTTTTAACTGTAACAACTATGGCCATTTCTCAAGACAATTCAAAGCTCCAAGGAATAATGGAGGAAATGCTCAATCAAGCTCTAACAATCAAAGGTTTCAACCAGCTCAGAAGACTTTTCAAAAGCCTTATCAAAGTCTTCCTATGCCTGAGCTTAAAGATGAAAGAAAATCATCTAACGAAACCAAGAAAGCTCTAGTAGTCAATATTAAAGATAGTTATGATTGGAGTGCATATGCTGAAGATTTTCTAATGATTTAACATCTATTTTATCTTTTGTTGTAGAAATTCAGGAAGAAGATTGGTCAGAAAACAATGATCCAAAGGTGGAAGGTGAAAATGAAGATGATGACTATGATTGGAGTGACAAATCAGATCCTAAGGAGGATACAGATGAAGTAGCTCTAATGGCACAGTCTGATCAACCAAAGGTTGACACTTCATCTTCAAAATCTGAAACCTCATCTCCAAATTTTCCTGAAATCCCATCTGAAGTTAGAGAAAAACTCTACACAAAATCATGCTATGAACATGTTGAATACTATAGAACATACTCATATAAAATCTGTGAGAAACTCAAACAAGAAGAATCAATGCATAACAAATTAAAATCTGATCATAAAAGAGCAGACCAAAAGATTATCTCTCTTCAAACTTCATAGAACAAAACTCTAAAAGAATTAGAAATTGTTTCTAAACAATTGGAAAAGATGACCAAAAATCTTGAACATGAGAAGATAGCACATGCTACTACTCAAATGGATCTTGCTAAAGTTAAAAGTTCAAAAATGATTGTAGAAAAACTGGTAAGTGAGAGAAAAGATAAACAAAAAACAAGATTAGGCTTCACTCATGAACCTATGTCTGAATCTATCACAAACACTTTATCAGAAAACTTCAATACACATGATCATTCTCCTTAGAACAAAGCTAAACTTAAAGCTTTTCAGGTCAAAAACAAGAATTCTGAAGAAGAAAAGGAAAATGTAAAAGTGTTTGTTGAAAATGATCAAGAAAAGATTAAAAATGGTCATCCAATCAAGATAACATCTTATGAACCTAAACAAACAAAACAAAACACTTCTGATCAAATTAATTTTGTTTTAGAAGAAGTGAAAGTTCAAAGCAAAGATAAACAACAGGTAGGAACATCAGAAGATTCAAACACTATTAGTCTAAAACAATTTAATCTGAAAAGGAATCTTCTTCTGATGATGTTCAATCTGAAAGTAAACCAAGTTCTTCTAAAACAAAGAATTAAAGAGAAGAAAGAAATCATCAAAAATCAAATAGACAAAACAAAAGTTTAGAAAGTTGATCAAAGCAACAAATCAGACAACAAAACTTAAACCGATAAAATTTGTGTCAGTAGGTTTGTTAATATGAATTCTCTTCAAAACAACAAGGTAATTCTATGAACAAATCTCACTCTGATCTGAAATCAAGTTCAATTCTAAGACTTCCGCTATAGCAATAAGATTTGTTCATAAGAGATTCGAGAGGGAAGTTCATGTTAAACAGATGAAAAACAATTTGGCACAAAATCAAAATATGAAAACTAAAAAACAATTGTTAAAATATTTGACACCAAAATATAAAAATGAATCAAACAAAGTGTCAATGTCAAAAGTTAACAAACAGTTGTTTACAACTCCACAAAAGTACTGTGAAATTTGTGATATGAAAAATCACAATACTGCTAAGTGCTATTTTAACAAGTACTGTGACATATGTGACATGAGAAATCATTCTACAACAGATTGTTATTTTAAAAAATATTGTACTTATTGTGATGAGAAGACTCACAATACTGCAAATTGTTACTTTAGAAAGAGGTCACCTAAAAGAGGATTTGCAAACTCAAACTTGAGCAAAGGTTATGTTAATCCTCAATTTATGAAGAATCAAACCGATGGATTTCAAAGATTAACTAATCAAACTTCTTAAGGTTTGAGATCTTTTCAAAAGAATAATTATGTGAGATCTAAAAATGTGCAAGAACAATTCATACCAAGATCGGTAAGAATGACTAATAAAAATGTTAGTCATCAATTCGTGTCAAAAATTGATCAATCAAATGGTATGAATGCTTTCAAAAATAACTCAAACAATTTCCAAAACAAGATTGGTAAATTCATCAAGAATAAACTTGATTTGAATAATCTTCATTACAAACAATTTACCATTGTTGATAAATTTGGAAAACCCAAGACCATCTCGGCTTGGGTGGATATATCAACTTAATTTTCTTGTTGTGCAGGTACGCCTAAGAAGACCACTCAATACATGGTATGTGGATAGTGGGTGTAGCCGGCATATGACAGGCAATCCTGCCTTTACCAAGATTTTAAGTTAAAAGATGGAACACACGTCGCCTTTGGTGATGATGCTGGTGGAAAAATAATCGGAGAAGGAACATTATCAAATGGGATAATAAGCTTTGACAAAGTCAACTTTTGCTCACAGTTGAACTTTAATCTTTTAAGTGTATCCCAAATTTGTGATAAATCATATTATGTTCTTTTTGATGATTCATTCTGTTATGTTTTGAAGCCAGATTTTTAGATAAGCAAAGAGTGGGTAATTGTTACAGCTGAAAAGGATAGAGATGTATACAAACCGGATAAGTCTTAAGTTGATCCTTCAACTGAAACAACATGCCTAATTGCTAAAGCATCAAATGATGAAAGTCATCTTTGGATAGACGTCTGGGACATTCAAATTTCAAGAATATGAACAAGCTTGTATCAGGAAATCATGTTATTGGACTTCCATCTAAGAAGTTTGCAACGATTGATCACTGCTTAGCATGTTTAAAAGGAAAACAACACAGAGCGTCTTATAAGACCAAAATCATAAACTCAACTTCCAAACCTCTTCATTTGTTGCATATGGACCTTTTTGGACCAACAAATGTCAAGAGTATTGGACGAAAATCATATTGTTTAGTTGTCAATAATGACTATACAAGATTTTCATGGGTTTTTTTTTTGTATGCTAAATCTGAAATGGCTGAATTACTAAAATAATTTATCATTAAAGTTGAAAATCAATTAGAATATAAAGTGAAAATAATAAGAAGTGATAATGGAATGGAATTCAAAAATGCTAACATTGAAATGTTTTGTGCTGAGAAAGGGATAGCTCATCAGTTCAGTGCTCCCAGAACTCCTTAACAAAATGGAGTTGCTGAAAGGAAGAACATAACACTGATTAAAGCTGCTCGTTCTATGTTAGCTGATGCAAAGATTCCTATAACTTTTTGGGATGAAGCTATATCAACTGCGTGTTTTGTTCAGAACAGAACCTTAATTGTGAAAGATAAAATGAAAACTTCTTATGAGTTAATGTTTGGCAGGAAACCGAATATAAATTTTCTAAAATCATTTGGTTGTCCTGTTATGATTCTTAATTCAAATGATCAGTTAGGAAAATTTGATACAAAATCTGATAATGGATTTTTTGTTGGATACTCATCTGTTTCAAAAGCCTATCGAGTGTACAACTCTAGGACAAATATAATTCTTGAAACATTCAACGTTAAATTTCTAGAAAATTCTTTTCCATCAGTTTCAAATGGTCCTGCATGGTTATTTGATTTGGATTCATTATCAAACTCTCTTCAATCTAACTTGTTTAATAAATCAAATTGTTTTGATTCTATAGGTAAGAAGAACTCTAGAGGAGATCTTGGATCTTTCGGTGAGGATTCAGATTCTAACGACCTAGATGATTCTAGCTCAGACTACCCATTTTTATCATTTGTCAAGGATTCATCAATACGATTCAATGACAACGATCATGCTAATTTGGCTTCAAATCATTCAGTCTCATTTGATCAGGAAGGATCACAACAATTTCCTAATGATGGTACTGAGTTTGTGTAACCTAAGTCTGGCACATCATCCATTTCTGGTGATGTAGTTGATACTGGTAACGTAGATTACGTTATTAACTCACCGAATCAAGTTCCAAACTTCAATCCACATTCTTCTAATTTGTTACATCAGCTCTCCAACTTAAACCAAACAAATCTGGATGTTAATGTTCAATGTGATGAGATTCCAACATCTCGTATTCACAAGAGTCATCCAATTTCTCAGATTATTGGTCCATTGAATGAGAGAACAATAAGGAGTAAATCAGAACAATCAAACTTGTGCTTATACTCTTGTTTTCTTTCTCAATTGTTCCTAAAAATGTTACCGAAGCATTAAAGGACAATGGTTGGATAGAAGCTAAAAATTACTTCAATTCCTCAAACAAGAAGTGTGGAATTTCGTGGATTTACCTGAAGGAGAAAATGCCATAGGCACAAAATGGTTGTTTAGAAATAAGATTGATGATCGTGGTGTAGTAATAAGGAACATAGCGAGACTTGTTGCACAAGGATACACACAGGAAGAAGGGATAGATTATGATGAGGTGTTTGCACCAGTTGCAAGACTTGAATCCATTCGAGTTTTCCTGGCTTATGCTTCATTCATGAAATTTAAGGTGTATCAAATGGACGTAAAGGGTGCATTTTTATATGGTCCTATCACCGACGATGTGTTTGTGAAGCAACCTCCGGGCTATGAGGATGCAGAATTTCCACATCGAGTGTATAAGCTGAGTAAAGCTTTGTATGGACTTCATCAAGCCCCTAGAATTTGGTGTGAGACATTATCACAACACTTAATCCAACATGGATACAAAAGAGGGAAAATTGATCCAACTTTATTTATAAAAAAGGATAATGATGATCTCTTATGTGTACAAGTGTATGTTGATGATATATATTTGGTTCTACCAGTTCAAAATTGTGCAATGAATTTGAAGAAATCTTGAAATCTCGGTTCCAAATGAGTTCTATGGGAGAGATTAATTTCTTTCTTGGACTTCAAGTCAAGCAAACCGACGATGGAATTTTCATCAATCAACAGAAGTTTGTTGACAAGCTCTTGAAGAAATTTAGGTTGCAAGACTATCAGTCCATACAACGCCTGCAGATGTTAACACCAAGATTGAACCTGATCTAAAAGGAAAGTCTATTGATCAAACGCTATACAGATCAATGATTAGTTCTTTGATGTATCTTACTGCATCTAGACCAGACATTATGTATGATGTTTGTGTTTGTGCCAGGTATCAATCAGACCTGAAAGAATCACATTTAATTGCTATCAAAAGAATATTCAGGTATCTCAAAGGTAAACCAACTTTAGGGCTTTGGTATCCTTGAGGGTAACTTTGAATTACATGGATATACAAATAGTGATTATGGTGGTTGTTGTCAAGATAGAAAATCTACTTTGGGTGGATGTCAATTTCTCGGTCCCCAATTAGTCTCATGGCAATGTAAGAAACAAACAAATGTCTCTGTTTCAACTGTAAAAGCTGAGTACATTGCTGCATCAACAGGATGTTCTCAAATCCTCTAGTTGCAAAATCAACTACTGGATTATGGGTTCAATTTTCTTAAAACACCTATTTACATTGATAATACTGCAGCTATGTTCATTACAACTAATCCTGTTCAACATTCAAAAACAAAACATATCGAAATTCGATATCATTTTCTCAGAGATAACTCTGAAAAAGGGTTGATCATTTTGATTCAAATTGCAACAGAAAAACACTTGGTAGATCTATTTACTAAAGCCTTCCTAGCAGGACAGTTTGAGTATTTAGTAGAATCAATTGGTCTTATTAATCATATGTGAACTCCCTAAATCAAAAGACTATCATAAGTGACACTCTCAATGTTAATTGCCTGTTTTTCTTTTGTGTGTGTGTGTTTTCTTTTTCTTAGAAAAACCAAATACAAAAGCATATATCAAAAATCCAAAAATAGAGTCTTTTTCTATTGTCAGTTCATTGTTTTAGAAAAGAATTTGTTTCGCAATATGTGAGAAATGATAGTACATTAGTGAGATCAGTTGCATTTCACTCATTAATAAAGTCTGACATGATCAGATATGATGTGTAGACACTATCATGCTATTATTCAGAAAAAGTAAATTCTTGTGATTACACTAAATATGTATTCATCCAAGTACTTTTGAGATGTTTTGGCTTATTAGATTGACTGTTTGTTGAGTAACACCACTCACACCTGATGGTGATGTAATTAATCATGAGATCTGTTACAAGCATTATTTCACTTCTTTGTTATGAGTGATCATAGACCTGAAGTGCTGAGATATCCTTTGTTGTAAGTCATTACAGACTTGGATATTCTCTTTGATACAAAAGATGCCAATGTGCACAATCTATTCAAATGGATAGTTAGAGCTGATCAAATGGTTATCCATGATCATTCTCTATTCATTTAAGTAACATGAGCTTTGATTACACATATGTTTTAGGTAATAAGTTGAGTATGTGTTCTTGCTTGCATGTCTTGATGATAGTTGAGCTCTCTATATATAACCTAATCAATCCAAGAATTGAAAAAGTAAGTGAGCTGATATTATGTCAAAAACACTCATTGTCTGTCCTTAGATCTTGTGTCTCCTTTGCTGTGATATCATTGACCTGGAACACACATGATCAGGATTTATTCATTGTCCATGACTATCCATAGATTTTTTTTATTTTAATGTGCTGATCTTCATTGATATGATCTCACTGCAGACATTAATTCTTGTTGATATTAGATTTTGATTCTACTTTCATTTTGATTTTATGCTTGTTTTCTGTGTGTAAAGGCAATGTCACAATGAGTTGTGTGACCTTATTATGCTACCTTAGGAAACTTATAAGTTGTTTCAACTTAAAAGTTTAGGGGGAGTAATAAATGAAAGAGTTTTTCTCAGAAAATCAAAATCAAGAAAGTTGAATTGAAAGGATGATGCTATATGTTCAAAGTATATGTGAGTGTGATCATGAAACTTTTGAAAATGATAATATGAACCTATATAAAATTGTAACGGGAAATGCTTCTCTCAAAGTTGAGAAATAGAGATTTGATTATGTTTTGAGACTAAAATAAGGGAAAGAAAAGAAAGAAAAATTTCAAAAAGTTAAACATAAAGTGAAAATTGAAATTGTTGAAAATTAAATTTGAGTGTGCAAAATATAAAAAATTCAAATTTGAGGGACTAAAATGAAAATATTGGAAAATTCAAATTTATGCTTAAAATATTTAAATATTAGTATGAAACATTACTAACATGTTTAAATAGTGTGCAAGTGAAGAAGTGTGAAAAACACAAGTGTAAGACTCATGAAAGTCAACTCAAAGTCAACTCATGCGCCTAAATAGTCTTTATACGTCTAAATAGGAGCATGGTGAACTTTCAGGAATTTATACAAGTGTTTGGGAATTTTTCATATTCCTATGCGCCTAAACAGTTACAATAAGTCCATAGAGTTTAACTAAGTGTTTGGGCATTTCATTAATCCCATATGCCTAAATAGTGATTATGAGTTTGATTTTATACAAGTGTTAGACGTTTTGAATGTCTCATGCATCTACATAGTGTTACACAGTGTTGAAAGTCACAAGTGTTGGACGTTTCAGGAACTTCAGACGCTTGAACACTGCAAATGCGGCTGAACAGTGCAAAAGCGCCTAAACAGTTCTTATGCGTCTGTACAGTGCTCATGCGGCTGAACAGTTCTCATGCGTCTAAGTCCATACGACCAAACAGTGTTCATGCGTCTCATTATTTTGTGAAATTTAGGGTTTCGTACACACAAACAGTGCTAATGCGTCTAAAATTTCACTTAATATAAATTGAACACTTACACTTGTTTTCTCATTCACACTCAAAATTCTCTGAAAAACCAAAACCCTCTAAACTATCGACTCTGGTCTTCATCGAACCTTCTAATTTCGATGTTTGAAGCAAACCTGTGTTGATTGATAGATGTTATTTGAGTTATAAACGTAAGTTTGTGATTCAAATCAGTAGATTTTGGTTAAAAACACGATGATTGACATTGGCGTTTGACTGCTATTCGGGCGTTCGAACACTATGACATTCAAAAGTTCAACTAATCAAAACCTTAACAACATATAAAATTGATTCTGGATTGTTGTATATGTCAAGTAATTTGATATATTGTTTGTGGACTAAACTCAAGAATGATGTTGATAAGAAAATTCACAGCCGGGTTCTTCGAAGGAAGAAGAAGATGATGAACAAACATCTTAAATTTTTTTTAATAAATATAAAAATAAAAATAATATTTTTAAATAAAAAGTAGAAATTCTTAGAATTTAAATTGGACTGATAAAATCATGAATTCAAAATAAATAAATTCAAGAAATTCACAAAATTAAATTCATAAGTAAAAAGTAAAAATCATAAGTAAAAAAATTGAATTTAATGTTCAAATTGCAAACTCATCAAATTTCAATGTTCTAATATATATATTTTTTTGCAGATGGCAAATTTGAAGTTTGAACCAAAACATAATGTTGCTGCATTTCTGGAGGAAGAAAATAAAGAAGCAGTTGGATATGAAGAAATGATCAGATTTCTCTTAAGATCAAAATATGTCTATGCTATGTGTGAAAGACCAACGATAAATGAAAGATTAATCAAGAAATTATGGAGAACTGCTGAAGTTGAAAGTATGAAGAGGGAAACAAAGTTGTAAGAGCTTTCATCAAATCGGATAAAATGCTTGAAGTATCAGAACAATCAACCAGAATAGCTCTTAAACTTGGAGAAAATGACCCACAAGACTTATCTGAGTACACTTTTAATGAATGTAGAGAAGTTTTTCTACAAATGGGTCATCAGATCATTTTCCAAAGAAACAATTTTCCAAGCAAGAGTGTATAAGCATTGGAATTGATTATGTTATATGTTTCAACACTGCATGTCTAAATGAAGTGCTAGTTGGGACTCATTCCTTGTAGACATTGCATCTCCGATTATTGCCTTAGCCACAAATAGAAGATTCAATATGGCTAAATGGATATTGAATGGTTTCATTTTCAATCTTGAAAAAGGAAGGAGAAATAAATACTTAATGTATCCTAGATTTCTCCAAATGCTCATAAATGAAGAGAATCCAAACTTCTATCTTGAAGGAGTTAAAGGTGATAAATTACAATTGGAGCACATGTCAAAATCTGTGTATAAAAGACTGACAATGATCACTGGTGCTCAAAACATTCCTGTGTTTGATATATAAGGAATGTGTCAAATGATGAAGTTGACATAAATCAACAACATTTTCATTTATCTGAAGATGAACCAATAGATCCTAATGATCTCATTGAGGATGTTGTTGATGATATGATTGATGATGATAATGAAGAAAATGAAAATGAAGATTCTGAAGCTCATCAGAAGATGAAGATAATGATAATAATGATGATGATGATAATGATGGTGCAGTTGAAGCACATCAAAATCCATTGAAGAAAGGAATGAAGATGAGAATGTAAATGAAACACAAAACATAGTTCAAGAAGCTATTGATATTGATATACATGATGATTCTGTTCAAGATGTTCAAGAAGATGAACCTGTTAATGTTGCTAAGGTTCACAAAATCAAAGCTTTGATTTTGATTTCATTAATGATGTGTTATATGAACCTGTGTTTCAATCTGAGGAAAATGAAGAAGTAGAAGAAATTCCTCTGAGTACTACACAAAATGTGTCTGTACAAACAGAAGAAATGGTGGATGTAGATGAGTTAGAACATGTGAAAGAAGAGATTGTGAATAAAGAGAAAGAAACTGAAGATTTAAAGGCTGAAAATGAAAGGCTGAAAGACATGAACATATATCTTGAGAAGGAAATTCAAAAGTTAGAGAATGAAACTTCAAAGTTAAAAGAAGAAAATTTGTTGAAAGATACAAAGATTGTGGCTTATGCTAAAGATAAAGAAGATGTGATCAAAACTTTGAATTCATGATAAAAGGTTATGATATTCTTGAAGAAAAATTCAAGAAATTGTTAGATGAAAATGAAAAATTGAAAGAAGAAGTGCTAAAGACAAAAGAAGTTCAAAAGCCTATATCACCTGAACCAATGATCAGTTCTGAAAGGAACATTGTTGAAGAAAATCCTAAAATAGATAAAGGAAAAAGAAAAATTGATGAGATTGAAGATGCAAGTTTATCTGATTCAGTTTCAAAAGCTCAAAGAATTGAAGAAAATGTTAAAGAGCAAACCACTCATGAACAAATTGAGGCTTTAGTAGATATTGAAGAAATGTACAATGATGATTGGTATGATGAAGTATTGAATGATGAAGATATTGATGAAGCACAGTTTATAGCTAATTTCTCTTCACAAGAACAATTTCAAGATCAAGAAGAAGTACCACAAGATTTTGAAGAAAGATATACCTATCTTGTGAGGATGAAGTATAACAGAGTATTTTTGGATGAACTGACAGTTTCTCAGATTAATGATGAATATGAGAAGTGTATTGCAGCAGAGCCAGTCGCACCAATTGATCCAAATGAAATTATGATAAAGCATGGTGAATGGATTAGAAAAAAAAGAAAGTATTAATGTACAAGAATTTCCAAGCTTAGAGCTTCACCATCTTGGTCCGGATAGTCTGAGTATTCCAGCTTTAAGATCATGGTTGCAAGGTAGAAACTATCCATGGAGAAAATTGAAAAGACTACAATCTGTATCATTAAGAAATCTTGTTAGAAGCTTCCAAGAGATTGAAAAACAAACAAAGAAGATGATTATTCTTGATACAGATAATCCTCAATATCTGGAGATCACAAAAACAACAAGAGTGCTAAAACCTCAAGAAATCAAACAAATGGCAAGAAAGTCAGATGCTTATGACAGTAGAAAAGAGCTGATTAAAATGTTTTCAAGTACAGAAAAGCAAGTTTACAAAGCATCATCTGAGCAAATTCAGATTTTTGATAATGCAAGATCCACAGGTGATTTAGTGAGGAATGTATTGCAGAAAGGACAATCGGTTGCTGAATTGTTGAATGCTATGATTGCTCCGGATTTTACAAATCAAGTAAAAATAATTGCATGGAAGTACGATGAGATCTTTGATGCTTTCTTGATAAAAAGAGTAAATGCAATCTGTGATGTATATCACTTTTACTCTAGCATCATTAAACTTCCTGTGCAAGATTTGAAGGAGTTGAATAGATTACCTCTGATCAATCCAATAGATCCCAAATGTGGTAAAATATTGGTAGAAATACTGAGAAAAGGTATGGATTGATCAAGTAATTTTCTTAAAATTAGATACGATCAAGAAGATAAAGAGTACTTTGCTACTCTAAAGAAAAACAAAAAGCTCAATGGAGTACAATGTGAAGATGAACACTTCATGATTGAATTTTATGATAAGTACTTTGAAAAAGTAACAACTCTTGGTTTGAAAGTGATTGAAGGTAACCAGAAATCAAAACCAATTCTCAGGTGGTTTTATAACATTGAGACGTTTGAACTTAAATTGGTTCGAAATCTTGAACAGTGGAATGAAGACATGATTACTCTTTTTGGTGCTTTCGAACTCAAATTGTTACATCCAAGTTATATTTCATTTTTTTCAATACAAAAGTTTGAGAAAGTATCTCCGGATGTTGCAGAGCAAGACAAGAAATATTTTATTTCCATAATCAATGTGATGAGTGCAGCCATGGAAAGAATATCATTGAGAAAAGCTCTTGCTTATGCAAAAATTGTGAAGAAAGATATCAAAGATATTGAATTTATGAGAATCTCAAGGAAAGGTGTCTTAGAAGTATACTCAAAGGAAAGTCCAAATCCTATTGAGTTATATGCAAACATTGACATCCCTTGCTTATCAAAAGACACGTTGGAAAGAATGAACAAGATGGAGATAAAGACAAATGAAGCTAAACCAGAACAAGGCATTCTTACAAGCAAATTCAAGTATGATATTGTAAATGCTTTGAAAGAACAAGAGGTGTCCAAAAGAAGCCAATGTTCAAGATAAAAGAAGAACCAGAAGACTTCTTTGAGTGAAAAAGAATGAAGATAAAATATTGAAGCCGAAGATAAAGCTGAAGGAGATAAAGAAAGAAGAAAAGATTGAAGATTTTGAAGACGAAGACCATGTAAATCATAGGGGAGTATTGTTAGGACTCTAGAAAGATTAACATGTTGTCTTTATGTGTATTTTTGATATTTGTAATAGTATAAGGACTATTTTTGTAATTGTTAGTTCCTTTGTGTTTTATTATAAATAGCTTAGATTGTTAGTGAGTAGAGAGCTGTGAGAGTGAACGAACCACTGCTTATTACTTTGTAATTGTCTTCGCTTGATATTAATGAAACTGTGAATTTTGTTGATATCTTGTTTGAATTCGATTACTTTGTTTGTGTTTTCTTTGAATTGTGTTCATAGATCATCATAGATTAGATCAATTGATCCAATTAGTCTTTTGATGTGCATGGGGTTTCTTGATTTGTGCAATCGGACCGTCGTTATCACAGAAGATTTCTAGGGGGTCTTGAATGGTAGAGACCACCACTAGATCGGTGATAAATTTCTTTATCCATGCGAGGAAGCTGCTAACGAGGCGGCTATGTATTTGGATTCTGTAATGGACAATGCTACCACGTCTTGTTTTGAACTCTTCTAGGACACTACCCCTCCATTCATAATGAAGATATACCCCGTCTGTGATCGAGAATAATCTCGATCAGTTTGGAAACTTGCATCCGTGTAACCCTTTATAACGAGTTCCTCTCCATCAAATCCATATATTAGAAACATATCCTTAGTCCTCCTAAGGTATTTCAATATACATTTAACAGCCATCCAATGGCTATTACATGGATTTTGCTGATATCTGCTTGTCATGCTTAACACACATGACACGTCCAGTCTAGTGCATATCATCGCATACATGATGCATTCTATTGCAGACGCATATGGGATGTCCTTCATTTCATCTTGCTCATACTTTAAGCTTGGACATTGAGATGTACTCAATATTGTCCCTCTTTGAATAGGTACCATACCTTTCTTAGAGTTATCCATCTTGAACCTTTTCAAGATTTTATCAATATATGCACTTTGGTTTAAACCTATCAACCGCCTCGATCTGTCCCATACATCTTTATTCACAAAATATAGGAGGCTTCACCGAGATCTTTTATGGTAAAACAACTTCTAAGCCAGGTTTTAACAACTTCCATGGTTGGAATATCATTTCCAAAAAGTAGTATGTCATCAACATACAATACTAAGAATGTAATTATGCTCCCACTAGCCTTCTTATATACACAAGCCACAAGCCTCATCAACGTTCTTGATGAAACCAAATTTCTTTATCTCTTCATCAAAACTTTGATTCCAACTTCTCGATGCTTGTTTCAATCCATAGATCAATCTTTTTAACTTGCATACTTTATTAGGATTGCTACAAGCGAGAAGGTTTCATCATATTCAACCCCTTGAGTTTGTGTGAAAACTTTTGCTACAAGTCTTTCTTTATATGTATCCAAGTTTCCATGCATATCCGTTTTCTTCTTGAAAACCAACTTGCATCCAACCGGCTTGGAGTTAAGTGGAGGGTCAACCAATTCCCAAACTTGGTTGTCATACAAGGATTGCATCTCTATGTTCATGGCCTCCAGCCATTTGTCACAATCCGAATTGGACATTGCATCATGGTATGTAGTTGGCTCATCGGAGTCAACCACATAGCATCCATTCTTGAAAATCCATATCTTTCAGGTGGAATACTAACTCTACTAGATCTACGAACGTTTTGTGTGTATTGATCAACCTCTTGATCATCCTCAACAACCTCCTGTTGATTGCTAGTGTCAACCAAACATGTATTGGCTTGTGGTTCTTGATCCTCATAAAATTCCACTGTTCTGTATGTCATTCCTTCCATAACGAACTTAGCTTCCTAGAACTCTGCCTTTCGAGCAATAAATACCATTTGCTCTGTTGGATCAAAGAAGTAGCATCCTATATAGTGTTTGGGATATCCAACAAATATACACTTAGTGGACCAACTTTCCAACTTGTTTTGGGTGTTTAGCTTAACATAAGCTTCACAACCCCATACTTTTATATATGATAGCGATGGAACTCTTCCATGCCATATTTCAAAAGGTGTCGAATCCACTTTCTTGGTAGGGGCCATATTCAAAATACGAGCCACGGAGAGCAATGCGAAACCCCAAATTGATAGAGGCAGTGAGCTTATAACCATCATAGATGGAACTATATCCAATAGGGTTCAGTTTCTCCTTTCAGTCACACCATTATGTTATGTTGTTCAGGGTGGAGTAAGTTGTGAGACGATCCCACAACTTCTTAGATGGTCCTGAAAAGCCTCACTGAGGTATTCACCTCCTCTATCCAAACAAAGAACTTTGATAGTTTTATTGAGTTGATTTTCTACATCATTCTTGAAGTTTTTGAACATTTCAAAAGCTTCATATTTATGTGTCATCAAGTACACATAATCATAGCGACTGTAATCGTCGATAAAGGTAATGAAGTATCTTTCACCATTTCTTGTCATTGTCTTAAAAGGACCACATACATCCGAATGTATGATTCCCAATAAGTCTTTTTCCCTCTCATTAGTACCACTAAAGGGTGACTTGGTCTTCTTACCTTGTAAACAAGATTCACATGTATCAAATGAACCATTTTCATTTGTTTTCAAAAGACCATTCTTTTGAAGTGTTTGAATTAGATTCTTGTTTATGTGACCAAGACGACAATGCCAAAGATATGAATCACTTAAACCCATTTTAAGTTTCTTGGTGTTTGTTTGGTATAATGAGTTATTATAGGATGAATCATCATGAACCAATTCATAGATACCATTAAAAGGCATAGCCTTGAAATAAAATACATCATCCATACAAACATAAATACCATTGTTAACAAACTTTAATTCATAACCACATTATTTTAAAAAGGGAAACAAAAATTATGTTCCTAGTCAAACTAGGAGCATACAAAATGTTCATAAGAACAACTTCCAAACCATTTGAAAGTTTCAAAATATAGTCTCTTTGGGCATTGACATCAACTTTTGCTCCTTTGCCCATGTAGAGACTTATGTCCCCCTTCTTGAAGCGCTTATTTCTTTTGAACCCCTGCAATAAATTGCAAATATGAGTTCCACATCTGGTATCCAATACTCATGTGTTTGAAGAAATAACATTTAAACCAATACGAATCATGAAAGTAGTACCTGAAGTTTGCCCAACATCCCTCTTGTTTCTCAACTCTTTGAGATAGGTTGGACAATTCCTTTTCCAATTTCGTATCTCACCACACTCAAAGCATGGATCGTTCTCCGTTACCTTAGGCTTCTTAAGCTTAGGTTTTGAAGGTTCCGCTTTAGCCTTCCCTTTCCCTTTGCCTTTCATGTACCCCTTTCCTTTGGCAACATTTTCCTTTGGATCGAGGAATGGCCTTTTCTTATTGCCTCCCTCATTGATCGAGAGAACATGTAGAAACTTTCTACCCATTCTTGCCTCGACTATTTTGAGCATTGCGTGAAGCTCACCAATGCTCTTGTTCCACTCATTCATATTGTAATTCATTATGAACGTCTCAAACCTTTTAGTTAGGCCATTAAAGATCAAATCCGTGGCCAACTCCTTTGAGACCGGGCAGTTAAGCCTCTCGAGGCGATCAACATGGCTTTTCATCTTAAGAACATAAGATGATACCGATTGGGTTTCTTCCATGCGACACACATAAAGTGCTGAAACGATTTCGAAGTGCTCTACCCTAGCTTGTTGAAGGAACATTTCCTTCAACTGGGTAATCATGTCATATGCCCCATGATGCTCCAAATCCTTTTGGAGTTCGGGAATCATAGTTCACAACATGAGGCAGGAAACCTGCATGGAATCTTCAGTATACTGAAGCCAGTCGTTATAGGCCTCAACATCCTCGGGGTCGGGTTGGTCAGGAATGGGATCGTCAAGGACATAGGCCTTTTTCTCTTGCTTGAAAACAATTCTCAAGCTTTGAAACCAGTCCATAAAGTTATTATGGTTAAGACGATCCCTCTCTAAGATGGTTCTCAGCGATAGGGTATGGACAGTCGGGGTGGTAGCATTATTATTTGTGGCCATTTCTACAAAATTTACAAAGTTCATATTAGTATTTCTGAAAAATTATATTTTAATCATTAATACCCTTTTATGTCTCATAGACAATTACTAATTAAAACCTAGAATCCAAGTTTACATTTAAATGATGGTTAGGTGACCTTTACCCTATTAATTAAACTAATAAGGTAGTCAACATTTTCCAATTGCAACCTATTGCAACTTCTAGCATTATGGGATCGGTTAAACATCTTATGTTTAGTTGGCATGTAAACTCCCATCAACACCATTGTACGCCATGCTTCGATGACCCTATGCACATGGTTTCCAATTCAAGTCGTCCTACTTACACACACGTGTGAGTTTACACATAAAAGTGGTTAGGTCACCTTTACCCATATATACTTTAAGCCCACCTCAAACACACAAGTTCCTTAAAGTGGTTAGGTGGCCTTTATCCCATAAATAGTTCTCAAGTGCTTCGAGTGTCGTGTAAAAGGATGATGTTAAACTTGTTTTCAAAGGGATTTTAGTTTTCATTAATTCTAGTTTTGAAAACTCTATGTACCTTGTATTTGCATGCTTTCAAATACATGGTACCCTATAGTTCTCTTTTTAGTAAAAACCCCTTTTATTATAATCATTAATCCTTTTAAAAACCTTTTATTAATCATTTAATGATAAGGAACCATAAATTTTCAGCTTGTTTTTTTGCAAATAAGTTTTTTATGCACATCCAAATATCAAACAACCATCATTTAACAAACAACCAAACAAGCATAATCAAACAATCACAAGTGCATAAATCATAGCCACTAAGTTGACAACACTTGTTTGCCATCACAAGTGTTCTCATTAGGTATTTCCTAAGGGTTAATTACAACACAAAAGATAGGATCCCCAAAGACCCCCACTTAAAGTTGCATCCAAATGCTTCAAGTCCTTCGATTTTGTGCCTTCCCTTTGTGCATCTTCTTTTACAAAATTTGTATCCTAATACAAATTTTCTAATAAAAGAAAATACACCTAATCTATCTATTACAACACCATTGAATGAATAAATAAATTACAACCATTTACAAGCACAAAAGAATAAAATTACAACCCATAATGAATGTAATCAAACAAAACCAAACATTCATCCAAACCAAAGCAACACAAGGTAAAGGCTAGGTTATAAACCAATATTAAACATTCAAGAACCAAAATAAATCCCCATTTAACCCAAAACTTTTGGCCAACATAACCCAATAATTTAGGGTTTTTGTCCAAACAAAATAAATCAACCATTTGACATCTATCTTTCAAGGTTTAATCATAAGCATTTTTTGATAAAATGGAATGTTTGTTTAAATGTTTCTGCTGCAACGTTATTATGTAAAATGATGAAAATATATGTTATATGTGCGATGATTGACCAGCTATAAGCGTCCCGGGAATGGGGCCTTACAAGTTGGCAACAGAGCCGAAGTTTAAGTCAAACACGTAAAATTTTCAAAATAAACCTTAACTTAAACTGAGAATGGGATGAAAAGGGAAGGGGTGCCAATCTGAGTGGCTGCGTGCCATCGGGTATTTTTGTAATGATAACCGGTATTATGTGCGCATGTTATGTGGTTATGTGTTGTTTGTAGATTTTAATACTAATGTAGTCAGGACAGGTAATGCTTAGGGTATGAAGAGTAAAGTAAGTGGCTAATCACAACTGGACACTATAATTAGGGACTTACTATACTTGACATAAACTAAGCTGTTTCCTTGAATGACCGTATTGGTGTTTGAATCTTTCAGTGTGTGTTAGAGGATGGCCAGTGGTAGATCTTCGAAAGCTTCACATGGTGGAGCTGGTGGTGGACGTGGTGCTGAACCACGGGTCACAAGAGGAAGACCTAGAGTTGAAAATATGGTTCATGAAGAACCCGAGACCCCTCATCCGGAGGGCGGGGATGAGAGTGCTAACTTGAGAGCCTCAGTGAAGGAGGCGGTTGTGGAGGAAGTGTATGAGGTCATGCAGACGATCCTATCATCTGTGGTGACCAAAGTGATTAAAGCTGTACAAGAAGGAGAGAGAAAGGAGAGGAATAGGTCCTCGGGAGAACACGAGCAACCAGAAACTGAGACGGTTCTCTCTAATGACGAGGAGGAGGAAGAAGAGCCCGTGCAGGAGGTGGCATGAGGTTGTAACTATGGGGCAGTTATGAGATGCAAGCCCTAAAATTGATGGTAATGGCACTACTGCTCACCGATGGGTGAGGGAATGGAAGTTGTTCTAAATATTAGCGAGTGCCGAGAAGGGCTAGTAGGTGAAGTTTGCTGCCCACTTTTTCGTGGACTCAGCTTGTGCTGGTGGGACAAATTTGTCAAAGCTGAGGGTAGTCGAGCTATGAGAAGGATGAGGTGGTCAGAGGTGTGGTGATTGAGGAGTTTTGTCCTCACCGTGAGATGGACAAAGTTGAAAGAGAGTTCCTGCAGCTGGAGGCGGGAACAATGATGCATGAACAATACACCACCAAATTCACCGAAATGGCATGGCTGGTGCCGGATCAGGTGACACTCTGTCGTGAAAGATCAAGAGGTATATTCAGGGCTTGCCAGCAGACATCCGCAGACACATGATCGTTGCCCGACCAAGGTCGGCAGTTGATTTGGTGGGGAGGTTGTATGATGAAAGGACTGTGGTGATGGCTGAGGAGAGTAGGAAGAATTATGGAGACTGGAACTAGAGTGGGAAAAGGACTGGACGGGATGGTATCCCGACGAATAATAAGCACGCACGGGGGGATGACCGCCATGTGGTCACACCGGTGCGGGGTTGAATAGATGTGGTAAATGCGGGATGGAGCATTCGGGAGAATGCAAAAGGGGACCAAATACCTGCTTCAAGTGTGGGAAGCCTGGCCATGTGGCTAGAGAATATGGGGTTGCAAGGTGTTACAACTATGGAGAAATTGGCCACATGAGCAAGGACTGTAAAAGCCAAGAGCGGAAGGTTCGGGAGTAAAGAAGACCAGAGGAGAAGGATAGAGGACAAACACAACGCCTACACGATGATGCAGGAGGAGGCTAGGACGGACCCCGATGTTGTGTCAGGTACGTTTCTAGTAAATCAACCTTTAGCCTTTGTGTTAGTCGATTCTGGCGCTAGTAAAAGTTTTATTCCTGCTACTTTCTATGCTAAATAGCCCATTAGTAGTAAGAATATAGATACGACCTTCGATGTAGTCCTAGGAATGGATTGTTGGGCGGACTACGAAACGAATATTGTGTGCCGCAAAAAGATGATACGGTTAACATCGCCTGACGGGATTTCGATGATGATTTAAGGTGATCGAGTCACGACACTTCCGAAGGTGATTTAGATGGTGGTGGCGGGAAAGTACATGAGGCGTGGACGTATTGCCTACTTGGCCGATGTAAGGTATGTGGAGACACTAACATCCTAACTGTTAGATGTACCGAGACCCGAATAAAGATTATTGGTGGCGGGTATGAAGCGTGATATGGTGGAATACGTGGGTAAATGCCTTACTTGTTTACAAGTGAATGCCGAGAACAAAGGCCGTATGGGAAGTATTGAGGTGATCGAGGCTACGACTGAGAAACTCAAAAGGATCAAAGCCATGATGAAGGTAGCCAAAGATAGACAAGAAGTCGTAGGTTGATAAACGACATAGACCGATTGAATTCCGGGTGGGAGACTGAAAAGAGATGAGACAATATTGCCCTTAATTGTTTAAGGAATAACATGTTTCAAGGACGAAACCTATATAAGGGGGGTGGACGTGTAACACCAGCAAAATTTCTTTGAAGCCGACAAGAGAAAGAAAAGAAATAAAGTCGAAAGTTGAGGGACCAAACTTGCTAAAACGGGAAAAACTTGAATGAGTGGGAGTATAAAAAGGGGAAGCCATCCCACACCTTCCCCCACACTCACTATTTTCGGATTTAAGAGAAAAAGGGGAAGAAAAAGTGGTCTCAAGCTTGGTTCGTGTGGATTCGAGCGTGAAAATCCAAGTGTAGCGGGTCAAATCGTTGCTCTACTTGTCGGTATTCTTTGTGTGAGTTCTAGGACCCCTCCTTTACACTTTTTTGAATGATTTTAGGGCTGGAACACATCTGAAAATCGTTTTTTTGAATGTTGGGTGTTAACCCGAATGTATGCGTATGTGTATGTGTTTGATTCTGGGGGGCTTGATTTCGGGCTTTTTTGTGCTTGAATGGTGTCGTGGTATGCATTCCTAAGGTTTAGGATGGTTTATTTGAGCTTAGAAGAGGTTTGGAGGCCGAAAATGGCAGATGCAGTTCGGGATGAACTACATTCTGCACCCAGTTAGGGCTATGCGACTGGAAGTCCATGTTGGATTCTTTATGCCCAAGACACATAGAACATTGATGTTGTTAGTACGTTATGATCCAAGTCGAGTCATACCCAATAACAAGCTTAGCAAAAACCAATTGATATTTAATTGATGATATGATCATCCAATTAAATAAATACACCAATTTAGAAAATGGGTTTTCAAAAGGATATTTTGTTCATGGGTATTATTTATAATGTTGTTTAATTTAGTTAAATAACATCAAATAATAAAAGTGAGTATGAGTTATATAATTAAAAGGTTAATTATATAACTATTTTAGCAACTAGTTATAAAAATTGGATATTGGTTTTGGGGGAAAAACACCATCTCATGACCATATTCGGCCGCCCCCTTTATGGGGAGTAGGTCTTGATTGTTTTCTATGCACCATACTCCAAGAACTAGACACACACTCCATCTTCTTCTCTCTCTCACATGCAAAAATCCAAAAATGAACATACTCTCTCCTTTTCTTGAAGAAACTCACGGCTGGAAGGTGGTTCCAGCACCTTCTTCTTTGGGTTTTGGTGCTCAAATCCTAGCAACAAAGGCGCTTGCTTGATGCTTGTGGGTATGGATACTTGAGGACACCTCTCCTTGGTGTTTTGGTCATTGAAGAACTTCATCTTCTTCATCAAAATCTTGTTTTTTCAGCAGCTTTACAAAGGTGGTTTGTATGTCTTGATTTGGTAGTTATTTGTTCTTGATAGCTAGTTCATACACATATATATGATCCTATGTTCTTGGGTTTGTTGATGTTATGTTATTAACCTTAATTTTCAGATTATAAATCATAAGATTAAGGTTTTATTCCACTGCGTTTTTCATGTTTAAATGGTTAAACTACTTTGATAATGGTCCAACAAACCCAACATTGGCATCTAGAGCCGGATATGTGGATGACTAGCTTCTATTGTTCTTGTAAAATTGCTTTTATGGGGTTTTAACAACCTAATCGGGGCTGTTTTGTGGTGATATATTGAATCCCCAACCTTTCAAGGTATATCTTACATGCTTATGATTAAACCTGAAAGAAAGATATTAAAATGGTTGATTGTGTTTGTTTGGACAAAAACCCTAAATTCTTGGTTTATGTTGGCTGAAAATTTAGGGTCAAATGGGGATTTATTTGGTTCTTGAATGTTGTATATGATGATTCATGTTGGTGCATAACCTAGCCTTGACCTTGTGTTGATTTGGTTTTGAATGGATGTTTGTTTTGGTTGATTTCATTCATAATGGGTTGTAATATTATTCTTTTGTGCTTATATTTGGATGTAATTTATTTATTCATTCAATGGTGATGTAATAGATAGATTAAGTGTATTTTATTTTATTAGAAAAATTTGTATTAGGATAAAATTTTGTAAAAGAAGATGCACAAGTTGAAAGCACAAAAGGAAGACACAAAGAGAAGGACTTGAAGCATTTGGATACAACTTCAAGTGGGGTCTTTGGAGATCTCATCTTTTGTGTTGTATTCAACCCTAGGAAAGACCAAATGACAACACTTGTGATGGCAAAAAAGTGTTGTCAACATAGTGGCTATGGTTATGCACATGTGGTTGTTTCATATATGCTTGTTTGATTATTAATTTTATGTTGATTGTTTGATATGTGGATATGCTTAACAATCCTTTTAAATAATCATAACAAGCTGAATTTTCATGGTTCTTAATCATTAATATGTTAATAAAAGTTATTAAAAGGATTAATGATTTCAAAATAAAAGAGGTGTTATTAAAAAGAACTATAGGGTACCATGTGTTTGAAAGCATGCGAATGCAAGGTACAAAGAGTTTTCATAACTTGAATTAATGAAAACTAAAATCCCTTTGGAAACAAGTTTAATACCATCCTTTTACACGACACTCGAATCACTTGAGAACTATTTGTGGGATAAAGGTCACCTAACCACTTTTAGGTAACTTGTGTGTTTGAGGTGGGCTTAACATATTTGTGGGATAAAAGTCACCTAACCATGTATGTGTAAACTCACACGTGTGTGTAAGTAGGACGACTTGAATTGGAAACCATGTGTATAGGGTCACTGAAGCATGGTGTACAATGGTGTTGATGGGATTTTACATGCTGCTTAAACATAAGATGTTTAACCGATCCCATAAGGTTAGAAGTTGCAAAAGGTTGCAATTGTCAAATGTTGACTACCTTGTTAATTTAAATAATTGGATAAAGGTCACCTAACCATGATTTAAATGTAACGTTGAATTCTAGATTTTAATTATTAATTGTCTATGAGACATGAAAAGGGTATTAATAATTAAAATGTAATATTTCAGAAATACTAATATGAACTTTGTAATTTTGTTAAAATGGCCGCAAACAATAATGCTACCACCCCGACCGTCCTTACCCTATCACTGAGAACCATCTTAGAAAGGGATCGTCTTAACCATAATAACTTTATGGACTGGTTTCAAAACATGAGAATTGTAAGACCCCGTCCCCGGGACGCTTATAGCTGGTGATTTATTGCATGTAAAACATATACTTTACATTTATTCATCAAAACATTGCAGCAGAAAACATAAAACAAATGGCATTTCATTTCATCCTAAAAACTTTTGCAAAATAATGCATCGTTTGTCGATTAAAAATTACATTGTTGTATTACATCACAAAAGCCTTAATTAAATGGATGCCATCCAAAAGAGCTGAGTAGCCACCTCGTGCCATCCTCAACAACATTTATCTACCAACTGAAAACGTATAAAAGTCAGCGTCGCAGAGTGAGTTCTAGTTTTATATTAAAACATACATAAAATCGTTATTTATTCCTTTACAGGGTCCATACTATATGTTTCATTCGTTCGTGAACATACATGATATGTACATACAGATAATATCATTATTCCCTTTCATTTCGTTCGTTAACCATCGTTCATTCGTTATATCTTGTGACATGTACATTACCCCGAACATTGTGCACGAAGCTGGTTACTGGGCCTGAGGTCTTTCATAGACCCCGAACATTGTGCACGAAGCTGGTTACTAGGCCTGAAGTCTTTCATAGACCCCGAACATTGTGCACGAAGCTGACTCTTGTACCTTGGGCAAGTGCAATCACCATTTATCTTTCTTTTCATTCCCGATCAGTGCCATGTGCTATACCCCGAACATTGTGCACAAAGCTGGTTACTGGGCCTGAGGTCTTTCATAGACCCCAAAAATTGTGCACGAAGCTGACTCCAGTACTTGGGGCAAGCGGCAAGGATCCCATACATATGGTCAATTGTGCATTCTTCTGGGGTAGCTAAACCGCACACAGTTGAGCTAACACCCTTCATTGGGTGTGAACCTCCATACATTTGCTTGCAAGACTTTTTACATTCATTCATTCGTTAATGCATTCATTCATTCATCATGTTCCTTTTTGTTAGGATCAGAGATCTAAGTTTGATTAATTAGAGAGTATTGCAGCGGAATTCGAACAACGAATTAAACAATTCACAAGAACACAATTGATATTCAATGTAACAGTACACGGATATAGAAAGAGAAATTCTGCAAAAGAAATATTTCATTCATATGCTTTCGTGGTGGCTTAATGTCACACTTTACAACTAGGTCAACATTCCTTATATAGGATATGTGACGTCTGATGATGTCACTTGATAGTGACATCTAACAGAATTATTCAAACTACTGAAACTGTGCAAACTACTGAGAATGTTCTCAACTACTGATTACATCTCAGAGAATGCTTATGTACAAAAACATAAAACTACTGAACTACAACTACTGAAACTATAACTACTGAAAAGTAAATTACAAGTACAGAAAGGAAACCATCACAACTACTGAAGTTAATTACTTTAGCTGTTGTGACAACTACTGATCACTTTGGTCTTCGGTTTTTGTCTTCAGTACTTTACTTTCAGACTTTGTCTTCAGCTGATGGCTTCAGACTTTGTCTATAGTCTTTGTTCTTCAGTACTTTACTTTCACCCTTTGTCTTCAGACCTTGTAACCAGCTGATGTCTTTAGCTGTTGTGATCTTCTTCAGCAGTTGTAATGTCTGTGGGACTTAGAGGTTTTTCTGATCAGGCTCATTGGTTCTTTTGGTCCAACACTCTTTCATTATCTTTCACTTTACGTTACATAATACTTTTGGTTCATTCATTAACATAACACTTAAAGCCATGGAAAGATAAACATTCATCATCATAGGAACATAACATAACATACCATTCATACATCATCACAGGGCATCATACATACATAACATACATCATGCATAGTCATACAACAACAACATCATCATCATCCATAACATGCCCATCATACTATCTATGACCCCAAAAGTCAACTTATATAGTCCCCCGGGAATTTCCCAAGTCAAAGCCTACTTACACATTTTCCCCAAAAATCAAAAAAATATTCTAAGTCCTAGGCGCATGGGCACTATGCAGGCGCATGTGGAACACTTAGGCGCATGGGCCACTTTCAGGCGCATGGGGACTCCCGGACGTCTGATCACTTGGTAAATTCCAGCCCAATCTAGGCACATGGATACTATTTAGACGCATGAACACTTAGGCGCATGGGCCACTTGGGCACATGGGCACTATTGGGGCACATGGCCCTACCCTTAGTCATCCGACTAACATTTCTAGGCGCATGAGCCACTGTTTAGGGGCATGGGCTGAACTTAATCATTTGTAAGGAAAATTATGGGTGCATGAGCTACTGTTTAGGCGCATGACTTACACTAAATTCTTTCTAAGGCAATTTCAGACGTATGAACACTTATCTAGGGGTATGGGCATTCTGTAAAACATGTTTCTAGGATATTTTCGATCCTAATCGTCAAACCCATCTGCTCTAAGCATAATGCGGCTATTCTAAACATGAATAACCTATAAACATTCAAGAACAAACATCCAACATACACAATACATACGGGTACTCACACATAAACTTTGTAAAATCATTTTAATACGTTTTCAGCACCAAAGGTAGTGTAAAGCATGTATAAACCGGGGTCTAGAACTCACGTGGTGCAACTTGGGTGTTCTTCCTTTAACCCACTCGCAAAGAGTTCAAAACACCTTGAATTCACTTTTCTTCTTCCCCTTCTTCTTCAATCCGAGAGGATTCTCTGCTTTCTCTCTCTAAAACCGAGACAAAGGTGAAGTGAGATGAGGGTGGGCGGCCATACTCCCTTTACACCAACTTTTGAAAGTTTTGTCCTTTTTGGACACTTTTAGTCCCTCCACTTGGACTTTATTGCCTTTCTTGCCTTTATTCTTTATATCTTGACTTTAAAAAAAAGCCGGTGTTACAAGTCCACCCCCCTTATATAGGTTTCGTCCCCGAAACCTGTTATTCCTCGAACATATGAGGATAATGCTGCCTCATGTCCTTCTCGGTCTCCCATGTAGACTCAGATCCCTTCATGTGCTTCCATTGTACACGCACAAGGGGAAGCACTTTATTTCTCAGTCTCTTCTCTTTACGATCGATGATTGCCACTAGATGCTCCACATAATTGAGCCTTTCATCAACTTCAATGTCCTCCAGTGGAACAATCATGTCTTCATCAGCTATACACTTTCTCAAATGAGATACATGGAATGTTGGGTGAATTCCACTTAACTCATCAGGCAACTCCAATCTATAGGCCACCTCTCCCACTCGAGCGATGATTCGAAAAGGGCCTACATACCTTGGGCTCAACTTGCCCCACTTCCTAAATCGGATAATACCCTTCCAAGGCGAGACCTTCAACATGACCCGGTCACCCACCTGGAACTCAATTGGTCTACGTTGTTTATCGGCATACGACTTCTATCTAACTTTAGCTGCCTTCATGAAGGCTTTGATCCTCTCAAGCTTCTCAGTCGTAGCCTCGATTACCTCAACGCTTCCCAACTCTTTCTGACCAATGTCACCCCAACAAACGGGTGTTCTGCATCTCCTATCGTATAGCATCTCATATGGTGGCATACCAATGCTGGCATGATAGCTATTGTTATATGAGAATTCGGCTAACGGTAAGTGCTCGTCCCAACTTCCACCAAAATTGATTACACATGCACGAAGCATGTCCTACAACATCTGAATGGTCCTCTCTGACTGACCATCAGTTTGGGGATGATAAGCCGTGCTAATATGTAACCTCGTCCCCCTAGCGTCATGGAATTTCTTTGAGAATTTATACATAAACCGGGTGTCACGATCAGACACAATGGCCACCGGTACACCATGATGAGTTACAATCTCCTTGATGAACAGGTCAGCCAACCTCTCGGATGAATATGTCTCACGGATCGGTAGGAAGTGAGCACTCTTCGTCAAGCGGTCAACAATCACCCATATGGCATCGTATCCTTTCGGAGTATGTGGCATCTTCGTAATGAAATCCATGGTGATGTGCTCCCACTTCCATTCCGGTATATCCAAAGATTGGATCTTCCCATACGGCTTTTGATGTTCCGCCTTCACTTGCAAACAAGTAAGGCACTTGCTCACATACTCCACCACGTCACGCTTCATACCCGGCCACCAATAATCCTTCTACATGTCTTGGTACATCTTTGTGGCACCAAGATGGATAGAGTATCGGGTCTTGTGTGCTTCGTCCATAATCTTCACACGTAGATTCCCGAAACGAGGCATCCACACCCGTCCAAATCGAGTTTTAACACCAAGCGTGTTTTCACTCAATTCCCTAACCAGACATCTCATTCTTTCAGAGTTTAGATGATCTTCTTTTAATGCCTCATCATGAAACTCCTTGACTTGATTCATTACATCAGAGATCATGATTAATTGGTATGCTTTCACCCAAATTGGCTCGGGCCTCTCCTTCCGGCTAAGAGCATCAACCACCACGTTAGCTTTGCCCGGATGGTAGTGGATCTCACAATCATAATCCTTTATGAGCTCCAATCATCGTCTCTGCCTCATATTCAAGTCCTTCTGCTCAAAGAAGTACTTTAATCTCTTATGGTCGGTCAAGATGGTGCACTTCGTTCCATACAGATAGTGCCTCTAAATCTTTAGTGCAAAGACCATAGCCGCTAGTTCCAAGTCATGAGTAGGGTAGTTGTCCTCATGAACCTTCAGCTGTCGGGATGCGTAGGCTATAACTTTTCCTCTTTGCATTAACACACACCCCAACCCCGAGTAAGAAGCGTCTGAATGCACCACCAAATCTTCGCTTCCATTGGGTAACGACAAGACAGCAGCTTGAGTCAATCTCGCCTTCAATTCCTTGAATGCCTTCTCCTGAGCCTGACCCCATACATACTTTACATCCTTCCGGGTCAACTTAGTCAATGGAGAAGCAATTTTAGAGAAGTCTTGGATAAATCTCCTATAGTTGCCCGCCAAACCCAAGAAACTACGAATCTCGGATGGCGTCTTTGGAGACTTCCATTGCGTCACTGCCTCTACCTTAGCCGGGTCCACTATAATCCCATCGGGATTCACCACATGACCCAAGAACTGAACTTCGCGTAACCAAAATTCGCACTTAGAGAATTTTGCATACAACTTCTCCCTTCTTAACATCTCCAGAACCTCCCGAATGTGACCGGCATGCTCAATCTCACTCTTCGAATAAATTAGGATATCATCAATAAACACAATCATCGATTTATCTAGCATTGGCCGACACACTCGATTCATCAGATCCATAAAAGCAGCTGGCGCATTGGTCAATCTAAACGACATAACGAGTACTCATAGTGACCGTAGCGCGTGCGAAAAGCTGTTTTAGGAATGTCCTGCTCCTTCACTTTCAGCTGATGGTAACCAGATCGAAGATCTATCCTCGAAAACCAACTGGCATCTTGTAGCTGATCAAACAGATCGTCTATTCTTGGTAGGGGGTATTGGTTTTTCACTATCAACTTGTTCAGCTCTCGGTAGTCAATACACATCCTCATACTACCGTCTTTCTTCTTCACAAATAATACCGGAGCACTCCATGGAGAGATACTCGGCCAAATGAACCCCTTATCCAACAGTTCTTGCAACTGCTCCATTAACTCTTTCATCTCAGTCGGAGCCAACAGGTACGGTGCCTTGGCAACGGGTTGAGCACCGGGCATCAAGTCAATTCGGAACTCAACATCATGATCTGGTGGCACACCGGGTAAGTGTTCCGGGAATACGTCCGGAAAGTCACACACAACTGGCACATTCGATAGTGGTGGTGTTGGCGCGTCCATGTCCTTTACATAGGCCAAGTAGGCACTACATCCACGCCTCATGCACTTCCCCGCCACTGCCATCGAAATCACCTTCGGGATCATCGCAACCCTATCGCCATAAACCGTCACCTTATCCCTGTCAGGTGCTGTCAATCGGATCATCTTCTTACGACACACGATATTTGCTTCATAGGTTGCTAACCAATCCATCCCTAGTACTACATTAAATCCACCTAGGGGTATCACGTGTAACCTAGCAAAAACCTATGGCCTTCTAGTTCTATGGCACAGTCCTCTATCACCTTAGTAATTCTAGTGGACTTACCAATAACAGTTTCTACATCGAATGGCTCGCCAATACATCTACTCTTATTGGGAAACCTAGCACCAATGGCAGCAGAAATGAAACTCCTACTAGCACCAGAATCAAACAACACAGATGCAAGAGTTTGGTTTACTAGAAACATACCTGACACCACGTCGGGATCTGTCCTAGCCTCCTCCCGAGTCATCGTGAAAGCTCGGGCGATTGCCTTCTGCCCTTCTCCTCCGGCCTTCTTCACCCCGGAACTCTCGGCCCTTGGCTTCTTACACTCCCTACTCATGTGACCACTTCCCCCACAGTTGAAACACTTCATGCCTCCACAATCTCTAGCCATATGGCCAGACTTCCGCACTTGAAACAAACATTCGACCCCCATCTACACTCACCACCATGCTCTTTCCCGCGCTTGCCACACTTCTCCAACCCAGCACCAGCTGTGACCACACGTCGGTCACCTACGCTCGCCACCTTATTGTTTGGAGTGGCTTTACCACGTCCAAACCGTTTCCCATTCTAGTTTCTCCCATCCCTACTCGTCTTCTTCTCCTCAGCCACCACCACCTCACGCTCATCATATAGTCTACTAGCCAAATCAACCACCAACCTGAAAGTGCTTGGCCGGGCGGCAATCATATGCCTACGGATATCCGCCGACAGTCCCTGGATATATCTCTTAATCTTTCATGACAGTGGTGTCACCTGATCGGGCACCAGTCGTGCCATTTCAGTGAACTTTGTGGTGTACTCTTGGTGTGTCATAGTTCCCACCTCCAGTTGCAGAAACTCTCTCTCGACCTTGTCCATTTCCCGGTGAGGACAAAACTCCTCGAGCACCAACTTCTTCAACTCCGACCATCTCATTCTCCTGATTGCCCGGCTACCCTCGGCTTGGACTATATTGTCCCACCAGCACAGACTTGAGTCTACAAAGGAGTGGGTAGCGAACTTAACCTTCTGGCACTCGTTGATATCCGATACCGCCTCCATTTCCCTCACCCACCGGTGAGCAGCAGCCTCAGTGCCGTTCCCATCGAATGTAGGGGGTTTGCATCTCATAAACACCCCGTAGTTACAGCCTCGGGTCGCCTCCGGTGCAGGCTCTTCTTCCTCGTCCACATCATCAGATGGAACCGTCTCATTCTCGGGCTGTCTTCTTTCGCCCGTAGGTCCACTCCTTTCCTTTCTCTCTCCTTCTCTAACTGCCTTTACCACTTTGGTCACCACAGACGGTAGGATCGTCTGCATGACTTGGTGCACTTCTTCCACAATCGCCTCTTTCACTGAGGCTCTCAGGTTAGCACTCTCATCTCCGCCCTCCGGATGAGGGGTTTCTCGTTCTTCATGAACCACCATTTCGGACCTAGGCCTTCCCCTCGTAACCCGTGGTTTGGCACCATGTCCGCCACCACGTGAAGCTTTAGACGATGTACCACCGGCCATCCTCTAACACACTGAACCATTCAAACACCAACACAGTCATTCAAGGGAACAGCTCAGTTTATGTCAAGTATAGTAAGTCCCTAATAACAGTGGCTAGTTGTGATTAGCCACTTACTTTACTCTTCATACCCCAAGCATTACCTGTCCTGACTACATCAGTATTTAAATCTACATTCAACACATAACCACATACCATGCGCACATAAACCGGTTAACATTACAAAAATACCTGATGGCACGCAGCTACTCAGATTGGCATGCCATTCCCATTCGTCCCATTCTCAGTTTAAGTTAAGGTTTATTTTGACAATTTACACATATGATTTAAACTTTGGCTCTGATACCAACTTGTAAGACCCCGTTCCCGGGATGCTTACACCTGGTGATTCATTGCACGTAAAACATATACTTTACATTTATTCATCAAAACATTGTGGCGGAAAACATAGAACAAAAGGCATTTCATTTCATCCTAAAAACTTTTGCAAAATAATGCATCGTTTGTCGATTACAAAATTACATTGTTGTATTACATCACAAAAGCCTTAATTAAATGGATGCCATCCAAAAAAGCTGAGTAGCCGTCTCGTGCCATCCTCAGCAACGTTTACCTGCCAACTGAAAACGTATAAAAGTCAGCGTCGCTGAGTGAGTTCTAGTTTTATATTAAAACATACATAAAATCGTTATTTATTCCTTTACAGAGTCCATACTATACGTTTCACTCATTCATGAACATACATCATACGTACATACAGATAATATCATTATTCCCTTTCATTTCGTTTGTTAACTATCGTTCATTTGTTACATCTTGTGATATGTACATTACCCCGAACATTGTGCACGAAGCTGGTTACTGGGCCTGTGGTCTTTCATAGACCCTGAACATTGTGCACGAAGCTGACTCCAGTACCTAGGGCAAGTACATTCACCATTTATCTTTCTTTTCATTCTGGATCAGTGCCATGTGCTATACCCCGAACATTATGCACAAAGCTGGTTACTGGGCCTGAGGTCTTTCATAGACCCCGAACATTGTGCACGAAGCTGACTCCAGTACCTGGGGCAAGCGGCAAGGATCCCATACATATGGTCAATCACAAGGATTGGACCCCAGTGTGCATCCTTCTGGGGTAGCTAACCCGCACACAGTTGAGCTAACACCCTTCATTGGCTGTGAACCTCCATACATTTGCTTGCAAGACTTTTTACGTTCATTCATTCGTTAATGCATGCATTCATTCATCATGTTCCTCTTTCATTATCTTTCACTTTACGTTACATAATACTTTCGGTTCATTCATTAACATAACACGTAAGGCCATGGAAAGATAAACATTCATCATCATAAGAACATAACATAACATACCATTCATACATCATCACAGGGCATCATACATACATAACATACATCATGCATAGTCATACAACAACATCATCATCATCATCATCATCCATAACATGGCCATCATACTATCTATGACCCCAAAAGTCAACTTATATAGTCCCCCGGGGATTTCCCAAGTCAAAGCCTACTTACACATTTTCCTCAAAAATCAAAAAAATATTCTAAGTGCTAGGCGCATGGGCACTATGCAGGCGCATGGGGAACACTTAGGCGCATGGGCCGCTTTCAGGCGCATGGGGACTCCCGGACGTCTGATCACTTGGTAAATTCCAGCCCAATCTAGGCGCATGGATACTATTCAGTCACATGAACACTTAGGCGCATGGGCCACTTGGGCGCATGGGCACTGTTGGGGCGCATGGCCCTACCCTTAGTCATCCGACTAAAATTTCTAGGCGCATGAGCCACTGTTTAGGCGCATGGGCTGAACTTAAACATTCTAAGAAAAATTTTTGGCACATGAGCTACTATTAGGCGCATGACTTACACTTAATTCTTTCTAAGGCAATTTCAGACGTATGAACATTTATCTAGGCATATGGGCATTCTGTAAAACATGTTTCTAGGATATTTTCGATCCTAATCGTCAAACCCATCTGTTCTAAGCATAATGAGGCTATTATAAACATGAATAACCTATAAACATTCAAGAACAAACATCCAACATACACAATACATACGGGTACTCACACATAAACTTTGTAAAATCATTTTAATGCGTTTTCAGCCCCAAAGGTAGTGTAAAACATGTAAAAACCGGGGTCTAGAACTCACCTAGTGCAACTTGGGTGTTCTTCCTTTTAACCCACTCGTAAAAAGTTCAAAACACCTTGTATTCACTTTTCTTCTTCCCCTTCTTCTTCAATCCGAGAGGATTCTCTGCTTTCTCTCTCGAAAACCGAGACAAAGGGTGAAGTGAGATGAGGGTGGGCGGCCATACTCCTTTACACCAACTTTTGAAAGTTTTGTCTTTTTTGGAAACTTTTAATCCCTCCACTTGGACTTTATTGCCTTTCTTGCCTTTATTCTTTATATCTTAACTTTTAGAAAATAGCCGGGTGTTACAAGAATTGTTCTCAAGCAAGAGAAAAAGGCCTATGTCCTTGATGATCCCATTCTTGACTAACCCAACCCCGAGGATGTTGTGACCTATAACGATTGGCTTCAATACACTGAGGATTCCATGCAGGTTTCTTGCCTCATGTTGGGACTATGATTCCCGAACTCCAAAAGGATTTGGAGCATCTTGGGGCATATGACATAATTACCCAGTTGAAGGAAATGTTCCTTCAACAAACTAGGGTAGAGCGCTTCGAAACGGTTTGAGCGCTTCATCTGTGTCGCATGGAAGAAACCCAATCGGTATCATCTTATGTTCTTAAGATGAAAAGCCATGTTGATCGCCTCGAGAGGCTTAATTGCCCCGTCTTAAAGGAGTTGGCCACAGATTTGATCCTTAATGGCCTAACTAAATGGTTTGAGATGTTCATAATGAATTACAATATGAATGGGTGGGACAAGAGCATTTGTGAGCTTCATGCAATGCTCAAAACAGCCGAGGCAGGGATGGGTAAAAAGATTCAACCTGTTCTCTCGATCAATGAGGGAGGCAATAAGAAAAGGCCATTCACCGAACCCAAGGAAAATATTGCCAAAGGAAAGGGGCACATCAAAGGTAAAGGGAAAGGGAAGGCTAAAGCGAAACCTCCAAAGCCTAAGTTTAAGAAGCCTGAGGTAACGGAGAACGATCCATGTTTTGAGTGTGGTGAGATAGGACATTGGAAAATGAATTTTCCAAACTATCTCAGAGAGTTGAGAAACAAGAGGGATGCTAGGCAAACCTCAGGTACAACTTTCATAATTCACATTGGTTTAAATGTTATTTTTTCAAACACATGGGTATTGGATACCGGATATGGAACTCACATTGCAATTTGTTGCAGGAGCTCAAAAGAAATAAGCACTTTAAGAAGGGAGACACAAGTCTCTACATGGGCAATGGAGCAAAAGTTGTTGTCGAAGCCCAAGGAGACAATATTTTTAAACTTTCAAATGGTTTGGAAGTTGTTCTTAAGAACATTTATTATGCTTCTAGTTTGACTAGGAACTTAATTTATGTTTTCCATTTAAAACAATGTGGTTATGAATTAAAGTTTGTTAACAATGGTATTTATGTTTGTATGGATGATGTATTTTATTTCAAGGCTGTGCCTTTTAATAGGAACTATGAATTGGTTCAAGATAATTCATCCTTTGATAACTCATTATACCAATCAAGCACCAATAAACTTAAAATGGGTTTAAGTGATTCTTATCTTTGGCATTGTCGTCTTTGTCACATAAACAAGAATCGGATTCAAACACCTCAAAAGAATGGTCTTTTGAAAACAAATGAAAATTTTCATTTGATAAGTGTGAATCTTGTTTACAAGGTAAGATGACCAAGTCGCCTTTTAGTGGTACTAACGAGAGGGCAAAAGACTTATTGGGAATCATACATTCAGATGTATATGGCCCTTTTAAGACAATGACTAGAAATGGTGAAAGATACTTCATTACCTTTACCGGCGATTATAGTCGTTATGGTTATGTGTACTTGATGACACAGAAACATGAAGCTTTTGAAATGTTCAAAACTTCAAGAATGAAGTAGAAAATCAACTAAATAAAACTATCAAAGTTCTTCATTTATATAGAGGAGGTGAATACCTAAGTGGGGCTTTTCAGGATCATCTAAGAAATTGTGGGATCTTCTCACAAATTACTCCACCTGGAACACCAAAACATAATGGTGTGTCTGAAAGGAGAAATCGGACCCTATTGGCTATGGTTCGATCTATGATGGCTATAAGCTCACTACCTCTATCATTTTGGGGTTTCGCATTGCTCTCCGCGGCTCGTATTTTGAATATGGCCCGGACCAGGAAAGTGAATTCGACACCTTTTGAAATATGGCATGGAAGAGTTCCATCACTATCATATTTAAAAGTATGGGGTTGTGAAGCTTACATTAAGCTAAACACCCAAAACAAGTTGGAAAGTCGATTCACTAAGTGTATATTTGTTGGATATCCCAAAAACTGTATAGGATACTACTTCTTTGATCCAACAGAGCAAAAGGTATTTATTGCTCAAAAGGTAGAGTTCTTGGAAGCTAAGTTCCTTATGGAAGGAATAGCATATAGAACAGTGGAATTTGATGAGGATCAAGATCCACAAGCTGATACATGTTTGGTTGACACTAGCAATCAACAAGAGGTTGTTGATAATGATCAAGAGGTTGATCAATACACACGAAACATTTGCAGATCCGGTAGAGTTAGCATTCCACCTAAAAGATATGGATTTTTCATGAATGGATGCTATGTGGTTGATTCAGATGAGCAAACTACATACCATGATGCAATGTCCAATTTGTATTGTGAAAAATGGTTGAAGCCATGAACATAGAGATGCAATCCATGTATGACAACCAGTTTGGAAATTGGTTGACCCTCCACTTAACTCCAACCGGTTGGATGCAAGTGGGTTTTCAAGAAGAAAACCGATATGCATGGAAATTTGGATACTTACAAAGCAAGACTTGTAGCAAAAGGTTTCACTCAAAATCAGGGGTTGATTATGATGAAACTTTCTCGCCTCTGGCAATGCTAAAGTCAATTAGGATATTATTTGCCATAGATGCATATTATGACTTTGAGATTTGGCAAATGGATGTCAAAACTGCTTTTCTTAATGGTTCAGCCTGATGGTTTTGTTGATCCAAAGTATCCTAGTAAAGTATGAAAGCTAAAGAGATCAATCTATGGATTGAAACAAGCATCGAGAAGTTGGAATCAACGTTTTGATGAAGAGATCAAGAATTTGGGTTTCATCAAGAACGCTGACGAGGCTTGTATATATAAGAAGGCCAGTGGGAGAATAATTACATTCTTATTATTGTATATTGATGACATACTACCTTTTGGAAATTATATTCCAACCATGGAAGGTGTTAAAACCTGGCTTGGAAGTTGTTTTTTTCCATAAAAATCTCCGTGAAGCCGTCTATATTTTGGGAATAAAGATCTATAGGGATAGATCGAGGCGGTTGATAGGATTAAATCAAAGTGCATATATTAGTAAAGTCTTGAAAAGGTTCAAGATAGAAAAACTCTGAGAAAGGTATGGTACCTATTCAAAGAGGGACAATATAAGCACATTTCAATGTCCAAGCTCAAAGGATGAGCAACATCGAATAATGACATCCCATATGCGTTTGCTATAGGATCTATCATGTATGCGATGATATGCACTAGATCGGACGTGTCATGTGTGTTAAGCACAACAATCAGATATCAACAGAATCCAAGTAATAGCCATTGGATGGATATTAAAAGTATGATGAAATACATTGGGAGGACTAAGGAAATGTTTCTAATATACAGATCTAATGAAGAGGAACTCGTTGTAAAGGGTTACACGGATGCGAATTTCCAAACCAATCAAGATGATTCTTGATCACAATCGGGGTATGTCTTCATTATGAATGGGGTAGCATTGTCCACCACAAAATCCGAATACATAGCCGCATCATTAGCAGCTCAGGAAGCTGCATGGATAAACAAATTTATCGCCGACCTAGGGTGGTCTCTACTATTCAAGACCCCCTAGAAATCTTTTGTGATAACAAGGGTATGATTGCACAAATCAAGGACCCCTGTGCACATCAAAAGGCTAGGCACATTGAGTGGAAATTCAACTACATAAGGGATAAAGTTGAAAAGGGAAAGATATATATTCGTAAAGTTCACACCAATCAATACATTGCGGATCCACTCACGAAGCTCCTTGAAAGTGCAAAGCATGAAAGTCATACTTGTGCCTTCGGACTTTGATATTCTAGTGATTGGAATTGATCTGTTTAGTATTTAAAAGTTTGGAACAATGTAATATTTAACTCTTTATATACTTGTGATATTTTGAGTTATATTTATTTTAGCATGTATACATCCATGAATATGATTATTATTCTCAATGTCCGTAGTCGGTCATGTTTGTGGGAACATATATGAACATAAACTATTATGAACATGGATTGGTTGATATTCATAAGGAATGAATATTGAGCACTTGGTTGCTGCCAAAGTTCATAGATACTTGTGGGATACAAATATTGGACTAACCCGCGTCTCAAATTTAACTACATGGAATCTTCTTGATTGATCATAAGTAAATTTGAGTAAAGGCAAATATCATTTGGTATCCTCCGACCTGAGATACATATTGGGTTTTGATATTTACCAAATGTTATACCTTGAGCTAGTTCTTCACTGCCCTGAAATAATGGACAGTACATAAGGCTATGCTCAGTGTGACACGAGGTGATTGTGAGAAACGTATGTAGTCAAGATGGAATTGTTCCTCTTATTCGTTTAGAGCAAGATGTCTATGGCCTGATTAAGTTAAATCAACAAGGAATGATCTTTCTGTGTCCTTGGATTTAACATGACATCTGTAACAAAAGGATAAATGATTGATTCACCTAAATCATTTCAAGTTGGATACTTGAATGGGATGATGTTATTGAATGGATGTAAGTCATGCGTATTAAGGGTAGTAAATTGTAGTTAGGCGGTATTTACTACTTGCATCAATCTTCTATGAATCTTGTGCAAGTGGGAGATTGTTGGATTCTTTATGCCCAAGACACATAGAACATTGATGTCATTAGTACGCTATGATCCAAGTCGGGTCATACCCATTAATAAACTTAGCAAAAACCAATTGATATTTATTGATGATATGATCATCCAATTAATTAAATACACAAATTTAGAAAATGGGTTTTCTAAATAAGTTGCATATGAGATTGAACAACTTATAGGGATAATTTGTTCATGGGTATTATTTGTAATGTTATTTAATTTAGTTAAATAACATCAAATAATAAAAGTGTATAGGAGTTATATAATTAAAAGGTTAATTATATACCTATTTTAACAACTAGTTTATAAAAATTAGAGATTGGTTTTGGGGGAAAAACCCCATCTCATGACCATATTCGGCCGCCCCTTTTACGGGGAGTGGATCTTGATTGTTTTCTATGCACCATACTCCAAGAACTAGACACACACTCCATCTTCTTCTCTCTCTCACATGCAAGAACCCAAAAATGAACATACTCTCTCCTTCTCTTGAAGAAACTCACGGCTAGAAGGTGGTTCGAGCAGCTTCTTCTTTGGGTTTTGGTGTTCAAATCCTAGCAATAAAGGTGCTTGATTGATGCTTGTAGGTATTGTAGAGATTAATGAAGAGGCTGATGCAACCTAAACATCATTAGTCTTTCCTGCATGTTGCACAAGTGCATTAAAGAAGAAGCTTAGGAAGTTTCACACATGAAACAGAAAATACTCTAAGTGTGAAATCTTCCGAAGCCAAGACCAGTATCTTCCGAAGCCAAACATGAAGTCTTCCGAAGCCTCAGAGATAAAGTCTTCCGAAGCTTCAACTCATGAAGATAGATTTCTTCCAAAGACTTTTAGTAACATGCTTTATAGATTTCTTCCAAAGACTTTTAGTAACATGCTTTATCTGATGTACTGTTCTATAAAGCTGGACACATTTCCGCTGCACCTCTGCAAGTCACAAACTTACATGAGTTGGTGAAAAGGTCCATGCTTTTGGTAACTGTACATTGAGGTCTTGAGTATGTAACTTTCTACTTATTTACTTTATCCTTTTTGTAATAGATAAGGATGTGAGCTATGGCATGTCATAGTCACAAGTCAAAAGGCAATCTGCCTTTTGACTCTACAATTGATTTTGTTTGTGTCTAGTCAATTGTATCCAGCTGGCTTTCAAAGTATAGCCGGCTGTACGATGTAGTATAAGTATCTCATGTTCTTGTATCTTTCGAATATGCTTTTGTAACAATTGTAATAGAACATAGAGAAGGCAATATACTGCATTCTTGAAAACCAAATACTTGTGTTCTTTGTGTTCTATCTCTTGCATTACTTGTGTTCTTAGCATCTCAACACTTGGTTAATCCAGTTTACTGTTTGATGAAAGTTTAGTTAATCTCCTCTTTGTGTTGTTATGTTGTAACTATAACCCTTCAACGATCCTACATTTGGTATCAGAGCATTTCAGGCTCTTGATATAAGATCTCACCATCTTAAGATCCCTCACACACACAAATACTAAAACTTTTCAAATGACAGCCATTTCCAAAACGGATATGGAAACTGGAACCATGAACAAGTCCTCACTGATCACTCTTGATGAGTTTGATACCTGGTGTTTAAGAATGGTAGGTTTCATCAGGTCTCTTGATTCAAGAATGTGGGAGTCTATTAAGAATGGACCTTTTATACCTAGCACCCCTTCTGCTACTGTTGCTGGTATGATTCCCAAAGATGAGGCTAACTACTCTGATGAAGATAGGAAGAGAGTAGAGATAGACAGAAAAGCCATGACAGCTCTTCAAACTGCCCTTCCAAACTCTGTATACAGAGGTTTCAAGAAGTGCAAAACAGCCAAGCAGCTGTGGGATGCACTGAAAATAATGTATGAGGGTTCTTCTGAAGCTAAGGAGAAAAAGAAGGATCTCCTGAAGCAGCAGTTTGAAAACTTCACCTTCAAAACAGGTAAAACCATGACTCAGCAGTATTTCAGATATGTTGAGATTGTGGATACCCCAGTGGATGGAGGAGTTTCTCTTAAAAATAGAGACATTGTAAGGAAGTTCATGTCCTCACTTCCTAGGCAATGGACACACTACTGTGTGATGATCAAGAGAACTGAAAATCTCAAAACTCTTACTCTGACAGAGTTATATGGGATTCTCAATGGCTACCAGATGGAGATGAACATGCAAGGTTCATGTGGCAACTCTAACAATCAAATGGGTCCAGCCCTACATGTGATTGAAAGGGATAACATAGAACCCAAACATCATCTCTTATGCTACCTGACAATTAACCAAAGGGTCCTTTCATCACCTTCCTAGAGACACCAGGGGAGAACTACACTCAAGGAAGCCCATTCCAAGAGACAAGCTCTTCTCAAGCTTTTGTGTCTTCTGATGAAAGCTGTGGCAACTCTCTTTTCACTCTGGAAGACCTAGACTGTATCCATCCAGATGATCGAGAGTATATGGAAATAGTCTAGCATATGGCTCTTCTCACTCACAGAGCCAAGAAGTTCTACAAGAGGACTGGAAGGAAGTTTCCAAGCAATGCAACCAGTGGAAAGTTTGGACTGGACAAAGGCAAAGTCAAGTGTTACAACTGTAACTTGATGGGCCACTTTGCCAGAGAGTGTAAGGCACCTAGAACAAATGGTGGTCAAACAGAATCCAGACCAAACTACATTGACAAAGCTCTCTAGAATGAGAAGTCAAAGCAGCAAGCTGCTGTTCCTATTGAGGAAGGAGTCTTTGACTAGAGCTTTTAGGTGGAAGATGCTTCTCCAAACCAAGCACTAATGGCTGATCATGATGATGCCAAGGTATTAGAACATCTCTATACTCTTGAATGCATTGCTAAAGTTAACAGGTACAAGTCCTACAACTTTGAACTGAGATCTGACCTTGAGTCCTTAAATATTTTAAAATATGATTTTAGAAAGTCTGAAAATGATTATAAGCTGAAAATAGAGGACTTAGAGAAAACCATTTCAGTTCTAAAACACGAACACATAGATTTTAGGACTCAGATCAAAGATCTCATAACCAAGTTAACTGAGTGCTAGGCTGAGCTTGTGATCAGCAAAGCCAGGGCAGAAAAGAGTGTTCTTGAAGAAGAGACCTTCAAGAACGAATATCCTCATCCCTACACAACAAAGTGTGCTATCAAAACAGGAAGGGACTAGGATCCAATGAGATAGCTCCTCCACACACAATCTTGTCCATAAGATCTCCTAGGTGTGAAACTTGTGAAGATGAGCTTCCTCTTATAGATCTCATGAGTAAAGAGGATGAAGAAGAGATAGTGAAGAATCCCTCTGAAAAGAGTGAAGAGGAGGATTCCAAGAAGGGCCACTATCCTTCTGAAGAGAAAGTGAAGACTATGATGACCAAGTCCATGAGAAAGAACTTGATGAGAAAGAGCAAAAGAAAGGCAAGGAAGGCTCAAGAGATCAAGATTACTTTTGACTCTAAGCAGAAACAAGTTTTTATCTCTACAGGGTTTAAAGTGGTAGGGATTGAAGACATCAACCTAAACTCTTCTGCTAAGAGTTCTGGTTCTTGTTCAACTCATCTCAGCAGCAAGAAGAAGACTGATCTGCTGTGTACCACTGCTGCACAGCCTGGACCATCAAACTCCAACCACAGTCCTCAGCCCAAGAGGATTGTCTCATCATCTGAAAAGATGAAGGTGGAGAAGGGATTTGACCAAAGATAGTCCTATTCCAAAGAAAAGGCTCTAGTGAAGAAGAAGATGAATTGTGTCATGTGTGAAAGTACCACTCACATTGCCAATGATTGTCCCCTCAATCCTAAAGGTACTGTCCATATGGCCAAAACAAAGGCTTCAAAGAGTTCTAAGAAGATTCATGCTTCAGAAGGAAAAACTGTTTCCTTCGGAAGCTCCATGTCTAAGAAGAAGGGAAGTGGAAAATTACCCTCGGAAGAGAAATTGGTCTCGGAAGAAAGGAGTTCTTCCGAAGCACTGAAGTCTATGCAGTGTCTATATAATCTTCCGAAGGTTCAGTCATCAAAACTTTCAAAGTTCCAAAAGCTTCCGAAGTTTTGAAGGTCAAGTCCAAGACTTCAAAGGTGGTATTGATGTCTAAGAAAGACCAAGTGACTGAGAATTTTCCATCAACAACAGCTCAAGATCCTCTTAAAACAACCATAGGATCTATTACTATTGAATTACCTTCTGCAAATGAGCCCAAGACAAGCAAGGCTTGGGTTTCCAAATGTAACTAATCATTCGCTTTGTGCAGGGACAGCTAAAGACAGACAGAAATATCTGGATCATAGACAGTGGCTGTTCCAGGCACATGACAGGCAATAGGTCACTACTCCAGAACTTTGAAAGGATTTATGGATGACCAGTTGCTTTTGGAGGAGATGAAGGTGGCTACATTTCTGGAAGGGGCAAGGTCACAAATGGCAAGCTCAGCATAGAAAAGGTAAACTTTGTTAAGGAGCTAGGATACAATCTTCTGAGTGCATCTCAATTTTGTGTGCAGTCATAACATGCTCTTTACTGAGCATGAGTGCATTGTTCTTAAGCCTGGTGTGGTCATTCTTTATGAGCATATCCTGCTTAGAGTCCCCAGGAAAGGAAACATATACAAGATGGATTTGCAAGAAATCTCTCCCTCTAGAGAAGTTTCATGCTTTCTGTCTAAAGCCAATAGTGATGAGTCCTTCCTATGGCATAAAAGAATGTGCCATGTAAACTTTAAGAACATGAAAAAATTAATTAGCATGATTTGGTAACTGGAATGCCAAAGAAAGAGTTTACAAGTGATGACCACTGTGTTGCATGCCTGAAAGGGAAGCAACAAAAGGTATCTCACAAGCCTAAGGAAAAGAACTCCATCCTACACCCCTACACTTGTTACATATGGATCTCTTTGGCCCCACCAGTGTAATGAGTTTAGGAAGGACCTTATACTGTCTAGTGATCACAGATGACTTTACAAGATTCACTTGGGTTTTCTTACTTAGAACTAAGGATGAGACTCCTAAGATTCTAAAGAATTTCATCTTAAAGATTAAGAATCAGTCTGATCACAAGGTCAAGATCATAAGATGTGATCAAGGAACTAAATTTAAGAACCAAATCCTTGATATATTTTGTGATGAAAAGGGTATTACAAGACAATTCAGTGCTCCCAGGACTCCTCAGCAAAATGATGTTGCTGAGAGGAGAAACTGGACACTGATTGAAGCTGCAAGAACCATGCTGTCTGACTCTAAACTACCCATCACCTTCTGGGCAGAGGCAGTCAACACTGCCTGCTATGTGCAGAACAGAGTTTTAGTAGTCAAGACTCATGGCAAGACTCCTTATGAACTTTGGCAAAAGAGGAAACCTTTAATTAGTTTTCTCAGGTCATTTGGATGTCCTTGCACCATCTTGAATACCAAAGATCAAATTGCCAAGTTTGCTAAGAAATCAGATGATGGACACTTTATTGGATACTCTTCCCAAGCTAAGGCTTATAGAGTGTACAATCTCAGAACTAGAATTGTTGAGGAGTCAGCCAATGTGACTTTCAATGAACACACACCCTGTGTTGCTGGTTCTGGTCCGGATTGGCTATTTGATCTTGACTTGGTTACCAACTGTTTTAAAAAATCTTGTGAGAATGTTTTAGGATCTGCAGCAAATTTAAATAAAGATGATCCTGATCTAAGATTTGAGCTAGGAAGATCCTCAAGTCATACATCTTCAGCTCCAGTTGGAACCACTTCTGCAAATAAGGTTTCTGTCAGCACAACAATGACAAACTCAGCTGATACATCTTGTATGCCTTCAAATTTCAGCTCAGAGGCTCTACAACCAGATAAGAACACCTCAACTGTGGAAGATTAAAGTGGTGGTGGTGACAGTGACCAAGAATTTCTTGATGCCACTAACCACACCATTGATTAGAACATCAATGATGTCACACACTGCTTGGATCAAGTTTCACTTGAAAAGTGTGCTGATGTGGTGGGAGAAACATCCCCAGATCTAAGTTTCTCTAATTTAGATCTTTCTTAACAACTTGCTGTGATCCCTTAGCTTAGGATCCATAAGTCTCACCCTACCACAAACATCATTGGAGATGTTGTCTTAGGGGTAAAGACAAGAGACAAACCCATGAAGCAAATATTTATCTTCACTCTTGTTTTCTATCCCAGATAGAGCCAAAGAAAGTTGATGAAGCTCTAAACGATAGAAGTTGGGTTGAAGCTATGCAACAAGAGCTGCTTCAATTCAAAAGGCAGAAAGTTTAGAATCTTTGTCCTCTTCCTTCTGGGAAGACTACCATTGGAACCAAATGGGTGTTTAGGAATAAGAAGGATGATAGAGGCATTATCATCAAGAACAAAGCTAGACTGGTTGTTCAAGGATACACACAAGTAGAAGGGATTGACTACACTGATGTCTTTGCTCCAGTGGCAAGATAGAAGCTGTTAGGATATTCCTGGCATTTGCTGCATCCAAGAACTTCAAGGTCTTTCAACTTGATGTGAAGTGTGCCTTTTTGTATGCAGTGATAGATGAAGAGGTTTATGTCAAACAACCACCTGGTTTTGTAGATCCTGATCATCCTGATTATGTCTGCAAGCTTGACAAAGCTCTCTATGGGCTGCATCAGGTACCCAGGAAATGGTGTGAGATACTATCTGAGTATCTTTGTAAACATGGATACAAGAGAGGTACTATAGATGGACTCTCTTCAGCAAAGAAGAAGGAAAAGACATATTGCTGGTTCAAGTATATGTGGATGACATCATCTTTGGTTCAACTAATCCAAAGCTCTGCAAAGACTTTGAAAGCTGATGAAAGACAGATTTGAAATGAGTGCCATGGGGGAACTCAATTTCTTTCTGGGAATTCAAGTGAAGCAAGTTGAAGATGGCATCTTCATAAGTCAATCAAAGTATGTTCAGGACATACTCAAGAGGTTCAATATGACTGAGTGTAAGAATGCTAAGACACCCATAGCCAGAAACCACTCTCTTGGTCCTGATCTTGAGGGGGAGTGTGTAGATAAGCACTTATATAGGGCTATGATTAGGTCTCTCATGTATCTTACTGCTAGCAGGCCTGATATCAGTTTGCTACATGCATTTGTGCAAGATATCAAGCCAACCCTAAGATGTCTCACCTTATCACAGTCAAGAGGATTCTAAGATACCTCAAAGGTGCATCAACACTTGGACTATGGTATCCTAAGAATTCTGACTTCAATTTGTATGCGTACACAGATAGTGATTATGGTGGTTGCAACATGACTGCAAAGTCTACATCTGGGGGATGTCAATTTCTTGGTGGAAGGGTTGTCTCATGCAATGCAAGAAACAATCCTATGTCTCTGCATCAACTGCTGAAGCTGAATACATTGCTGCTGCAAGCTGTTGTGCTCAAGTACTTTGGATTCAAAATCAGATGTTGGACTATGGGTTAAATTTCAAGGAGACTCCCATTCACATAGACAACAACAGTGCTATCTCAATCACAAAGAACCCTGTGCAGCACTCAAGGACAAAGCACATCAATATCAGGCATCATTTAATAAGAGATAACTATGAAAAGGGATTAATTATACTTGTCAAAGTTCATACAGATGAACAATATGCTGATCTGTTTACAAAGGCCTTTGATGAACAGAGATTTAAATATCTAATATCAGCTATTGGGATGATAAACTTTGAGGAAGCTTTTCTTAAAAATAATCCTTATTATTTCTTTAAAATTTATGTGTGTCCTAAGTTGTCTAGTTCATCACTTTCATAAGCTCATGTTTTCTTTGGATGAAAATTTCTTTTTGAAGACTTTCCTTAGCTTTTTGAAAATTTCTGATACTTGGAAGTTATGCTTTTAACTTCAGAAGTAAATCATATCTTCAGAATAAACAACTGTCTAAGAAATATACCTTCGGAAGAGTTTTCAAACTTATCTTCCGAAGCTTAAATACTTGTCTCAGACACGTACTTATTTTCAAGGACCATTTACTTCCGAAGAAAAATTAACTCTCGGAAGCTTTGTGGTTTATATACAATGCATTCAAGTTTTAATTTCTCTTACGAAGCAAAATTCTCAAATCTCTCAGAAATTCTTCTGAAGTCATTTTAGCTTCGGAAGCTTTTTAATTAAACTTCCGAAGATAATTAACCTTCGAAGCTTTTAGACTTCCAAGAAAACTACTTTTTGAGCAAAAGTAAACTACTTTTTCAGAGGTGGGACCAACATCTGGATTTCAAAGTTTATCCTTTTTCATAAACTTTATCTAAAATCTTTCTCACATATAAACCCAATAGTTTCCCCCCTCTTTCTATCATCTGTTCTTCCTCCAAACCTAAAACCCCAAATTTCTCTCTAAAATTTCTTTCTTCTTTCTTCATCCTTAAGCTACTTCAAAATGGCCACCTTTCTCACAGAAATGATCCCAACTTTACCATGCAGCTACACAGACAACACAATCAGGTTGCTCTGTTAAGCTCTGAGAAAGATCCACATTTCTCAAAGGTTTTTCGTATCCTAACTCTGTCAAACTACTCACCTCCCTAACCATTGATCCTGCACTCCATGAGGATCAGTTGCTTGAATTCAGGAAGACTTGCCAAGAGGTCCTTATGGACGGGGAGAAGGCACTATCTGCCACAGTGAAGGGGAGAACAATCTTCATCACTCCGGCCATCATCAACAGACATCTTCAGCTGGATGATGAAGAAGGTGAGGTGTTTTTCCCAAAGGAAGCTATCAATCATTCCTTTGAGCAGATATGAGGGAGATTTCTCTGTAAAGACCTTTAGGAAAGGGAAGGTCTCATCTCAGTGGAGATTTCTGCTCCATGTGGTCATCCACAGCTTATCAAACAAGCATGGTAGATGGGACCAGATTCCTGAGGATCTCTCCTTCATATCCATGGAATGCTTCAGGGGTCAAATTCAGGTATTCTTAGATTATTTATGCAAACTTACTAGCTAATTTAGACTCCTTAGAGTATTACATGTTTCCTAGATATGTCCAGTACATTCTTAACTGTGAACTAGGCTCACAGTTGAGGGAACGGGTAACATTCTTAAATTGGGACAGATGAAGCCCGACATTAAGCCCACTGTTGGATTCTCTACGGTTGAAACTGCCCTAGTCCTAAAAATGTTAGAGCTCATTTCTCATCTCTTCAAGAATCAGTGCTAAGGTTCCTCATGCTCAGCCTGATGAGCTCATTAGCCCTACTGCCTTAAGCCATCACTTTGAGTCTCAACACTCAAGTGATCAACCTTCAGGGGACAGTTAACATCCCCAGCCTATAGATCTCAACCAACCAATTCCTAACCTTGACTTCTATACTGATGAAGATATAGGTTTCAGTGAGTACATCTGAGTCTCCTACATCTATCCCACATCAGTCACCTACAACTAAGGTGGGCACTCCTGAACCTGTTCAGGATGTCCATATGGAATAGGCCCTAAGTTCTGAAAGTGATTACATCATTAAGACCTTAACCATGGCAACTCAGCCACTGACATCTCAACTGAGATTGCCAGTGAGCAGAGGAAAACCAGCAGCCAAGAACCTCAAGCTGGTGGTGAGAGAGAGGACTCTAGTCCAATCATCTCATCCCCCAATGAATCTTCTGATTAAGATGAGTTGAATCTGAGACTACTAGTGCAAAAATTGTCTAAAACATGCACTTACCTAGTCTCAAAGGTCAGTCACCTTGAATCTTAGGTGACTACCCTACAAAACAGGATCAATGATGTTGGACCAAAAGAACCAATGAGCCAGATCAGAAAAACCTTTAAGTCCCACAGACATCAAAACAACTGAAGTGGTCTACAACAGCTGAAGATAAAGTCTGAAGACAAAGTCTGAAGACAACTGCCGAAGACAAAGTTTGAAGACAAAGTCTGAAGGCAAAGCCAGAAGACAAAGTCTGAAGACAACTGCTGAAGACAAAGTCTGAAGATAACAGCTGAAGACAACAGCTGAAGACAAAGTCTGAAGACCAAGTTCTCAGAAGTTGTCATAACAGCTGAAGTAGTTCTCTTCAGTAGTTATGATGGTTTACTTTTCAGTAGTTTGTAATCAGTAGTTTTATATTATGTAAAACATCTGAAGTTCTTACACTTCAGATGTTATAACTTCAGTAGTTGTAATGTTAGCATGTGCTTAGCATTTTGTGAAGGTGTCCTCAGTTGTTGACATCTTCAGTAGTTTAGTTTACTTTCAGTTTTTTGTGTAAATCAGTTAGCTGTCACTATCAAGTGATGTTAGCTGATGTCACATTCCTTTATAAAAGGAAGTTGACCTAATTTCCTTTTTGGGGGAAAGCATGTACGTGAATGAAAACATTCTTTTTGAAGAAAACTTTCTCTCTCTACAATTGATCATTGAAACTGCTCTTTTGATATCCAAGTTTGATCGAATTAGCAAATTTGCAAGAATTGGTTATAGAGTTTGATTTTCTGTTGCTTCCGGTGAATTAATTTGAGATTCGTCTTGTTTCAAATTGTGTTGTTGAGTTTTTGAGCTAGATCTGATAAAATCTCATTGAACCTGTTTGAATTGGTGAAAATGGCTACATCAATCAATGATCCTCACAGTACTGGCTCCTTAACAAAGCCTTCGATGCTTGTTAGGAGTGAGTATAACATATGGAAACGCCGAATGCTCTGTCACCTGTCTGTCAACAGTTCAGGTTGTTGGAAATCTGTGGTTCATGGACCATATAAGCCTATGGTGAGTAATCCGGAAACCAATGAGATGGTTCCGAAGAAGAAAGAGCAATACTCAGATGAAGATCTGAAACTATTGAAATTGATGCTAAAGCCCATGGAATTCTGGCCATGGCACTGCCTAATGAAATCTATTGTGGACTTATGCATCATGAAACTGCTCATGAGCTCTGGGTTGCTCTGAAAGAACAATTTGGAGGAACTGATGAGGTCTTGGCAAACAATAGAGAGATCCTTGCCCTGCAATATGAGACATTCTCTCATAGAAAGGGTGAGTCACTGACTCAACAGTTTGAGCGATTCTCCTGTTTGATATCTGAGCTGAAAATGGTTAAACATGAATATACAAACAGTCAGATGAACAACAGATTCCTCAGATCCCTGCCTGAGAGACGGAACACGTATACTATTGTCCTACGCTCTAGTGCAAATCTAGACAATCTATCTCTCACCCAACTTCATGGGAAACTGTTAACATTTGATAGAGAGATAGAACCGAAAAGGAAACTGCCTTCATCTGGGAAGCTCACTGATGATTTTGTACCAGGGAATACTACTCTGGTTGGTCATGAGTCAGAATATGCTGCATCAGAAAGTTCTTATGATGAGCATATAGATTTCTTTTCAAACAGTGGAGATCCTACTTTTGTTGGTGTTGATAGTAATTCAAGGTGTAATAGTGATAATTTGTGCTTTTTGATGGATGATTTGAAAGGAATTGCTGATGATGATTTGGAAGAGATGGATATTTTGGTCTTTAGCACTTGTGTCTTCAGACTTTGTCTTCAGCACTTGTGTCTTCAGACTTTGTCTTCAGCACTTGTGTCTTCAGACTTTGTCTTCCGCACTTGTCTTCAGACTTGTCTTCAGCACTTGTCTTCAGACTTTGTCTTCAGCACTTGTCTTCAGACTTTGTCTTCAGCACTTGTCTTCAGACTTTGTCTTCAGCAACTGTCTTCAGACTTTGTCTTCCGCACTTGTCTTCAGACTTTGTCTTCAGCACTTGTCTTCAGACTTTGTCTTCAGCACTTGTCTTCAGACATTGTCTTAGCACTTGTCTTCAGCTGTTATGGTCTTTGGTAGTTGTTATGACGTCTGTGGGACTTAAAGGTTTTTCTGATCCGGCTCATTGGTTCTTTTGGTCCAACAAACTCCCCCTGAACCAATGCAGCCAAAACCTTTAACTTGATTGAGGTCCCACTTATTGTTGGCAGAATGGTTGGTCTTTTTCCTTCTTGATCAGTTGAGAAGATGACCCGTATAAGCGCTGGCCTGGGAATGAGTCTATGATGATTTGGTTGGCCATGTATGGATGGGAGCTCTGTATTGGGGAATTGGACACTGAGGTGTTCCCCCATCCATGAGACTCACTTCCCATGTATAAGCCTGTAGGATTCTCTGGTGTATGCTCTGAGAAACATAATTTGTTCTTCCATGGTCAGGTTCTCAGCTTCACCATCAAACAATCCTTCACGCCCATAGAGCTCTGAGATGTACTTGGCCTGTTTGCCATTTTTGAGCTCAACTGTTGTAATCTGTCTGTATGCAAACTCATCAGGATGAGTCCCTTCAAGTAACAGACTGAGCTTATTTGTTTGAAGTTCTCAAGCCTCTTGTAGACTAACCCCTTTTTAATAACTCTGTTCTCTAACATCTTTTGGGGTGGCTGTTTAGTCTCATAGGCCTTCTTGAAATCTTCTACAATCTCCCAGGGTGATACTACAAGGACCACTGTGATCTCTTCATCTACGATCCTTTTTACTTGGCCCTTGTATCTCGAAGGAATGTCTTTCTTTACAATCCTGTGAGCCACCCTAGGATCAGGCCATACTCTCACCTTTTCCTTCTGATATTGAAATGTGTTGGCAAGGGTGTACAACCTCAGAGCTTCTTTCTTCATACTAATTATTGATGAAGAAGCAGCATAAGTTTTGTCGATGCTTTTCAACATCTCATCATCATGAAGCCTTTGCTGCTGCTCTTCTTCAATCTTTACTCTCACAGTTTCCATCTGTGAGGTGGGAGTGATGGGCATGGGTTTGGCTTTAGGCATGTTAGGACTGCAGACAGAGGCAACCTATCTTCTTCCACATCATCCTCTTCTTCTTCCTTCTTCTAGCCTCAACACCATTCTCTTCTTCTTCTTGGTGCATCATCGGCTGTTGGTTTAGAGGGTAAGGGAGTTGGTTTTGTGGGTTGTGGTTTGTTTGGAGAGGGAATGTTGACATGATGAGTTAGCATTTTAGAGGTGAGTGTGGCTTTTGAGTGTTTGGCTAGCTCAGTCCTGCTCCCTGCTCCTGCTTCATTCAAAGCTTCGACTACTAAACCTTAGTGTATGCTTCAAACGAACAGATCTTGGAGGTTATGGCCAAGATACTGTCCCTGGTCCATGATTTAATCTCGATCAATGATCTCCCAAGATATTTTGCAATGAATCTGATAATGATCTCTAGTCTCTCTCTTTCTAATGCATCATAACTTGCCCATCTTGAGTTAATTCTTCAACTCAAGTCTCCTGATCTCTGAGTCAAGCTGTGCAGTATCGAACCCTTGTCTATACAGTTGATCAATAATGGCATCCATTGATTTACTATGTGTAGCATCTGCCATTTTGATCATCTCATCGAGTTGGAGTTCTTTCTCTTTTCCTTCACCCTTCCTCTTCTTATATGTGACATGAAAGTCTTTGTGACTTTCACCCACTTGATCATTTTCGGTTCCCTTCACAGACTCCTCTTCCTTCTCAGTTCCTTTTCTTTCAGTTTGCTCTTCCTCTTTGCTTTCACTGACTGACTCTCCCCCTTTTTGGTTGCATTGGTTGCAAGGGTTTGAGTAGCAGAAAGCCTTGTGCTCACAATCTCCTCCACCAGGGGTTGTATGATTGAGGGAAGCCTCTCATCCATGGTTTTGATCACAATGTCTGTGATCATTGGGGTGATGAGAGGTAGGGTTTGCTGAAAGATAGCAACTGTTTGCTCAGAGGGGTTCTGTCCCTGAGAAGCATGCCAGAAACAGAAGCTGGTGGCTTGGAAGTTTTGAGTGGCTGAGTGTGTGGAGACCTTCAGGTGAAGGTGCCATCTGCGGGTTTATGTTGGTGGCAGATGGACTTGCTTCTTGAGAGAATTGGTCAAGTAGTCTTTGTAGTCTACTGACTTCTTCCTCAAGAATTGTGTTCTGGGCCAGAACATCAAAAAAGCCCCAGGTCATCATCAGCAGATGCTGAATCACCTGACCTCCTGCTTGCAGCAGGATGTACATGCACTGGGTGTAGACCAGCTTTAGCATGTGCCCCTTTTTCTTGGACCGGGGACTTCCAGCCTCAGGACAATGTCCCTCATCAGCTGTTGCCTCTGCTGAGGTCTGAGCTATGTTACCAGCCTTAGTCTGATCATGTGCTGATTCAGAAGAGTGGCAGCCTCACCAGATATTCTAGTCTCCATATCCACACCAGGAGATAGAACAGTTAAACCCTTGTGCTGTGGCTGTGAGAAGCATGTTTATCCTCTTCCTCAATTGCTGTGGTTTTCCCCATTGTTGGTGTTTGTTGGGGAGGAGGAGAGGCATGCAGCTGAGTCAGCACGTTTGCAATAATGAGAGTAGGACTTTGGGGGCGCTGCAGTGGGAGATGGGGTAAAAGCAGTATGCACCTAGGGAGAATGGTGCTCTTTAATGGCAATCTCCTCAAATGAGGAAGATCCCAGATTAGTGTGTACCCCTTCTTTGGTTGCTGCAGGCTCCTTTTGAGAGGAATCCTGAGAGGCTATGGCTGGTGGAGTCCTTGTATCCACTAGGGGGTTATAACCAGTGGATATAGCTTGCTTCTGTGGTGCAGGGGCATCCTCAGGGGACTCATTTCCCTGAGTAGCCTTTTTTGACTTATTTTTAGTGGGTTTGGTGGGGACTTTGGATTTGGAGGTGGTGGCTGTGGGTTCCAGCTGCGTGAGTTTGCGCAGCTTGGCAGCCAAGTTTAGTGATTGTTCAGTGTTGTGCCGGGAGTATACTTCAGGCAATACAACCGTAGCAGGGACTCACAGGCCAACAAGTCCCTCAGCTTGAAGCTGGTTTTCAATTATGGCCATTATGAACCGAGGATATAATATCCAACGGTTAGTAAGTGGTTTTTGGGCATATCCTTGAGCTCTAAAAATAGTATTTCAGAAAAATTTAAAGGTTGTTGCTCAAGGATGGAGTACATTACCTGTTGCCACCTTATGGACATTTGATCCCATGATGAAGTCTTGGGGGCAAGGCAGACATTTACCAGGTGAAAGATGAGACGTTCGGCATCCTGGAAATGTTTCTTCAATATGGTAGATGCACTCAGGTTACCCTGGTATCCATGCTGGGCAAATGATTGATCGATTGTGCCCTTTGGATAACCAGTTGGGAAAGTGGCATCATCCAGATTGAGGGTTTGGCGAAGAATGTCTGGAGTAATGACCACTTTTTGATGATGGACAAACGATTGAAGAGACTCTGTGTCATTCTCCTCAAAGACAAGAGTGACGTTTGTCCAGAATTGGTTAAGAGATTCGGCATATATGGTGGGATTTAACAGAAAAGCCGTTTTGTAAGGTGACTGAACCATTAAATCAATGGCGTTGTGAAACTTGGTCCAGTATGGCGATTTTGTGAGATGTGCGACACAGTTGTGTCGAGGTTTTAGTTGCATGGTCGCCATTGATGAAGAGAGGTTACAGAGTTTTTTTTTTGAACGTTAGGTTTGAGAAGAGAAGAGAGTAAAAACTCTGAAGGTGGGATAAGGTATTTAAAGGGTAGGGTTAGAAAACGACCGAAGGTTTTGGTGTTAGTCAGCAGTTATTGAAACTACTGATGACGTGGTATTAACTTTCAGAGGTTTGAAATGACTGACCGTATTGGTGTGATCAGCAGTTGTTATAAAACAACTGAAGACTTGGTTTTAACCGTCAGACGTTGAAACAGCTGAAGTGTCTGATTTAGTCATTAGTAGTTATAAAACTACTGAAGATTTAGTCATCAGTAGTTATAAAACTACTGAAGATAGTTTTGACTTCAGGTGGTGAAACAACTGAGGACTTGGTATTAGTCATCAGTAGTTGTGAAACTACTGAAGACTTGGTTTTACCATCAGTTGTTGTAAACAACGAAGACTTGGTGTTAGTCATCAGTAGTTGTGAAACTACTGAAGACATGGGAACTACTGAAGAGAAAAAGGCTCATCATAGTTGTCGTCAATCATGCTTTTCAGCTGTTTTAGTGTGACTCACTCTTACTCATCAGACTTAGATTGAGTTTCAGACGTTTCATTGGTCATCAGTACTTATCTGCATTTCTGACATCAGTAGTGTGGCTACAATAGCTGTTGTGACTACATCAGCTATTGTAACTACATCAACTGTTGTGACTACATCAGCTGTTGTAACTACATCAGCTGTTGTGACTACATCAGCTGTTGTAACTACATCAGCTGTTTCAACAAATAAAGTACTTGAGTACTAAGAAGTTAATCTTTAGTAGTTTTAAAAACTTCTAAGGGAGGATAACTTCAGTACTTATATATGACAATAATAAACTAATGATCATCAGTACTTGTGAGCTGAGATCACCAGTAGTTGTCACTTATTGTAGCTGCAGCATACCAAGCCTTAACACTAGGTTTTGGAAAGTTGTGCTATCCAAGGGCTTAGTGAAAATGTCTGCAAGCTCATCAGCACTAGGAAGAATTTTGGATCAGTCAGACCTTTTTCAAAACAATCTCTAATAAAATGGTGTCTGATTTCAATATGTTTAGTCCTAGAGTGTTGGACAGGATTCTTGACAATGCAAAGAGCTGAAGAGCTGTCCATTAACAATGGGGTCTTAGTCTCTGTTATGCCATAATCCAATAATTGGTTTTGAAGCCGGTACCTGAGATGTACAGCTTGCAGCAGCAATGTACTCTGCTTCAGCAGTTGATGTAGCAACTGAGGTCTGCTTCTTACTGCCAAGAAATCAAGCAGTTGCCTAAGAATTGGCATCCTCCAGAAGTGGACTTTCTTGTCAACTTACACCCTGCATAGTCACTGTCAGAAAAAGCAACTAATTTACCAGAATGTCTAGTAGAATACCATAAACCTAGAGATGGAGTGCCTTGCAAATATCTAAAGATCCTCTTGACTGTAATCAAATGAGACTCTTAGGTGCAGCCTGAAATCTAGCACAAACACATGTAGCAAACATAATATCTGGTCTAGAAGCTGTTAAGTACATCAAGGACCCAATCATACATCTGTAAAGTGTTTCATCAACCACTTTACCTTTCTGATCTGTATCCAGTTGTGTGGTGTTGCACATGGGAGTAGAGCAAGGGTTACACTTTTGTAAATCAAACTTTTCCAAAAGATCGTTTGTGTATTTGGACTAATGAATGAAAATTCCATAGCCTTTTGTTTGATTTGCAAACCCAGAAAGAACTGTAATTCTCCCTATGGCACTCATTTCAAACTTCTGTTTCATCAACTTTGTAAAGGCATCACACAACTGTGGATCAGAGGATGCAAAAATAATATCATCTACATAAATTTGAACAAGTAGATTATGCTGCCCAGCTTTCTTAATAATAAAGTCTTATATGGAGCCTCTAGTGAAATTATTTTCCAGAAGAAAGTTTGATAATGTCTCATACCAGGCTCTAGGAGCTTGTTTCAACCCATAGAGAGCCTTATCAAGCTTATACACCCAATTAGGATGTTTATTATCCTCAAAACTGGTGGTTGACATACATAAACCTCTTCTTTAATTTTCCCATACAAAAATGCACTTTTGACATCCATTTGAAAAACTTTAAGGTTGTGATAAGCAGCATAAGCTAAAAACAATCGAATTGCTTCCAGTCTGGCTACAGGGGCAAAGGTTTCATTATAATCAATACTTCCTCTTGTGAAAACCCCTGTACAACCAGTCTGGCCTTGTTCTTAACAATAAGCCCATTTTCATCACTTTTGTTCCTAAAACCCATTTAGTGCCTATTACACACTTACCTGGAGGTAGAGGAACCAGTTCCCACACTTGCTGTTTCTTGAACTGAAGAAGCTCAAGCTGCATGGTCAACCCATCCATTGTCCCTTAAAGCAATGTGATAGTTCTTTGGCTCTTGCTGACTAATGAAGAGCATAGCATAGAAGCAGAAATTAGACAATTGACTTCTTGTTGAAACGCCAGCATTGATATCACCAATGATTTGAGACATAGGGTGATTCTTCAAATCTTGGTACACAATAAGATCTGTGCAAGTGTTTGTAGCAGGCTCAGCAGCAACAGATGGGATGGTGAAGCATTTCCTTGAACCAATCAGTAGATGGTAATTCAAAGGAAGTTGAAGTTGTAGAAATCTCATCAGCATTTGTTGTGGATTGTGCTACTGAAGCTAGAGGAACGTCAGGTCTAGCTGAATCAGGCAGTTGATCACTAAACTTGAAAAGGTGATTACTGATATCATCATCATCATCAGTAACACCAGATGGATGACTAGCTATAGAAGATGATGGTTTCATATGATCTGCAACAGCAGGTGGTTGATAAGGAACATTGCAGAATGTCTAGATCAAACAACTCCACAGGATTTTGTGGAATTGTATCCTTAGGGGATTCATTGAACTTCACATGCAAGGTTTCTTCAACTATCTTTGTCCGACAGTTGAATACTCTATATTCCTTGCAAGTGGATGAATACCCAACAAAATACCCTGCATCCACCTTAGAATCAAACTTTGGGATTGATCCTTTGTGTTGAGAATGTAACAGGGACACCCAATGCTCTAAAGAATGAAATCAAAGGGGCTAAATGATGTAAAACTTCATAAGGAGTTTTCATCAACCTCTGATTTACTAAGGCTCTATTCTGTACATAGCAGGCTATATTGATAGCTTCAGCCCAAAAGGTCAGTGGCAGACCAGAATCAGCCAACATGGACCTTGCAGCTTCAATGAGGGTCCTATTCTTTCTCTCCACTACTCAATTTTGCTCTGGAGTCCTTGGGATGCTATACTGCCTCTTGATTCCCTTTGACAAGTAAAACTCATCAAGAGTGTGGTTTCTGAATTCAGTACCATTGTCACTCCTCACACACTTAACTTGTAGGGAATACTGCTTCTCAACGTGTAACACAAAGTTCATAATGGACTGAGCAGCCTCATCCTTTGAATGCAAGAAGAAGGTCCATACATATCTAGAGTAATCATCCACAATTACCAGATAGTATTTCTTCTTTGCCATACTCATTACCTTCACAGGACCAAAAAGATCCATGTGCAGTAGTTGTAAGCAGGCATTAGACTTGGACTCTTCTATGGTTGGGAATGAAACTTTATGTTGTTTCCCTTTTAAGCATGCAGTGCAGATTTCATCACAATTGAATTCCTTTATTGGAAGACCTCTCACTAAACTCTTGTGGATCAACTGATTCATGTTTCTGAGATTAACATGACCCAACCTTCTATGCCACAGTTTAGATTCTTGGAGAGAGGCCTCGGAGAACAAGCATGGATGGCCTCTCAAATCAATTTTCTTTGACAGATCCAAGGCATATACTCTTCCTCCTGTTAGCCTTCAGGAGAGTATTATCATCCAGTACTTTGTCAATCAGGCTCAGAACCTTGGAAGACAGAATCCTACAGTTTTGGCTTGTGAAAAGAACAACATGTCCTTTGTCACACATCTGACTAACACTCAACAGATTGTATTTGAGATTCTCCACATGGTTGACATCATCAAATCTAATATCTCCATTACACAAATCCCTTTCCAATGATGTAACCTTTAGCATCATTTCCAAATGAGGCAAATCCCTTCTTTCCCTGAGAGTAATTATGAAGAAGAGAGCTGCTCCCAGTCATGTGCATGGATCCTCCACTGTCCACATACCAGATGCTTCTTTGGAATGCTGAAGAACCCTGCACAATCATAAGAAACTAGTTAGCTTTGGAGACCCAACCTTTTTGGTTTTGGGACTTACTTTATCAACAGATTTGGCCATAGCAGGTTTCTTATAAAACAGCTGATGAAGATGGAGATGGTGCTGAAATGGATTTGGGCTGGAATTCCTCTCCAGTGGTTTGATCACATGGGTTTCAAGTTGGTTAACTCTCCCCAACAGATGCTGAACCATCATAACAAGCTGTGTTGATTTGAAGCTCGACCTTTCAGTTCATTTGACACTCCAGAGCTTGTTTTTGATGAGTTCCTGTGACCCACCATTTCCTCCTTCTTAAATTCACAGACTTAGTCTTATGTTTATCATGAGGAACACTATCAGCTGTCTTCTGATAAACCGCATCCTTCTTAGTGGATTTGGGTAAGGCCTTAGGTTTATGAGGTTGTGATGATTGTGGTACAAACTTGGTCTAAACTCAGTTTCCATCTTATTTATTTCTACTTTAATGAGCTCATCCTTTGGAGCTTTAAACCTTTTTGTACCAACATTCATGAGATAGATGATTGAATTTACCACAAATTTCACATGGTTTATTCTTCATCTTGGACATCTTTACTGCTGAAGTGGAAACTACTGAAGGTGTGATCTTCAGTACTTTCCTCCTATCAGTACTAGGCACTAAAGGATTTGTAACAGCTGAAGACCGGTAAATCAACTGTTTTCCATCCGTCCTAATAGACTGTTTGATGGATTCCTCAGCAGTTATCAGTCCTTGTATTTCAACTGATTTGAAATGCTTTTCAGATGTTGGGTCTCTTTCAGTACGGAGGTACATTGAGGAACAACATCTGAAGTACTCAGCTTCATATGAGTTTCAGTAGTTAGACCATCAGTCAATTTATTTGTTGAGATCTTAACACTGGTTTCTTTCTCTGATCTTAGATTATCATTGGAGAATGACTCACACGATATGTGGTTTGGAGATTGCTTTCACTTTCAGACTTAACTATGGAGTTAGAAGTAATGTCTGTTGGTGGAGCAGTATGGTTAAACCAATACCAAACTTCACATTTGAAGCAGTTTGCTTGCTAAGAAGCATCTCAAATCCCTTGCATGATGAGACCCAACGTTCACACTCAACTTGGGTCACTGCAAGTTTTTCTTTGAGACTCCTGTGGTCTTCCAGAATAACCTCTAGCTTGGCCTTTTCATCATTTAATTTGCACTTAAGCTTATAAATCTCATAACTTTTACTGTTAAGAGTAGACTCATACTCAGCTTTTCTTTTGAAAATGATTTTCTCAAGCTCAAGTTTTTGATTATTAATGCTACATTTGCCTCTCTAATAGAGAAAAAGGCAGCTATGCATGATTCAGAACATAACTTGGCTTTGGCCTCTGAAGATACTTGAGTTACTGTGAAGATGATGCATTTTAACAGGAACCCTCAGTAGACTCTAGGGCCATGAGAGCAAGATTTCCAAAAGGGTGTTCACCACCATGTTGACTAGCACAGCATAGTATTGCTCAGTGTGACCAGACAAGTTATCAGGTAAGCTACTCCAGTCAACGACTCCAGGTGTGAAGAAGTTGTGATGAGGTTGTGATTGAGATGAAGATGGTTGAGGTTTGGTAGTGCATGAGGTGTGGTACTATAGGAGCTTGAACTTGATTTGATTGTGGCATATATAGCAGGGATAAGGATATGGCATTTGACCCTGAGGAACAAAATATGCAGGAGAATGAGGGTGTGATGAATGACTAGAACTGGCAGAATGTTGCCCTTTGATTGTGAATTGTTATTTTGAAAAGTCAAAAGGGTGCAGAAGAGTTAGGTCCAGTTGATCTACACTCTCTTGCAAAGTGTCCAAGCCTGTGGCATTTGTGACACTTCAACTTCTCTTGTCAAAACCGACTTTGGTTTTGTCAAAGAGTCCAGGAAATTTCCTGCCAGTTCTCTTGTAGAATTTCTGATATCTGATGTTGATCAAGGCCATTTGGCTCAAAATATCCATCTCTTCTAGAATCATCAGTAATGCCCTTCAAATTATCCATGATAAAGCATAGATTGTCACTATTATTACCAGGATGACAATCAACACTCACAAAGGCATGATTAGAATTGTTTGAGGTGAAATCAATATGCTCATCATAGTGGCATTCTGATCCAGCATACTCTGACTCATGACTTACCAAGGCAGTGTTTCCTGGTACAAAATCATCAGTGAGCTTTCCAGATGATGACAGTTTTCGTTTCTGTTCTATCTCTCTCTCCAATGTGAGCAATTTCCCATGGAGTTGGGTGAGAGATAGTTTGTCCAAATTTGCACTGGAGCGTAGGACAATAGTATATGTGTCCCATCTCTCAGGCAGTGATCTGAGAAATCTGTTATTCATCTGGCTGTTTGTGTACTCATGTTTGACCATTTTTAATTCAGAGATCAAACAAGAGAACCGCTCAAACTGTTGAGTCAGTGTCTCACCCTTCCTATGAGAGAATGTCTCATATTGTTGGGCAAGGATTTCTCTATTATTTGCCAAGACCTCATCTGTTCCTCCAAATTGTTCTTTCAGGGCATTCCAGAGGTCATGGGCAGTTTCATAATGCATTAGCTCAGAATAGATTTCATTAGGCAGAGCCATGGCCAGAATTCCATGGGCTTTTGCATCAATCTCAAACAATTTCTTATCCTCATCTGAGTATTGCTCCCTCCTCTTCGGAACCATTTGATTGGTTTCCGAGTTATTCACCATAGGCTTGTGTGGACCATGTACCACTGATGTCCAACAACCTGAGCTGTTAACAGACAGGTGATGAAGCATTCGTCGTTGCCATATGTTATACTCATTCCTAACCAACATCGGAGGCTTGGTTGAGGAACCAGTATTGTGAGGATCATTGGAAGGAGTAGTCATTTTAGGCCCAAATACAATTTAATTCAAGCTTTTAAAAGATTTTACACAGACCACAACAGACTCAATGAAAACCAAGAATAAATCTCAGGATGAATGACCAAAAACACAGAAAATTCAATCTCTATAACCGTTTCTTGCAAAAATGCTAATTCAATCAAACATGGACCTTGGATAGCAGTTTCAATGATCAATTATTAGATTGATCAATGATTAACCTAGCTCTGATACCATTTGACAGGATCAGAGATCTCAAGTTTGATGGATTAGAGTGTAACGCAGTGGAATAGAACAAGAATTAGACAAATTATAGCAAGAATTTGATATACGTATGCATTAAGAACAAATACGGTTGTAAAGAGAGAGTATATTTCTGTGAAAAGGAATGTTTCAATAATATCAAATGTTTCTGCTCAATCATTCACCGATTACAATTAGGTTGACACTCCTTATATAGAGTGCAATCACTGCTGATATCACGGGATAGTGACATCTGGCAGATTTGTTACAAAAATAACTAAAACTTAACAAACTACTGAAATGTCACAACTACTGAGAACATATCAAAGTGCTAAGTATAAAACATAAAACTACTGATACGAAACTACTGAAACTACAACGACTGAAGAACAAGTTCTTCAGTCATTTTACAAAACTACTGAAAACAAAAAAAACATAAAACTACTGAAAGAAAACCGTCACAACTACTGAAGAAGACCTCTTCAGCTGTTGTGACAACGTCTGATACTTGGTCTTCAGCACTTGTGTCTTCAAACTTTGTCTTCAGCACTTGTGTCTTCAGACTTTGTCTTCAGTACTTGTGTTCAGACATTGTCTTCAGTACTTGTGTTCAGACTTTGTCTTCAGCACTTGTGTCTTCAGACTTTGTCTTCAGCACTTGTGTCTTCAGACTTTGTCTTCAGCACTTGTGTTCAGACTTTGTCTTCAGCACTTGTCTTCAGACTTTGTCTTTAGCTGTTGTGGACTTCAGCAGTTGTTGTGACGTCTGTGGAACTTAAGGTTTTTCTGATCCGGCTCATTGGTTCTTTTGGTCCAACAGGTAATATTATGAATTAAAGGTGGATGTGGAAGGAGCTATAAGGTGTAAACATCATCAGATAACAAGTTAGTAAGCCACATAGGATCAAACACCCTGATAGTTTCCATACTACCATTTCTGTTCAACAATATGACTGCCTCGCCTATTCTCCAGTCATAGTACCACCACTTGAAGTGTGGAGTAAAGTCCTGTGGCATTTCCCATAGAGGGATTCTAGACATCATGCATGGAGGACTCCACTTCAGCACTATTTTTGGCTTCCTAGTTATGGCATCAACTTCAGATCTCCTGATATACCTCGTTGGTTGTTGATGCCTGAAGTTGACCCACAGGGTGTGGTACTCTATCTTTAAATCAGCCTCAAACTAGCCTGATATCTTTCTTGGGTCAGCATATCACATCCTCAGTTTGGCCAGTTGGTTGAGCTCAAAACTAGGTAGACTCTTTAGATCATATAGGAATCTAAAGTACTCTATACCCTTCTCTCTCTTTACCACATACATATTCAGATCCTCAAAATAGGCCCACGCGATAATCTTGCTTGACACCTTGTGATGCTTTTTCACTTTATAGAGTTTGGTGTAGACATTTGACTTTGGAGCACTGCGATGGGCTCTAATTTCTGCAAAACATGCGGCCTATTCAGCTTTTCTGATACTGACGTCGACGTCTAAGGCTTGGGCCTTGTCCTCCTTCTTTTCCGACTCTTGCTTCATTTTGTCCAGAGTTTCAAAAGTATCACTAACAAGGGAGTCACCCAGATTGGGGACTACATTTCCCTTCTTGTCAGCGTACTCTGGATAATGTTGATCAGTGACATCTTCAATCTCGATTTCATCGACATCATTAAGCTCTTCATCACTATCAATGTCCATCGTAGAAGCATCCTTCATGATCTCGTTGGGTTTCAGTCTGAACATCTCAACAAGTTGCTCATCAGTATGGTCATGGATTATTTCTCCTTCTTCAAGAGTATAACTCACAGACCTCCTGACTATCCCTTGCAGATCAAGTATCATTGTGACTTCAGACTTGATCTGCTGAAGGGGAGCAACGTCATATTCATGTTGTTGAGATGTGTGATCAGCTTGATTTAAAATATGTAACACATCAACCATTAGTCAATAATAAAAAGAAAAACACATTAAAAAAATATAAACATTATGTACATTAGTTTGATATAATATTCAAATAAAAATGATTTTAAATGACATAAACAACTATGCATTAGTCTTGTCTTGTATCATGTGTTCCTCTGCTGACGGGGCTGATGTAGAGGCACATTTGTCTTGAGCTTTCTTGGTCCTCTTTTCACTTGCTGATGTGGCACCCGTAGTAGATATATCTCCTTCTCCTTCATCATCATCATCACCTGCATCAACATCATCACCTCCCTTTGTATCGTCACCTTGATCATCACCATCATCATCATCATCATTACTGTCATCATCATCACCATCATCTTCTTCTCTTATCTTGAGTGGCTCATCCTTTGAGCTCTTGAGCTTGAGCATGATGGTCTTGTTTGATGCCTCCAACTCCTCTATCCTCTTTGATGAGTGGACGTTTTGCTCTTGGAGTTGGGCAATTTGCTCGGCTTACTGTGAGATCTGCTGTGCTTGGGTAGCATTTAGTTCCACAAGCTGACGTAGTTAGGCAATCTTCTCCTCATCAGTAGCTAACAACTTCAGCACCATCCTGTTGAGTGCTGACAACTGTTCCTCTACCCTAATGGGGGGTAGAGAAGATCATGTGTGGTATGTAGGGGGGATGATGGTCCGGCTTGGACGCTAGTGGTGGTGGTGGTGGCAGTGGTGAAGATTTGGGTGATATAGATGTAGGTGGTGTGGATGAGCCGTAGTGGTGGTGGATTGGATGTGGGTAAGTGGTGGAGTGGGTGTGGTAGTGGTGTGGGAGGTGGTAGAGGTGGTGGCTGGTGGTGTGGTAGCAGTGATGGTGGTAGTGGTGGAAGGTGTGGGTGAGGTAGTGGTTGTGGTGGTAGATGAGGTCAAGGTGAACTTCAATCTTTTCCCCTTCTTGCCATAGGGGTGTGCCATTCACTTCTTCCTTGAGCCTCTAGTCACAAAGGCTCCTCTTTAGTTGTTGGGCGGGTCCGGAGCATATATTGGATCTGGATCAGCAGCAGCATCCCCGGAATCCCCTAGGCGTCCACCAACCGCCCTCAAAGCTCTCTCTGTGGCAACCACCCTGCTGCCTACAGTCCTCGTGAGAGGCTACTCATCACTCTCTGCCTCCTCATCTGGAGGACAAAAATCCATGTGAATGTAGACAGTGGTGGCATCTATAGGAGGTGGAGATGTTACATGGGTAGTGGTGCCCCTAGTAGAAGCGGGCCCAGAGTCTTCGCCGGTGTCCCCGTCGTCTTCATCGGAGTCATCAGATGAGAGAGCAATCTGCTCAACATCTGAATTACTCTCCTCATGGTGCCACTTTCGCCTAGCTGGCGCCACATAATCAGCCTTGGCCAGATGCCCGAAGAGTCTCCTCACAGGGGGTTTGACTTTCTTCCCCCTGTAGATCTTCATGCGGCCCAATGTCGTGTCATCCATAATCTCCAACGATACAACATCATGGCTCTCCTTGGGCAAGGCAGGCAGCTTCTCATCGATGATCATCTGCAAGAATCTGGGGTACATGTAGAGTCCCTCCTTGCCCTTTGCCTCTAGGTTCTCTATCAGATAGGGAAAAATCATATTGGAGAAACCGAAGGGGTGGTTGAGTACCAGTGCCACGTAGGCATTCTGGATCTAGTCTGAGAGGTCATCAAACCCACCCCACCTCGACGCCATGCACTTCAGTATCACATGTGCCAAGTACTTAAATTGGGGACACAGGTTGCTTTTGTTCAACACACCTACGTTTCTGTCCACAGTGTACTTCATCCTGAGGAAGCACCCTCTAACTGTCTGAGGATGTAGCCTGGTCGGGTGATCTGCATCGTTACCCAGATCGAGTACTCGATGAATATTAGCTGCAGTAATCTCGATATCATGCCTGAAAATGGAACTTCGAATGCTGTAGGGCTCTTGTGAACGATCAACCGATGCCCCCCAGAAGGCCTGCTGTATAGACCTATAGGTGGTGCACAGTGTGGATCTCTTAAGGAATGCAACGATCCATGCAAACTCGGCACCGTTTCATGTTGTGGCATCTAAATGGGCACAAATATTGTGCTTGGGGTTGATGGACTACCAGTCAGCCATAGATCTGTAATACAAGACACATAGACTTTAGATCAACACAAAACAAAAATCAGTTTAAATTAAACTGGTTGAACTTAGGCTAGTTCAATCATGCGATTGAACCATACGACTGAGTTTAGTCGGTTGACCTAACAGGCGACTGAATATAGTCGGGTGACTGAACATGCGACTGAGTTCAATCGGGTGACTTAGCCTGCGATTGGTTCAGTCGGCCGACTGATCTCATTCGGTTTATCCATTCGGCCGACTAATTCGTTCGGCCAGCTCAGTCGTGTGATTAGAGTTCATCCGGGTGTCCAGTCGCATGACCCATTGTTCGTTCAACTGAAATTTGAATTTGGACAAAATCTTAAAATTAGACATCGTGTTTTGGTTCATTAGACTCGCAATCACTCTACTAATAACCTAGTAACCTTGATTTCAACATTTTAATTAGTTTAGCTAGGTTATTCATCCAATAACAATTTCGGTTCTTGTAAGGGTCGAAATTCATACATTAGGGCTCAAATCAGCCGAGCTTCGGTTAGATAGTACTGCATTGTACCGTATAACAAGTAGAGATCGTCAGAATAACGAAATAAGGTGTCAAATTCGGTCAGAATAATTTTTGGTAGAGTAACGATACACAATGCGATTTAGGGCGAATGTGGGTGATGAGTACATGCGATCGACTATGGCCCTATTTATACTGAATCTGCTTTCAATCGGCCGACTAGACGAATTCGCTCATTTCATTCGGGCGATTAGACTTAAGTCGTGCTATTGGTTCAGTCGATTACACTCAGTCGGCCGACTGGGTTTCATTTGGGCGACTGACTCATTCGCACAGCTCCATTCGGGTGACTGGCTCAATAAGATATGCCATTCGAGTGAATGGTTCATACTCATGCTCCATTCGGTTATCTAGGGCATAAGTATGGTCCATTCGTATGGTTGGTCCATACTCATGGTCTAGTCGTGCGAGTGGATCATACTCATGTTTTTGACTTTATGACCATTCCACACTTAATCCCTTATAACTTTTGATTAAACGTTATTAGCATTCGATCATCTCCGACATGATCGTTTTAATTTGACAACCTTTGATCACCTCAGATGTGATTCTTTTAAAACAATTTGTCACCTCACACGTGACTCATTTACATTTGAAAACACGTGTGGTCACCTCAGACGTGACCTTTTTAGTTGATTAAATCCCCGATTGAGTTCTATGACATAGTCTGATGGTTAACAAACTAAATTGATGAAATTTAAATAAAATAAAAGAACTGAAACTGAATTTCAAAACTAAAACTTGTTTTTGTGGTTTTGTGTGTGTTGTAAATCCTAAGATGGAAATCTAATAGATTCATTTTCTGAAAAGGCAGCTTCAATAATGACCAGAAATGGACCTATTCAATTTGGAATCATACAGGTAAGTCAAATCATTTGGGACATGTTATCAAACTTTTTGATGCTTGAATCTGTTCTTTCATCTAGAGTCGTTAGCAAGTTTAGGAAATCATACTAGTACTATTAAACTCCCACAATGATTTGGACTTTCAAGAATTTTAGCCACGATGATCGTCAGTATATTTTTCCTCTTAAATCTATACACAGACTTTTGACACAAATTGGTGACAGTTTAAGTTTTGATTATTTCAACAAGCATTTATGGATCCCACATTTATCTAGTAATGAACATTCCTCACGAGATTTTTGAGCGTTCTCAGGGTAGTATTCAAGAAGAAACAATTCTTAGAACTTTCAAAGAGAAGCGAAGCCTCAGGTCAGTGCCACCGCACAGTAGAGAGGTGGCAAACCACAACGAATTCTTGAATATATAGGTTATGCTTATCCTCAGGTCAGTGCCACTTCACAACACAGAGGCATATAACCTATCTTCTTGTTTGAGCAATTTTATTCTTTTTGCACAGATCTCACCAACAACATAGGTTATTAGTTTGATTGCTTTTGCATTTTTTTCATCACGTGCTTTTGCTCATATTTTGGTCATACGCACACATTTGTGGTGTTTATTCTGCTCGTCACCCCTTATTGGAATTTTGTTGATTGTGTTAACCAGGGATAAGATGATAACCCATAGCTTTTTGAACAACTTAGTTTAATCTTGAGATCACCAACAAGGTCTAATCATCTATTGTCTTGAATCTACAGACATATCATCAGTGGTCTAGCAACCTCTAGGTCTACTCTGTTTGTGTTACCTTGGTAGTAGCTAGTTCTACTATCATTTTTCCTTTTATACTGCTCAGACTACAAATACTTATACTTTGAATTTCACATCTTATTCAATTTAAACTTTTAAAGTCCCATGTGGTTTGTTCCTATGTATTATCATTTTTCAAAGTTTGAATCAATATCACAAATTCAATCTAAAGCTTACCTCTCCTCCTCCCTCGTTATGTTTTTTTATAATGTTACTTCCTAAACCTATTCTCCCCCTAAAATTCTAAAACCGTAAACGATTTGCATTTTTAGGATTTATAAGGTAAAGAAATAACCTCAATTTAATTAACTACGTAAAATAAATTAGATAAATAAAGAAAATACAAATTAAAAGAAAAATGGACTATACAAATCGGATTACACATGCTCATCATCAAAAATTACATCACTTTTCTTTTTAACACCATTGACCTCTAACATATATAGAAAAGGTGGTTTATCAAATGCCTTTGTATAGATGTCAGCGCATTGAAAATCAGTATTTATTTTAACCACATCGATTAGGTTCTTTTCAAAACAATAACGTATAAAGTGATATTTTATTCTGATGTGTTCGGTCTTATGATGTTGGACCGGATTTTTAGTTACTACAATTGCAGCATACTTATCAACAAAATAGGAGTAGAAGGGAAATTCAAATCGTAGTCCTGCATTTGCTGTTGAATCCATATGATTTGTGATCAGCAACTTGCACCAGCAACGTATTCGGCTTCGCAGGTTGACAAAGCAACCGAGGTCTGCTTCTTACACTACCAGGTCACTAATCTCCTCCCAAAGAATTGGCATCCTGCTGATGTAGACTTGTAGTTCATCTTGCAGCTGCTGTAATCCGAGTCACTATACGCCATAAGCTCGAAGTCATCATCATGAGGATACCACAACCTAGTGTTGGTGTACCCTTTAGATAACGGAAGATCCTCTTGACTCCTATCAGATGGTTAACTTTTGGCTTTGCCTGGTATCTTGAACATAAACATGTAGCATAGATGATATCAGGTCTTGAGGTAGTGAGGTACATTAGAGATCCAATAATTCCTCGGTACATGTGGCATCTACCTGATCACCATTCTCGTCGGGTCCTACATCATGATTTGTAACAAGTGGAGTCCCAGCTGCGGAAGCATTCTCCATGTCAAACCGACTGAGAATATCTCCTATATACTTGGTCATATGTAAAAAAATTCCATTAGATGTCTCATCCACCTGTAACCCGAGAAAGAACTTCATCTCTCCCATGGCACTCATTTCAAATTCAGCCTTCATTACTTCTTCAAACTATTTACATAATTCTTCATTCTTGGAACCAAAGATTATGTCATCTACATAAATTTGGACAAGCAGTAAATCACCATCCTTTTGTTTGATGAATAGTGTGCAGTCAATAACACCTCTGCGGAAACCCATGTTTCACAAGATGAGTGGAGAGTTTCTCATACCAGGCTCTAGGAGCTTGACGAAGCCCGTATAAAGCCTTGTCGAGTTTGTAAACTCTGTCCCGATGATATGGATCCTCAAATCTTTCGGGTTGACTGGTGTACACTGTCCCTCAGACTTCACCATGAAGTAATGCACTATTCACATCCATTTAATAAACTTTATCTTCATATATGATGCATAGGCAAGGAAGATATGGATGGCTTCCATTCTTGCCACGGGTGCAAACACTTCATCATAATCTATTCCCTCAAGTTGTCAAAATCCTTGAACTACAAGTCAAGCCTTGTTTTTGATTATCACCCCTTGATCATCTTTCTTACATTTCAAGACCCATTTGGTGCCAATGACCTTAGCACCTTTAGGTCAATCCACCAGAGTCCATACTCCTAACTTCTTGAACTGAAGAAGTTCCTCTTGCATGGCACTCACCCATGCCTCATCATTTAGTGCTTCACTAACATACTTTGGCTGAAATTAAGACACAAAGCAGCGAAATGCACCGTCGTGAAGGTATCCCTTTTCAATCACCAAGATATAATCAACTGAATAGAGCTGATTTTTTGTCTGAACCCTGATCTAACATCCCCAATGACATTGTCTAAAGGATGATAGACATTTAGGCGTGATCAAGGAGTGATGGAACAACTACCTCAGAATCAAGAATATGAAGGTTAGGTTCCGGATCTAAGGTGTTGGATCAAAAGAACCAATGAGCCAGATCAGAAAAACCTTTAAGTCCCACAGACATCAATACAACTAAAGTGGTCTACAACTGCTAAAGACAATGTCTGAAGACAAAGTCTGAAGACAAAGTCTGAAGACAAAGTCTGAAGACAAAGTCTCATGACAACAGCTGAAGACAAAGTCTGAAGATAAAGTCTGAAGATAAAGTCTGAAGATAAAGTCTGAAGACAACAACTGAAGACAAAGTCTGAAGACAAAGCCTGAAGACAAAGCCTGAAGACAAAGTCTGACGATAAAGTCTGACGACAAAGTCCGAAGACAAAGTCTGAAGACAAAGTCTGAAGATATAGTCTGAAGACAAAGTCTGAAGACAACAGCTGAAGGCAATAGCTGAAGACAAAGTCTGAAGACAAAGTCTAAAGACAAAGTCTGAAGACAATGTCTGAAGACAAAGTCTAAAGACAAAGTCTGAAGACAAAGTCTGAAGACAAAGTCTGAAGACAAAGTCTGAAGATAAAGTCTGAAGACAAAGTTCTTAGAAGTTGTCAAAACAGCTGAAGTAGTTCTCTTCAGTAGTTGTGATGGTTTACATTTTAGTAGTTTGTAATCAGTAGTCTTACACTTTAGATGTTATATCTTCAGTGGTTGTAATGTTAGCTTATACTGGCTTTTAGTGAAGGTGTCCTCAGTTGTTGTGGACATCTTCAGTAGTTTAGTTTACTTTTAGTTGTTTGTATAAATCAGTTAGCTGTCACTATCACTATCAAGTGACGTCAGCTGATGTCACATTCCTTATAAAAGGAATGTTGACCTAATTTCCTTGTACGTGAAGCATGTGCGTGAATGAAAACATTCTTTTTGCAGAAAACTTTCTCTCTCTATAACTATTACTGTTTGATTGAATATTCATATTATTCTTGCTAAAATTTTCTCTAATTCGTGTGCTATTCCGCTGCAAATCTTAATCTAATTGATCAAACTAGATCTCGATCCCTTTCAAATGGTATGAGAGCTTGTTAATCATGATTCGATTTAACAACTGATCATTGAAACTGCTCTTTTGATATCTAAGTTTGATCGAATTAGCAAATTCGCAAGAATTGGTTATAGAGTTTGTTTTTCTGTAGCTTCTGGTAAAGGGAAAGGCCATTCACTGAACCCAAGGAAAATATTGCCAAAGGAAAGGGGCACATCAAAGGTAAAGGGAAAGGGAAGGCTAAAGCAAAACCTCCAAAGCCTAAGTTTAAGAAGCTTGAGGTAACGGAGAACGATCCATGTTTTGAGTGTGGTGAGATAGGACATTGGAAAATGAATTTTCCAAACTATCTCAGAGAGTTGAGAAACAAGAGGGATGCTAGGCAAACCTCAGGTACAACTTTCATAATTCACATTGGTTTAAATGTTATTTTTTCAAACACATGGGTATTGGATACCGGATATGGAACTCACATTTGCAATTTGTTGCAGGAGCTCAAAAGAAATAAGCACTTTAAGAAGGGAGACACAAGTCTCTACATGGGCAATGGAGCAAAAGTTGTTGTCGAAGCCCAAGGAGAAAATATTTTTAAACATTCAAATGGTTTGGAAGTTGTTCTTAAGAACATTTATTATGCTTCTAGTTTGACTAGGAACTTAATTTATGTTTTCCATTGACAGGATCAGAGATCACAAGTTTGATGTATCAGAATACAAAGCAGCGGAATACAAACAAGAATTAGACAAATTGTAGCAAGCAATCGATACTTGTAAGCATTGAGATCGCATACGGTTATAGGGAGAGAATATGTATTTTTGATTTCTAGGAATGTTTATAGATGTAGAATATTTCTAATCAAATCAATCATTCATTCCATTCAATTACTCATTCCTCATTGATTACAATAGGTTGTCACTCCTTATATAGAGTGCAACGATCACTGCTGTTATCACGGAAAGTGACAACTGGCAGATCCAATACAAAAATAACTAATTCTTAACAAACTACTGAAATGTTCACAACTACTGAGAACATATCAGCATGTTAAGTACAAAAATATAAAACTACTGAAACTACAACGACTGAAGAACAAGCTCTTCAGTCGTTTTAACAAACCTACTGAAACATAAAATATAAAACTACTGAAACTACAACGACTGAAGAACAAGCTCTCAGTCGTTTTACAAAACTACTGAAACATAAAAATATAAAACTACTGATATCACAACTACTGAAGAAGTACTCTTCAGCAGTTGTGACAACTACTGAGCCTTCAGTACTTGATCTTCAGACTTTGACCTTCAGGTGTTTCATCAGCTGATGACTTCAGTAGATCATCAGCTGATGTCTTCAGTCTTTGTCTTCAGACTTTGTACATCAGTTGTTGATCTTCAGCACTTGTGAACTCTTCAGCTGTTGTACTTCAGTACTTGGTCTTTCAGCTTCAGCACTTGTGTTCTTCACTGTTGTACTTCAGTACTTTAGTCTTTCAGCTTCAGCACTTGTGTTCTTCAGCTGTTGTACTTCAGCACTTTGGTTCTTCAGCTGTTAAGGTCGTCAGCACTTGATCTTCAGCTGTTGAAGTCTTCAGCACTTGTCAAACTACTGATGAGCTTTCAGCAGTTGTTGTGATACCGTGTGGGACTTAGAGGTTTTCTGATCTTGGCTCATTGGTTCTTTTGGTCCAACAAACTCCCCCTGAACCAATGCAGCCAAAACCTCTAACTTATTTAATCTCCCACTTATTGATGGCAAAATGTTGGTCATTTTCCTTCTTGATCAGTAGAGAAGATGACCCATGTAAGCTCCGGCCTGGGAAGAAATCTCAAATATTTGTTTGGCAGAGTATGAATGGGAACTCTGTTATGGGGAACTGGACACAGAGTTGTTATCCCATTCATGAGATTTACTTCCCCATAATGAGTCTGTATGACTCACGAACATAGGCCTCAAGGAGAACAACTTGTTCCTCCTGAGAGAGTTCTTCTGCTCCTCCTTCAAAGAAGAACTCTGGACCATAGTACTCTGATAGGTACTTCATGGTCCTGCCATTTTTCAGCTCCACCGTAGTTACCTCCCTATATACAAATTCATCAGGATGGTTGCCTTCAAGGAGTAACTGGAGCTCATTCTTTTGGATGTCTTCAAGCTTTTTATATAACAACCCCTTCTTAATCATCTTGTTTCTAGTAAGGCTTGAGGTGTCTTCTTTGCTTGGTGAGCTTTCTTGAATTCATCAATGATTTCCCAAGGTGAGACTACAACGGCCAACATGATGGTAGACTCTATTGTTTTTCGTACCTGGCCGTTGTATCTGTGTGGGATAGTTCTTTTATGGATTCTAGAACTCACCCTGGGGTCTAGCCATACTCTCACTCTCTCCTTCTGATACTGAAAGGTGTGCCTGAGAGTGTACAGCCTTTGAGCATGCCCTTTCATGGCTTGAATAGATGATGACTGAGGAAATTCCTTGTCAACCATCTTCAACAGTTGCTCATCGTGCTGTTTCTGCTGTTCTTCTTCTTCTATCTTGACTCTGACCATTTCCCTTTGAGAGTCAGGTGTGATCATGGATTGACTTCGGGGTTTTGGTAGCTTCAGAACAGCAGAGAGTGGCAGACTATCATCTTCATCCTCTTCTTCTTCTTCTTCTTCCATCCTCAGCACCCTTCTCCTCCTTCTGGGTACATCACTGGATGATGGTTGGGTAGGTGAAGGAATTGGTTTTGAAGAATGAGGATGTTTGGATTTTGGCTTAGAGGTGGTTGGGAGATTTGAGGGATAAGATCTGTTTGAGTGGGTGGAAGGGAAGGTTGATCTAGCATCCTTGTAGTTAGTTTCGCCTTGTGAGTTTAGCCATCTCTAACCTTTTACCAGCCCCAGCCTCATCGAGGGCTTCCACAATAATCCCTTTGTTGAATTGCTCAGACAGACAGATTCTGGTGGCTATAGCCAGAATGCTGTCCCTGGTCCATGCGCGGATCTCCATTAATGATCTTCCCAAGTATTTTGCAATAAAGCGGATCATTATTTCCAACCTCTCTTTCTCAAGAGCATCATACCCTGCCCATCGGGTTTGTATCTCTTGTACTTCTAACCTTCTGATCTCACTATCCAGTGTGGCTGTGTCAAACCCCTGCCTGAAGAGTTGTTCAATTATTTTATCCATGGAGCGGCTGTGTGTGGTGTCAGCTTCTTTGACCAGCTCCTCCAAGGATTTGTCTTCAGCAGTGTGATCATCAGCACTTCTCTTTCGCTTGTAAGTGAGCAGAGGTTGCTTTTCTTTTTCCTCCTCTTGGACTTGCTTCTCTTCCTTTTCCTCGGATCTTTTCCTCTTCCTTTCTTTCACTGCAGTACTCTCCCCCTTTTTGGTTGCATTGGAGGAAGGGTTTGTACCGCAGAAAGAGTCTTTTGGACAGCAGCATCAACCAAGGGCTGTAATGTGAAGAGGAAAGCCTCTCATCAAGGGCTTTGATCACTATATCAGTGATTATGGGTGTGAGGAGAGGGAGGAATTTGGAGTACAGCACCTATTTGCTCAGGAGGGTTCTGTTCCTGAGAAGTAGGGCCTGAAGCAGAGGCAGGTGGTTGATTTTGGGGTGGCTCTGTGTTTGGGAACCTTACAAGGGAAGGTGCCATCTGTGGGTGGATAGAAGCAGATGGTCTTTCTCTTGGAGAGTTGGTCAAGTAGGTTTTGCAGCCTACTGACTTTCTCTTCAGGATTGTGTTCTGGCAAGAACATCATAGAAGAAGCCCAGGTCATCATCAGCCGAAGCTGAATCAGCTGACCTCCTGCTTAGAGCAGGATTTACATGCACTGGGTGTAGACCAGTTGGTGCATGTGCCCCTTGTGCTTGGTACTGGGGACTTCCAGCCTCAGGACAATGTCCATCATCAGCTGTTGCCTCTAGGGAGGTCTTAGCAATGTTACCAGCCTCACTCTGGTCATGTGTTGAGTCAGAGGAGGTGGCAGCCTCACTAGATATTCTAAGCTCCTTGTCTACACCAGGAGATAGAATTGGGAAACCCCTGTGCTGTGGGTTCTCAGGTGCACTGTGTTCCTCCCCCTCAATTATAGAGGAATTCCCAGTAGTAAGTGGTTTCTGGGGAGGGGGTGAGGAGTGCAATTGAGTCAGCACTTGTGCAATGATTAAAGTTGGGCTGTGAGGGGTGGTTGTGTGTGGTGAGGGTATAGAAGCGGTGTGCACCTGGGGTGGATGGTGCTCTTCAATGGCAATCTCCTCAAGTGAGTAAGATCCCAGATTAGTAGGTGCCCCTTGGGTTGCTGCAGGCTCCTGTTGAGAGGAAGCCTGAGCGGCTGTGGCTGGAGGAGTCATGTATCCACTAGGGGGTTTGGACTAGTGGATATATCCTGCGTTTGTGTTGCAGGGGCATCCTCAGGGGACTCAATTCCCTGAGTAGCCATTTTGGTTTCTTGGTGGGGGTTTGGTGGGGACTTTGGATTTGGAGGTGGTGGCTGTGGGTTCCAGCTGCGTGGGTTTTCGCAGCTTGGCAGCCATTTTTAGTGTCCGGTCAGAGTTGTGCGGGAGTATACTTCTGGCAGAAAGCCGTAGCAGGGACTCCCAAGCCAACAAGTCCCTCAGCATTAAGCTGGTCTGTAATAATGGCCATTATGAACCGTGGATAAAGTATCCAACGGTTGGCAGTTAGTTTTTGAGCCATATCTTTGAGCTCTGAAAATATTAATTCTGAAAAGTTTAGTGGTTGTTGCTCAAGGATAGAATACATTACTGCTGCCATTTGGTGGACATTTGATCCCAAGACGACGTCTTAGGGGCCAAACAGACATTTACCATGTGAAAAATCAGGCGCTCAGCGTCATTAAAGTGTTTCTTCATGATGGTGGTGGCACTGAGATCGCCTTGATATCCATGCTGAGCAAATGATAGATCTATGGTGCCGTTCGGATATCCAGCAGGAGAAGTAGCATCACTCAGTGAAGATTTTACGGATTGTTGCAGGAGTAATGACTACTTCTTTGTTGTTGACGACTGACCAGAGGGATGGTGTGTTGCTCTCCTCAGTTGTAACAGTAACGTTCATCCAAATTGGTTCAAGGATTCGGCATGTAAGACGGGGTTCAGAAGGAATGCCTTGTTGTATTGGGACTGAACCATAAGATCGATAGTAGTATCGAACTTAGTCCAGATCGGCGATTTTGTGAGGTAGGCAACACAGTTGTGTGCGGGTTTAATTTGCATAGACGCCATGGAGAAGAGGGAAGTTTTGAGAGGAACGTTAGGTTTGAAGAAGATGAAGCATGGAGAGCTCAGGTTAGGGGTATTTATAGGGTACGGGTAAGGAAATGACTGAAGGATGTGGTGTTAGTCATCAGTAGTTTTAAACGACCGTTGACATGGTATTATCCTTTCAGACGTTGAAACAGCTGAAGTCATGGTGTTAGGCATCAGTAGTTTAGAAAACTACTGAAGACCGTGGTTTTGACTTCAGATGATTGAAACAACTGAGGACATGGTGTTTGTCATCAGTAGTTATGAAACTACTGAAGACAGTGGTTTTGTCATCAGCTATTGTAAACAACTGAAGACTTGGTATTAGTCATCAGTAGTTATAAAACTACTGAGACGTGGTTTTGCTTCGGTTGTTTAGAATGAAACAGCAGTTCTACAAACGACTGAAGAGAAAGTTCTCTTCAGCTATTTTCGTCAATTCTTAGCTTTTCAGCTGTTTCAAACTGTCCTCACACATTCATCGCAGTCTTTTTGGCTGATTTCAGTTGTTTCATAGGACATTAGTACTTATCTGTTTTTACTGATTGCAGTAGTTGTAACTGCATCAGTAGTTGTAACTACATCAGTAGTTTAGAACAGATGAAGTACTTCAGTACTTGTGAGACATTTAGCCTTCAGTAGTTATAAAACTACTGAGGTTAAAAGAGCTCATCAGTACTTATATGTGACATAGGTACTCATGATCATCAGTATGAATTACTAAGATCATCAGTAGTTGTCACTTATTCTAGCTGCAGCATACCAAGCCTTAACACCAGGTTTTGGAAAGTTGAACTATCCACAGGCTTAGTAAAAATGTCTGCAAGCTCATCAGCACTAGGCACAAACTTAGGATCAATCAGACCTTTTTCAAAACAATCCCTTATAAAATGATGTCTGATCTCTATATGTTTGGTCCTAGAGTGCTGGACTGGATTTTTGACAATGCAAAGAGCTGAAGCACTATCCATTAACAATGGAGTCTTAGTCTCTGTAATGCCATAATCCAAAAGTTGGTTTTGAAGCCAGAGTACCTGAGATGTACAGCTTGCAGCAGCAATGTACTCTGCTTCAGCAGTGGATGTAGCAACTGAGGTCTGTTTCTTGCTCTGCCAAGAAATCAAGCAGTTGCCTAGGATTGACATCCACCAGAAGTTGATTTCCTGGTCAACTTAAACCCTGCATAGTCACTGTCAGAAAAAGCAACTAATTTACCAGAATGTCCGGTAGAATACCATAACCTAGAGATGGAGTGCCTTGCAGATATCTAAAGATCCTCTTGACTGCAATCAGATGAGACTCTTTAGGTGCAGCCTGAAATCTAGCACAAACACATGTAGCAAACATAATATCTGGTCTAGAAGCTGTTAAATACATCAAGGACCCAATCATACATCTGTAAAGTGTTTCATCAACCACTTTACCTTTCTGATCTGAGTCCAGTTGTGTGGTGCTGCTCATGGGAGTAGAACAGGGCTTACAGTTTTGTAAATCAAACTTTTGCAAAAGATCTTTTGTATATTTGGACTGATGAATAAAAATTCCATCAGCCTTTTGTTTTGATTTGCAACCCCAGAAAGAACTGTAATTCTCCCATGGCACTCATTTCAAACTTCTGTTGCATCAACTTTGTAAAGGCATCACACAACTTTGGATCAGAGGATGCAAAAAGATATCATCTACATAAATTTGAACAAGTAGATTATGCTGCCCAGTTTTCTTAATGAATAAAGTCTTGTCTATGGAGCCTCTAGTGAAATTTTTTTCCAGAAGAAAGTTTGATAATGTCTCATACCAGGCTCTGGGAGCTTGTTTTAACCCATAAAGAGCTTTATCAAGCTTATACACCCAATTAGGATGTTTATTGTCCTCAAAGCCTGGAGGTTGACATACATAAACCTCTTCTTTAACTTTTCCATACAAAAATGCACTTTTGACATCCATTTGAAAGACTTTAAGGTTTTGATAAGCAGCATAAGCTAAAAACAATCAAATTGCTTCCAGTCTGGCTACAGGGGCAAAGGTTTCATCATAATCAATACCTTCTTCTTGTGCAAACCCCTGAACAACCAGTCTGGCCTTGTTCTTAACAATAAGCCCATTTTCATCAGTTTTGTTCCTAACACACCATTTAGTGCCTATTGCACACTTACCTGGAGGTAGAGGAACCAGTTCCCACACTTGCTGTTTCTTGAACTGAAGAAGCTCAAGCTGCATGGCATCAACCATCCATTGTCCTTTAAGCAATGTGATAATTCTTGGCTCTTGCTGACTGATGAAGAGAGCATAGAAGCAGAAATTTGACAATTGACTTCTTGTTGATACTCCAGCAGTGATATCACCAATGATTTGAGACATAGGGTGATTCTTCAGATCTTGATACACAATGAGATCTGTGCAAGTGTTTTGTAGCGGTTCAGCAGCAACATGGTGATGGTGAATCATTTCCTTGAAACCAATCAGTGGATGGTAATTCAAAGGAGGTTGAATTCGAAGAAATCTCATCAGCATTTGTTGTGGATGGTGCTACTGGCGCTACAGGACACAGGTCTAGCTGAGTCAGGCAGCTGATCACTAAACCTGAAGAGGTGAGTACTGCAATCATCATCATCATCAGCAGTACCACCAGGTGGTGAACTGTTGACAGGAGCAACAGCAGGATGTTGATAAGGAACATATTGCAGTATGTCCAAATCAAATAACTCCACAGGACTTTGGAATCTTGTCCTTTGGAGATTCATTAAACTTACATGTAGAGTTTCTTCAACCATCTTTGTTCTGCAGTTGAAGACTCTGTATGCCTTGCAAGTAGATAAATAACCAACAAAGTGTCCTGCATCCACCTTAGGATCAAATTTGTGGAGTTGATCCTTTGTGTTGAGAATAAAACAGGGACACCCAAATGCTTTGAAAAATGAAATCAGAGGAGCCAAATGATGGAGAACTTCATATGGAGTCTTCATCAACTCTGATTTACTAAGACTCTATTTTGCACATAACAAGCTGTGTTGACAGCTTCGGCCCAAAAGGTCAATGGCAAACCTGAGTCAGCCAGCATGGACCTTGCAGCTTCAATGAGGTCCTGTTCTTTCTCTCCACTACTCCATTTTGTTCTGGAGTCTTTGGATGCTGAACTGCCTTTTGATTCCCTTTGAAAGATAGAAGTCATCAAGTGTATGATTTCTGAACTCAGTTCCATTATCACTCCTAATACACTTGACTGGAGGGAATACTGCTTCTCAATGTACAGCACAAAGTGGATAATCTTCTGAGCAGCCTCATCCTTTGAATGTAGAAAGAAAGTCCATACAATCTGGAGTAATCATCCACAATTACCAGACAGTATTTCTTCTTTGCCATGCTCATTACTCTCACAGGACCAAATAGATCCATATGCAGTAATTGCAAGCAGGCAGTGGACTTGGACACTTCAATAGGAGGAAATGAGACCTTGTGCTGTTTTCCTTTTAAACAAGCAGTGCAGGTTTCATCACAGTGGAACTCCTTTATTGGTAAGCCTCTGACTAAACTATTGTGGCTAAGCTGATTCATGTTTTTGAGATTAACATGACCAAGCCTCCTGTGCCACAGTTTAGATTCTTGAGAAGAGGCTTTGGAAAATAGGCAAGGATTGCCTTTGAGATCTATCTTCTTAGAGAGATCTAAGGCATATACTCTTCCTGTCCTGTTGGCTTTCAGGAGAGTGTGATCATCCAACACCTTGTCAATCAAGTGCAAAACTTTGGATGATAGAATCCTACAGTTTTGACTTGTGAAAAGGGCAACATGGCCTTTATCACACATTTGACTGACACTCAAGAGGTTGTACTTGAGATTTTCCACATGATTAACATCATCAAATTTGATTTCTCCATTGGAGACAAAGCCCTTACCGATGATGTACCCCTAGCATCATTGCCAAAAGACAAATCCCTTCTTTCCTTGAGAGTAGTCATGAAGAAGAGAGATGTTCCCAGTCATGTGCATAGACCCCCCACTGTCTACATACCAGATGCTACTTTGGCATGTTGAAGAACCCTGCAATAATAAACAATCAGTTAGTTTTAGAGACCCAAACCTTTTTGGTTTTGGGCCTGGTCTCATCAATAGATGGTAAACTAACATTTTATTTGTAACAACAGCCTGAGAAGAAGAAGATGGTGTAGAAGAGGAGTCCTTTGGCTTAGACCTCCTTTTCTGTGGTTTCAACATAGGAGAATCTAGTTGGTTACTCTACCCAACAGATGTTGTACCATCATCACCAGCTGTGTGTGATTTTGTGATAAAGCTTTCAGCTCATCAGACACATACTAGTGGAGTTAGATAAGGTCCTATGTTGCACCTTCTTCTTTTGAGCACCCTCAGCTGTTACCTGTTTAACTCCTTCCTTTTTGGATTTCTTTAAGGACTTAAGGGTTACAGGATTTGATGTTGCTGATACAAATGTGGTCTCAAACTCAGTTTTCATTTTTACCATTTTCTCATTAATTTCTTCTTTTTGTTTGAGTTTGGAACCTCTTTTGTACCAACAATCATCTGTAAGATGATTGAACAAACCACATACTTCACATGGTTTCTTCTTCATCTTAGGTTGATCATCAACTAAAGATGGTGAAGCAACAGAAGACTTGTTCTTCAATGCGTTGGAAGCATTGGTTGCTTTCTTGACTACCTCTTTAGTAGTCTTCAAACTCTTTCTACTGCCAGTTTTCTTCTCTTCAGTACTGACAGCATTTGAAGTTTGAACTTCAGGTGTTAAATCCTGCTCTCCAGTCCTTTCAGGACCTTCAGGATTAACTCCTGAGTTGATCAACCTATTGAACATCTGAATGTCAGCATTTGGACCTGGGTAACTGCAAGGGTTTCTTTGAGATCTTTGTACTTCTCTAGAAGTACATCTTCTCTAGCCTTATCATCAATTATTTGGCAATTCAGTTTATAAACCTCATCATTTTTATCTTTGAGCACAAACTCAAACTCAGCTTTGTTTTTGGAAATTATTTGTTCTAGCTCAATGTTCTTATTAATTAAATCTACATTTGCTTCTCTAATGGAAGCAAATGCTGCTATGCATTGTTCAGAACATAATTTGGCTTTTGCCTCAGAGGATACCTGTGATACCTGAGGTTGTAGAGGCATTGGAAGATGAAGTATCAGCAGACTCCAAAGCCATAAGAGCTAGATTCCAAAGGGACTGTCACCACCATGTTGACCAGCACCTGAGAACAGTTGATCATGACCAGACAAGTCATCTGGTAAACTGCTCCAGTCAACAACTCCTGGGGTGAAGAAGCTGTGTTGTTGAGATTGAGGTTGTTGATGAGATAGGGAAGGCCGAGGTTCTGGTAATGCATGAGGTTGTGGTGTCATAGGAACTTGAACTTGATTTGACTGTGGCATGTAATAACAAGGGTACTGATATGGCATTTGACCCTGAGGAAGAAAATATGCCGGAGATTGTTGTTGAGGATGATGACTAGATGTGACAGGATGTTGCCCTCTGTGTTGTTGACTATTGCCAGGAAAAGTCACAAAGGGTGCAGTAGAGTTAGATCCAGTTGATCTACACTCTCTTGCAAAGTGTCCAAGCCGTTGGCATTTGTGACACCTCAACTTGCTCTTGTCAAAACCAACTTTGGTTTTGCCAGAGAGTCCTGGGAATTTTCTTCCAGTTCTTTTGTAGAACTTCTGAGATCTGATATTTATCAAGGCCATTTGGCTCAAAATATCCATCTCTTCTAAGTCATCATCAGCAATCCCCTTGAGATCATCCATGATGAAACATAGATTGTCATTATTACACCCAGTAAACTGACCATCAACACTTACAAATGCAGAATCAGAAGTGCTTGAAGAAAAATTAATATGCTCATCATACTGGCATTCAGATGAAGCATATTCTGACTCATGACCCACCAAGGCAGTGTTGCCTTGTATAAAGTCTTCAGTGAGCTTTCCAGATGAAGACAGCTTTCTCTTCTGTTCTATCTCTCTCTCAAAAGTGAGCAATTTCCCATGGAGTTGGGTGAGAGATAGTTTGTCCAAACTTGCACTGGAGCGTAGGACAATAGTATATGTGTCCCATCTCTCAGGCAGTGATCTGAGAAATCTGTTATTCATCTGAATATTGGTGTATTCAAGTTTGACCATTTTTAGTTCAGAGATCAAACAAGAAAACCGCTCATATTGTTGAGTCAGTGTCTCACCCTTTCTATGAGAGAATGTCTCATATTGTTGGGCAAGAATTTCTCTATTATTGCCAAGACCTCATCTGTTCCTCCAAATGTTCTTTCAAAGCAATCCAGAGGTCATGGGCAGTTTCATGATGCATTAGCCCAGAATAGATTTCATTGGGCAATGCCATGGCCAGAATTCCATGGGCTTTTGCATCAATCTCAAGCAACTTCTTATCCTCATCTGAGTATTGCTCCCTCCTCTTCGGAACCATTTGATTGGTTTCCGGGTTATTCACCATAGGCTTGTGTGGACCATGTACCACTGATGTCCAACACCCTGCGCTGTTAACAGACAGGTGATGGAGCATACGTCTTTGCCATATGTTATACTCATTCCTAACCAGCATAGGTGGCTTGGTTGAGGAACCAGTATTGTGAGGATCATTGGAAGGAGTGGTCATTTTCAGTTCAAAAACAGTTTAGTTCAAGTTTTAAAAAGTTTTAGACAAACCACAACAAACTCAATGAGAACCAAGAAAAAGATCTCAGGATGAATGAGCAGAAATACAGAAAATTCAATCTCTATAACCGTTTCTTGCAAAAACAAAAGCTAATTCAATCAAACTTAGATCTTGAATAGCAGTTTCAATGATCAATTATTAGATCGATCAATGATTAACCTGCTCTGATACCATTTGACAGGATCAGAGATCACAAGTTTGATGTATCAGAATACAAAGCAGCGGAATACAAACAAGAATTAGACAAATTGTAGCAAGCAATCGATACTTGTAAGCATTGAGATCGCATACGGTTATAGGGAGAGAATATGTATTTCTGATTTCTAGGAATGTTTATAGATGTAGAATATTTCTAATCAAATCAATCATTCATTCCATTCAATTACTCATTCCTCATTGATTACAATAGGTTGTCACTCCTTATATAGAGTGCAACGATCACTGCTGTTATCACGGAAAGTGACAACTGGCAGATCCAATACAAAAATAACTAATTCTTAACAAACTACTGAAATGTTCACAACTACTGAGAACATATCAGCATGTTAAGTACAAAAATATAAAACTACTGAAACTACAACGACTGAAGAACAAGCTCTTCAGTCGTTTTACAAAACTACTGAAACATAAAAATATAAAACTACTGAAACTACAATGACTGAAGAACAAGCTCTTCAGTCGTTTTACAAAACTACCGAAACATAAAAATATAAAACTACTGATATCACAACTATTGAAGAAGTACTCTTCAGCAGTTGTGACAAACTACTGAGGCTTCAGTACTTGATCTTCAGACTTTGACCTTCAGGTGTTTCATCAGCTGATGACTTCAGTAGATATCATCAGCTGATGTCTTCAGTCTTTGTCTTCAGACTTTGTACATCAGTTGTTGATCTTCAGCACTTGTGAACTCTTCAGCTGTTGTACTTCAGTACTTTGGTCTTTCAGCTTCAGCACTTGTGTTCTTCAGCTGTTGTACTTCAGTACTTTGGTCTTTCAGCTTCAGCACTTGTGTTCTTCAGCTGTTGTACTTCAGCACTTTGGTTCTTCAGCTGTTAAGGTCTTCAGCACTTGATCTTCAGCTGTTGAAGTCTTCAACACTTGTCAAACTACTGATGAGGCTTTCAGCAGTTGTTGTGATACCGTGTGGGACTTAGAGGTTTTCTGATCTTGGCTCATTGGTTCTTTTGGTCCAACATCCATTTAAAACAATGTGGTTATGAATTAAAGTTTGTTAACAATGGTATTTATGTTTGTATGGATGATGTATTTTATTTCAAGGCTGTGCCTTTTAATAGGAACTATGAATTGGTTCAAGATAATTCATCCTTTGATAACTCATTATACCAATCAAGCACCAATAAACTTAAAATGGGTTAAGTGATTCTTATCTTTGGCATTGTCGTCTTTGTCACATAAACAAGAATCGGATTCAAACACCTCAAAAGAATGGTCTTTTGAAAACAAATGAAAATTTTCATTTGATAAGTGTGAATCTTGTTTACAAGGTAAGATGACCAAGTCGCCTTTTAGTGGTACTAACGAGAGGGAAAAAGACTTATTGGGAATCATACATTCAGATGTATATGGCCCTTTTAAGACAATGACTAGAAATGGTGAAAGATACTTCATTACCTTTACCGGCGATTATAGTCGCTATGGTTATGTGTACTTGATGACACACAAACATGAAGCTTTTGAAATGTTCAAAACTTCAAGAATGAAGTAGAAAATCAACTAAATAAAACTATCAAAGTTCTTCATTTATATAGAGGAGGTGAATACCTAAGTGGGGCTTTTCAGGATCATCTAAGAAATTGTGGGATCTTCTCACAAATTACTCCACCTGGAACACCAAAACATAATGGTGTGTCTGAAAGGAGAAATCGGACCCTATTGGCTATGGTTCGATCTATGATGGCTATAAGCTCACTACCTCTATCATTTTGGGGTTTCGCATTGCTCTCCGCGGCTCGTATTTTGAATATGGCCCGGACCAAGAAAGTGAATTCGACACCTTTTGAATATGGCATGGAAGAGTTCCATCACTATCATATTTAAAAGTATGGGGTTGTGAAGCTTACATTAAGCTAAACACCCAAAACAAGTTGGAAAGTCAATTCACTAAGTGTATATTTGTTGGATATCCCAAAAACTGTATAGGATACTACTTCTTTGATCCAACAGAGCAAAAGGTATTTATAGCTCAAAAGGTAGAGTTCTTGGAAGCTAAGTTCCTTATGGAAGGAATAGCGTATAGAACAGTGGAATTTGATGAGGATCAAGATCCACAAGCTGATACATGTTTGGTTGACACTAGCAATCAACAAGAGGTTGTTGATAATGATCAAGAGGTTGATCAATACACACGAAACATTTGCAGATCCGGTAGAGTTAGAATTCCACCTAAAAGATATGGATTTTTCATGAATGGATGCTATGTGGTTGATTCAGATGAGCAAACTACATACCATGATGCAATGTCCAATTTGGATTGTGAAAAATGGTTGGAAGCCACGAACATAGAGATGCAATCCATGTATGACAACCAACTTTGGAAATTGGTTGACCCTCCACTTAACTCCAAACCGGTTGGATGCAAGTGGGTTTTCAAGAAGAAAACCGATATGCATGGAAATTTGGATACTTACAAAGCAAGACTTGTAGCAAAAGGTTTCACTCAAAATCAATGGGTTGATTATGATGAAACTTTCTCGCCTCTGGCAATGCTAAAGTCAATTAGGATATTATTTGCCATAGATGCATATTATGACTTTGAGATTTGGCAAATCGATGTCAAAACTGCTTTTCTTAATGGTTCAGCCTGATGGTTTTGTTGATCCAAAGTATCCTAGTAAAGTATGAAAGCTAAAGAGATAAATCTATGGATTGAAACAAGCATCGAGAAGTTGGAATCAACGTTTTGATGAAGAGATCAAGAATTTTGGTTTCATCAAGAACGCTGACGAGGCTTGTGTATATAAGAAGGCTAGTGGGAGCATAATTACATTCTTAGTATTGTATATTGATGACATACTACCTTTTGGAAATTATATTCCAACCATGGAAGGTGTTAAAACCTGGCTTGGAAGATGTTTTTCCATAAAAATCTCCGTGAAGTCGTCTATATTTTGGGAATAAAGATCTATAGGGATAGATCGAGGCGGTTGATAGGATTAAATCAAAGTGCATATATTAGTAAAGTCTTGAAAAGGTTCAAGATAGAAAAACTCTGAGAAAGGTATGGTACCTATTCAAAGAGGGACAATATTAAGTACATTTCAATGTCCAAGCTCAAAGGATGAGCAACATCGAATAAATGACATCCCATATGCGTTTGCTATAGGATTTATCATGTATGCGATGATATGCACTAGATCGGACGTGTCATGTGTGTTAAGCACAACAATCAGATATCAGCAGAATCCAAGTAATAGCCATTGGATGGCTATTAAAAGTATGATGAAATACCTTGGGAGGACTAAGGAAATGTTTCTAATATACAGATCTAATGAAGAGGAACTCGTTGTAAAGGGTTACACGGATGCGAATTTCCAAACCAATCAAGATGATTCTTGATCACAATCGGGGTATGTCTTCATTATGAATGGGGTAGCATTGTCCACCACAAAATCCGAATACATAGCCGCATTATTAGCAGCTCAGGAAGCTGCATGGATAAACAAATTTATCGCCGACCTAGGGTGGTCTCTACCATTCAAGACCCCCTAGAAATCTTTTGTGATAACAAGGGTATGATTGCACAAATCAAGGACCCCTGTGCACATCAAAAGGCTAGGCACATTGAGTGGAAATTCAACTACATAAGGGATGAAGTTGAAAAGGGAAAGATATATATTCGTAAAGTTCACACCAATCAATACATTGCGGATCCACTCACGAAGCTCCTTGAAAGTGCAAAGCATGAAAGTCATACTTGTGCCTTCAAACTTTGATATTCTAGTGATTGGAATTGATCTGTTTAGTACTTAAAAGTTTGGAACAATGTAATATTTAACTCTTTATATACTTGTGATATTTTGAGTTATATTCATTTTAGCATGTATACATCCATGAATATGATTATTATTCTCAATGTCCGTAGTCGGTCATGTTTGTGGGAACATATATGAACATAAAACTATTATGAACATGGATTGGTTGATATTCATAAGGAATGAATATTGAGCAATTGGTTGCTGCCAAAGTTCATAGATACTTGTGGGATACAAATATTGGACTAACCCGCGTCTCAAATTTAACTACATGGAATCTTCTTGATTGATCATAAGTAAATTTGAGTAAAGGCAAATATCATTTGGTATCCTCCGACCTGAGATACATATTGGGTTTTGATATTTACCAAATGTTATACCTTGAGCTAGTTCTTCACTGCCCTGAAATAATGGACAGTACATAAGGCTATGTTCAGGTGTGACACGAGGTGATTGTGAGAAACGTATGTAGTCAAGATGGAATTTGTTCCTCTTATTCGTTTAGAGCAAGATGTCTATGGCCTGATTAAGTTAAATCAACAAGGAATGATCTTTCTGTGTCCTTGGATTTAACATGACATCTGTAACAAAAGGATAAATGATTGATTCACCTAAATCATTTCAAGTTGGATACTTGAATGGGATGATGTTATTGAATGGATGTAAGTCATGCGTATTAAGGGTAGTAAATTGTAGTTAGGCGGTATTTACTACTTGCATAAATCTTCTATGAATCTTGTGCAAGTGGGAGATTGTTGGATTCTTTATGCCCAAGACACATAGAACATTGATGTCATTAGTACGCTATGATCCAAGTCGGGTCATACCCATTAATAAACTTAGCAAAAACCAATTCATATTTAATTGATGGTATGATCATCCAATTAAATAAATACACAAATTTAGAAAATGGGTTTTCTAAATAAGTTGCATATGAGATTGAACAACTTATAGGGATAATTTGTTCATGGGTATTATTTGTAATGTTGTTTAATTTAGTTAAATAACATCAAATAATAAAAGTGTATAGGAGTTATATAATTAAAAGGTTAATTATATACCTATTTTAACAACTGGTTTATAAAAATTGGAGATTGGTTTTGGGGGGGAAAACCCCATCTCATGACCATATTCGGCCGCCCCCTTTACGGGGAGTGGATCTTGATTGTTTTCTATGCACCATACTCCAAGAACTAGACACACACTCCATCTTCTTCTCTCTCTCACATGCAAGAACCCAAAAATGAACATACTCTCTCCTTCTCTTGAAGAAACTCACGGCTAGAAGGTGGTTCGAGCAGCTTCTTCTTTGGGTTTTGGTGTTCAAATCCTAGCAATAAAGGTGCTTGATTGATGCTTGTGGGTATTGTAGAGATTAATGAAGAGGCTGATGCAACCTAAACATCATTAGTCTTTCCTGCATGTTGCACAAGTGCATTAAAGAAGAAGCTTAGGAAGTTTCACACATGAAACAGAAAATACTCTAAGTGTGAAATCTTCCGAAGCCAAGACCAGTATCTTCCGATGCCAAACATGAAGTCTTCCGAAGCCTCAGAGATAAAGTCTTCCGAAGCTTCAACTCATGAAGATAGATTTCTTCCAAAGACTTTTAGTAACATGCTTTATAGATTTCTTCCAAAGACTTTTAGTAACATGCTTTATCTGATGTACTGTTCTATAAAGCTGGACACATTTCCGCTGCACCTCTGCAAGTCACAAACTTACATGAGTTGGTGAAAAGGTCCATGCTTTTGGTAACCGTACATTGAGGTCTTGAGTATGTAACTTTCTACTTTATTTACTTTATCCTTTTTGTAATAGATAAGGATGTGAGCTATGGCATGTCATAGTCACAAGTCAAAAGGCAATCTGCCTTTTGACTCTACAATTGATTTTGTTTGTGTCTAGTCAATTGTATCCAGCTGGCTTTCAAAGTATAGCCGGCTGTACGATGTAGTATAAGTATCTCATGTTCTTGTATCTTTCGAATATGCTTTTGTAACAATTGTAATAGAACATAGAGAAGGCAATATACTGCATTCTTGAAAACCAAATACTTGTGTTCTTTGTGTTCTATCTCTTGCATTACTTGTGTTCTTAGCATCTCAACACTTGGTTAATCCAGTTTACTGTTTGATGAAAGTTTAGTTAATCTCCTCTTTGTGTTGTTATGTTGTAACTATAACCCTTCAACGATCCTACATTTGGTATCAGAGCATTTCAGGCTCTTGATATAAGATCTCACCATCTTAAGATCCCTCACACACACAAATACTAAAACTTTTCAAATGACAGCCATTTCCAAAACGGATATGGAAACTGGAACCATGAACAAGTCCTCACTGATCACTCTTGATGAGTTTGATACCTGGTGTTTAAGAATGGTAGGTTTCATCAGGTCTCTTGATTCAAGAATGTGGGAGTCTATTAAGAATGGACCTTTTATACCTAGCACCCCTTCTGCTACTGTTGCTGGTATGATTCCCAAAGATGAGGCTAACTACTCTGATGAAGATAGGAAGAGAGTAGAGATAGACAGAAAAGCCATGACAGCTCTTCAAACTGCCCTTCCAAACTCTGTATACAGAGGTTTCAAGAAGTGCAAAACAGCCAAGCAGCTGTGGGATGCACTGAAAATAATGTATGAGGGTTCTTTTGAAGCTAAGGAGAAAAAGAAGGATCTCCTGAAGCAGCAGTTTGAAAACTTCACCTTCAAAACAGGTAAAACCATGACTCAGCAGTATTTCAGATATGTTGAGATTGTGGATACCCTAGTGGATGGAGGAGTTTCTCTTAAAAATAGAGACATTGTAAGGAAGTTCATGTCCTCACTTCCTAGGCAATGGACACACTACTGTGTGATGATCAAGAGAACTGAAAATCTCAAAACTCTTACTCTGACAGAGTTATATGGGATTCTCAATGGCTACCAGATGGAGATGAACATGCAAGGTTCATGTGGCAACTCTAACAATCAAATGGGTCCAGCCCTACATGTGATTGAAAGGGATAACATAGAACCCAAACATCATCTCTTATGCTACCCTGACAATTAACCAAAGGGTCCTTTCATCACCTTCCTAGAGACACCAGGGGAGAACTACACTCAAGGAAGCCCATTCCAAGAGACAAGCTCTTCTCAAGCTTTTGTGTCTTCTGATGAAAGCTGTGGCAACTCTCTTTTCACTCTTGAAGACCTAGACTGTATCCATCCAGATGATCGAGAGTATATGGAAATAGTCTAGCATATGGCTCTTCTCACTCACAGAGCCAAGAAGTTCTACAAGAGGACTGGAAGGAAGTTTCCAAGCAATGCAACCAGTGGAAAGTTTGGACTGGACAAAGGCAAAGTCAAGTGTTACAACTGTAACTTGATGGGCCACTTTGCCAGAGAGTGTAAGGCACCTAGAACAAATGGTGGTCAAACAGAATCCAGACCAAACTACATTGACAAAGCTCTCTAGAATGAGAAGTCAAAGCAGCAAGCTGCTGTTCCTATTGAGGAAGGAGTCTTTGACTAGAGCTTTTAGGTGGAAGATGCTTCTCCAAACCAAGCACTAATGGCTGATCATGATGATGCCAAGGTATTAGAACATCTCTATACTCTTGAATGCATTGCTAAAGTTAACAGGTACAAGTCCTACAACTTTGAACTGAGATCTGACCTTGAGTCCTTAAATATTTTAAAATATGATTTTAGAAAGTCTGAAAATGATTATAAGCTGAAAATAGAGGACTTAGAGAAAACCATTTCAGTTCTAAAACACGAACACATAGATTTTAGGACTCAGATCAAAGATCTCATAACCAAGTTAACTGAGTGCTAGGCTGAGCTTGTGATCAGCAAAGCCAGGGCAGAAAAGAGTGTTCTTGAAGAAGAGACCTTCAAGAACGAATATCCTCATCCCTACACAACAAAGTGTGCTATCAAAACAGGAAGGGACTAGGATCCAATGAGATAGCTCCTCCACACACAATCTTGTCCATAAGATCTCCTAGGTGTGAAACTTGTGAAGATGAGCTTCCTCTTATAGATCTCATGAGTAAAGAGGATGAAGAAGAGATAGTGAAGAATCCCTCTGAAAAGAGTGAAGAGGAGGATTCCAAGAAGGGCCACTATCCTTCTGAAGAGAAAGTGAAGACTGTGATGACCAAGTCCATGAGAAAGAACTTGATGAGAAAGAGCAAAAGAAAGGCAAGGAAGGCTCAAGAGATCAAGATTACTTTTGACTCTAAGCAGAAACAAGTTTTTATCTCTACAGGGTTTAAAGTGGTAGGGACTGAAGACATCAACCTAAACTCTTCTGCTAAGAGTTCTGGTTCTTGTTCAACTCATCTCAGCAGCAAGAAGAAGACTGATCTGCTGTGTACCACTGCTGCACAGCCTGGACCATCAAACTCCAACCACAGTCCTCAGCCCAAGAGGATTGTCTCATCATCTGAAAAGATGAAGGTGGAGAAGGGATTTGACCAAAGATAGTCCTATTCCAAAGAAAAGGCTCTAGTGAAGAAGAAGATGAATTGTGTCATGTGTGAAAGTACCACTCACATTGCCAATGATTGTCCCCTCAATCCTAAAGGTACTGTCCATATGGCCAAAACAAAGGCTTCAAAGAGTTCTAAGAAGATTCATGCTTCAGAAGGAAAAACTGTTTCCTTCGGAAGCTCCATGTCTAAGAAGAAGGGAAGTGGAAAATTACCCTCGGAAGAGAAATTGGTCTCGGAAGAAAGGAGTTCTTCCGAAGCACTGAAGTCTATGCAGTGTCTATAGAATCTTCCGAAGGTTCAGTCATCAAAACTTTCAAAGTTCCAAAAGATTCCGAAGTTTTGAAGGTCAAGTCCAAGACTTCAAAGGTGGTATGGATGTCTAAGAAAGACCAAGTGACTGAGAATTTTCCATCAACAACAGCTCAAGATCCTCTTAAAACAACCATAGGATCTATTACTATTGAATTACCTTCTGCAAATGAGTCCAAGACAAGCAAGGCTTGGGTTTCCAAATGTAACTAATCATTCGCTTTGTGCAGGGACAGCTAAAGACAGACAGAAATATCTGGATCATAGACAGTGGCTGTTCCAGGCACATGACAGGCAATAGGTCACTACTCCAGAACTTTGAAAGGATTTATGGATGACCAGTTGCTTTTGGAGGAGATGAAGGTGGCTACATTTCTGGAAGGGGCAAGGTCACAAATGGCAAGCTCAGCATAGAAAAGGTAAACTTTGTTAAGGAGCTAGGATACAATCTTCTGAGTGCATCTCAATTTTGTGTGCAGTCATAACATGCTCTTTACTGAGCATGAGTGCATTGTTCTTAAGCCTGGTGTGGTCATTCTTTATGAGCATATCCTGCTTAGAGTCCCCAGGAAAGGAAACATATACAAGATGGATTTGCAAGAAATCTCTCCCTCTAGAGAAGTTTCATGCTAAGAAATCAGATGATGGACACTTTATTGGATACTCTTCCCAAGCTAAGGCTTATAGAGTGTACAATCTCAGAACTAGAATTGTTGAGGAGTCAGCCAATGTGACTTTCAATGAACACACACCCTGTGTTGCTGGTTCTGGTCCGGATTGGTTATTTGATCTTGACTTGGTTACCAACTGTTTTAAAAAATCTTGTGAGAATGTTTTAGGATCTGCAGCAAATTTAAATAAAGATGATCCTGACCCAAGATTTGAGCTAGGAAGATCCTCAAGTCATACATCTTCAGCTCCAGTTGGAATCACTTCTGCAAATAAGGTTTCTGTCAGCACAACAATGACAAACTCAGCTGATACATCTTGTATGCCTTCAAATTTCAGCTCAGAGGCTCTACAACTAGATAAGAACACCTCAACTGTGGAAGATAACAATGGTGGTGGTGACAGTGACCAAGAATTTCTTGATGCCACTAACCACACCATTGATGAGAACATCAATGATGTCACACACTGCTTGGATCAAGTTTCACTTGAAAAGTGTGCTGATGTGGTGGGAGAAATATCCATGCCAGATCTAAGTTTCTCTAATTTAGATCTTTCTTAACAACTTGCTGTGATCCGTTAGCTTAGGATCCACAAGTCTCACCCTACCACAAACATCATTGGAGATGTTCTCTTAGGGGTAAAGACAAGAGGACAAACCCATAAAGCAAATATTTGTCTTCACTCTTGTTTTCTATCCTAGATAGGGCCAAAGAAAGTTGATGAAGCTCTAAAGGATAGAAGTGGGTTGAAGCTATGCAACAAGAGCTGCTTCAATTCAAAAGGCAGAAAGTTTAGAACCTTTGTCCTCTTCCTTCTGGGAAGACTACCATTGGAACCAAATGGGTATTTAGGAACAAGAAGGATGAAAGAGGCATTATCATCAAGAACAAAGCTAGACTGGTTGTTCAAGGATACACACAAGTAGAAGGGATTGACTACACTAATGTCTTTGCTCCAGTGGCAAGATTAGAAGCTGTTAGGATATTCCTGGCATTTGCTGCATCCAAGAACTTCAAGGTCTTTCAACTTGATGTGAAGTGTGCCTTTTTGTATGCAGTGATAGATAAAGAGGTTTATGTCAAACAACCACCTGGTTTTGTAGATCCTGATCATCCTGATTATGTCTGCAAGCTTGACAAAGCTCTCTATGGGCTGCATCAGGTACCCAGGAAATGGTGTGAGACACTATCTGAGTATCTTTGTAAACATGGATACAAGAGAGGTACTATAGATGGAACTCTCTTCAGCAAAGAAGAAGGAAAAGACATATTGCTGGTTCAAGTATATGTGGATGGCATCATCTTTGGTTCAACTAATCCAAAGCTCTGCAAAGACTTTGAAAAGCTTATGAAAGACAGATTTGAAATGAGTGCCATGGGGGAACTCAATTTCTTTCTGGGAATTCAAGTGAAGCAAGTTGAAGATGGCATCTTCATAAGTCAATCAAAGTATGTTCAGGACATACTCAAGAGGTTCAATATGACTGAGTGTAAGAATGCTAAGACACCCATAGCCAGAAACCACTCTCTTGGTCCTGATCTTGAGGGGGAGTGTGTAGATAAGCACTTATATAGGGCTATGATTAGGTCTCTCATCTATCTTACTGCTAGCAGGCCTGATATCATGTTTGCTACATGCATTTGTGCAAGATATCAAGCCAACCCTAAGATGTCTCACCTTATCACAGTCAAGAGGATTCTAAGATACCTCAAAGGTGCATCAACACTTGGACTATGGTATCCTAAGAATTTTGACTTCAATTTGTATGCGTACACAGATAGTGATTATGGTGGTTGCAACATGACTGCAAAGTCTACATCTGGGGGATGTCAATTTCTTGGTGGAAGGGTTGTCTCATGGCAATGCAAGAAATAATCCTATGTCTCTGCATCAACTGCTGAAGCTGAATACATTGCTGCTGCAAGCTGTTGTGCTCAAGTACTTTGGATTCAAAATCAGATGTTGGACTATGGGTTAAACTTCAAGGAGACTCCCATTCACATAGACAACAATAGTGCTATCTCAATCACAAAGAACCCTGTGCAACACTCAAGGACAAAGCACATCAATATCAGGCATCATTTAATAAGAGATAACTATGAAAAGGGATTAATTAAACTTGTCAAAGTTCATACTGATGAACAATATGCTGATCTGTTTACAAAGGCCTTTGATGAACAGAGATTTAAATATCTAATATCAGCTATTAGGATGATAAACTTTGAGGAAGCTTTTCTTAAAAATAATTCTTATTATTTCTTTAAAATTTATGTGTGTCCTAAGTTGACTAGTTCATCACTTTCATAAGCTCATGTTTTCTTTGGATGAAAATTTCTTTTTGAAGACTTTCCTTAGCTTTTTGAAAATTTCTGATACTTTGGAAGTTATGCTTTTAACTTCAGAAGTAAATCATATCTTCAGAATAAACAACTGTCTAAGAAATATACCTTCGGAAGAGTTTTCAAACTTATCTTCCGAAGCTTAAATACTTGTCTCAGACACGTACTTATTTTCAAGGACCATTTACTTCCGAAGCAAAATTAACTCTCGGAAGCTTTGTTGGTTTATATACAAAGCATTCAAGTTTTAATTTCTCTTACGAAGCAAAATTCTCAAATCTCTCAGAAAATTCTTCTGAAGTCATTTTAGCTTCGGAAGCTTTTTAATTAAAACTTCCGAAGATAATTAACCTTAGGAAGCTTTTAGACTTCCAAGAAAACTACTTTTTGAGCAAAAGTAAACTACTTTTTCAGAGGTGGGACCGACATCTGGATTTCAAAGTTTATCCTTTTTCATTAAACTTTATCTAAAATCTTTCTCACATATAAACCCAACAGTTTCCCCCCTCTTTCTATCATCTGTTCTTCCTCCAAATCTAAAACCCCAAATTTCTCTCTAAAATTTCTTTCTTCTTTCTTCATCCTTAAGCTACTTCAAAATGGCCAACCTTTCTCACAGAAATGATCCCAACTTTACCATGCAGCTACACAGACAACACAATCAGGTTGCTCTGTTAAGCTCTGAGAAAGATCCTCATTTCTCAAAGGTTTTTCGTATCCTAACTCTGTCAAACTACTTCACCTCCCTAACCATTGATCCTGCACTCCATGAGGATCAGTTGCTTGAATTCAGGAAGACCTGCCAAGAGGTCCTTATGGACGGGGAGAAGGCACTATCTGCCACAGTGAAGGGGAGAACAATCTTCATCACTCCGGCCATCATCAACAGACATCTTCAGCTGGATGATGAAGAAGGTGAGGTGTTTTTCCCAAAGGAAGCTATCAATCATTCCTTTGAGCAGATATGAGGGAGATTTCTCTGTAAAGACCTTTAGGAAAGGGAAGGTCTCATCTCAGTGGAGATTTCTGCTCCATGTGGTCATCCACAGCTTATCAAACAAGCATGGTAGATGGGACCAGATTCCTGAGGATCTCTCCTTCATAATCCATGGAATGCTTCAGGGGTCAAATTCAGGTATTCTTAGTTTATTTATGCAAACTTACTTGCTAATTTAGACTCCTTAGAGTATTACATGTTTCCTAGATATGTCCAGTACATTCTTAACTGTGAACTAGGCTCACAGTTGAGGGAAACGGGTAACATTCTTAAATTGGGACAGATGAAGCCCGACATTAAGCCCACTGTTGGATTCTCTACGGTTGAAACTGCCCTAGTCCTAAAAATGTTAGAGCTCATTTCTCATCTCTTCAAGAATCAGTGCTAAGGTTCCTCATGCTCAGCCTGATGAGCACATAGCCCTACTGCCTTAAGCCATCACTTTGAGTCTCAACACTCAAGTGATCAACCTTCAGGGGACAGTTAACATCCCCAGCCTATAGATCTCAACCAACCATTCCTAACCTTGACTTCTATACTGATGAAGATATAGGTTCAGTGAGTATAATGAATATCTCTTCTTTCCACATACTCAAAGACAGATGTCTGGAGTAATGACCACTTTTTGGCCATGGACAAACGATGAAAAGACTCTGTGTCATTCTCCTCAGAGACCAGAGTGACGTTTGTCCAGAATTGGTTAAGGGATTCGGCATATATGGTGGGATTTACCAGAAAAGCCGTGTTGTAGGATGGACTGAACCATTAAATCATGGCGTTTGAAACTTGGTCCAGTATGGCGATTTGGTAAGATGTGCGACACAATTGTGTTGAGGTTTTAGTTGCATGGTCGCCATTGACGAAGAGAGGTTACAGAGTTTTTGAATGTTAGGTTTGAGGAGAGAAGAAAGTAAAAACTCTGAAGGTGGGATAAGGTATTTAAAGGGTCAGGTTAGAAAACGACTGAAGGTTTTGGTGTTAGTCATCAGTTATTGAAACTACTGATGACTGGTATTAACTTTCAGACGTTGAAACAGCTGAAGTCTTTGATTTAGTCATCAGTAGTTATAAAACTACTGAAGACAGTTTTGACTTCAGGTGATAAAACAACTGAAGACTTGGTATTAGTCATCAGTAGTTGTGAAACTACTGAAGACTTGGTTTTACCATCAGTTGTTGTAACAGCTGAAGACTTGGTGTTAGTCATCAGTAGTTGTGAAACTACTGAAGACATGGTATTGCTTCATTGTTTAGAAGGAAACAGCAGGGTAGAACACTGAAGAGAAATTACTCATCAGCTGTTTTTGTCAATTCTTAGCTTTTCACTGTTTCATACTGTCCTCAACACTTACTCATCAGACTTTCATCTGCTTTTCAGGTGTTTCATAGGACGTCAGTACTTAGCTGTTTTTACTAATTTTAGTAGTTTTAACTACTCAGTAGTTTAGAACAAATAAAGTACTTCAGTACTGTGATGCATTTAGCCTTTAGTAGTTATAAAACTACTGAGGGAAAGAACTCATCAGTACTTATGTCATGGTTACCAATGATCATCAGTACTTATTACTGAGATCATCAGTAGTTTTCACTTATTCTAGCTGCAGCTACCAAGCCTTAACACCAGGTTGTGGAAAGTTGAACTATCCAAAGGCTTAGTAAAAATGTCTGCAAGCTATCAGCACTAGGCACAAACTAGGATTAATACGACCCTTTTCAAAACAATTCTTATAAAATGATGTCTAATTTCTATATGTTTGGTCCTAGAGTGCTGGACTGGATTTTTGACAATGCAAAGAGCTGAAGCACTATGTTGGACCAAAAGAACCAATGAGCCTGATCAGAGAAACCTCTAAGTCCCACAAGACATCACAACAGCTGAAGAAGACCTGATCAGCTGTTCTACAAAGTCTGAAGAATACAACTGCTGAAGTACATCTGAAGTACTGAAGACAAAGACTGAGACAACAGCTGAAGATCTAAAGTCTGAAGACTTCAACAAGTACTGAAGACAAAGACTGAAGATCAACAGCTGAAAGACAAAGTCTGATGTTCAAGTACTGAAGACATCAGCTGATGTTAACAGCTGATGACAACAGCTGAAGAGGGCTTCTTCAGTTGTTGTGATGTTTTTTCTTCTTCAGTAGTTTTCTTTTCCTTTCAGTAGTTTGTTTACTTTTCTTTTCAGTACTTGTAAACAACTGAAGAGGTTGTTCTTCAGTTGTTGTAGTGTCAGTAGTTTTATGTTTTTCAGTAGTTGTAAATAAGATGTTTAAACTTAGGAACATTTGTAAGAAGATGTCAGTTGTTGACATCTTCAGTAGTTGTTAAACATCAGTAGTTATAAAACGGTTACATGTCACTTTCAGGTGACATCAGCCTACGTCATTCTTTCCTTTATAAGGAAAGATGACTCACCTGTAATCGTGCCTTTGAGGCCGACAATCTTAATGCAATATTCCTTTTGTCGGATATTTCTCTCTCTATAACAATTCTTTTATCGTTTTATATCGATGTTCTTGTTGAATTTGTCTAATTCTGAGCTATTCCGCTGCTATATCTGTTCAATCGATTAAACCAGGGCTGAGATCCTAACAAATGGTATCAGAGCAGGTTAATCATTGATCGATCTAACATTGATCATTGAAACTGTTCAATCGCTCTAAGTTTAATCGAATTAGCAAAATTCGCAAGGATCTGTTATAGAGATTGAGAGTGTATCGCTTCTGGCCGTTTTATTTGAGGTTCTGTGTGGTTCTGAGCTAAATTTATTGTGATTTTACTTGAATCTGTCTGATTTTCCACAATGACTACTTCTTCGAATGATCCTTTCAATACTGGATCCTCTACCAAGCCTCCGATCTTGGTGAGGAATGAGTATAACATTTGGCAGAGAAAATTGCTCCATCACCTGTCTGTCAATAGCTCAGGTTGTTGGACATCTGTGGTACATGGACCACATAAGCCAATGGTGAATGATCCGGAAACAAACCAGTTGGTTCCAAAGAAGAAGGAGCAATACTCCGATGAGGACAAGAAGTTGTTTGAAATCGATGCAAAAGCCCATGGAATTTTGGCTATGGCTATTCCTAATGAGATTTACTCTGGGCTTCTGCATTGTGAGTCTGCTCATGACCTCTGGAATGCCATCAAAGAACAATTTGGTGGTACTGATGAGGTTTTAGCAAACAACAGGGAAATCCTCGCCCAACAATATGAGACTTTCTCTCATAGAAAGGGTGAGACTCTGACTCAACAATTTGAGCGGTTTTCATGTTTAATCTCTGAATTGAAAATGGTTAAACATGAATATACCAGAGTCAGATGAACCATAGATTCTAAGATCACTGCCTGAGAGATGGAACACATATACCATTGTTCTACGCTCAAATGCTGATGTTGATCGCCTATCTCTCACCCAACTTCATGGGAAACTGCTTACATTCGAGAGAGAGATAGAGCAGAAAAGGAAATTGGTTTCATCTGGCAAGCTCACTGAGGATTTTGTCCAAGGGAACACTGCCCTGATTGGACATCAAGAGTCAGAATATGCGTCATCTGAAAGCCAGTATGATGAGCATATTGATTTCTCTACAAACACTTCTGAGCCTGCCTTTGTGAGTGTTGATAGTTATTCTGCTGGTAGTAATAGTGACAATCTATGTTTCATCATGGATGATCTCAAGGGGATTGCTGATGATGACTTAGAAGAGATGGATATTTTGAGCCAAATGGCCTTGATAAATATCAGATCTCAGAAGTTCTACAAAAGAACTGGAAGGAAATTCCCAGGACTCTCTGGCAAAACCAAAGTTGGTTTTGACAAGAGTAAGTTGAAGTGCCATAAATGCCACAGGCTTGGGCACTTTGCAAGAGAATGTAGATCATCTGGATCTAACTCTCCTGCACCTTTTGTGACTTTCCCTGGCAATAGTCAACAAAACAGAGGGCAACAACCTGTCAATTCTGGTTATCATCATCAACCACAATCTCCTGCATATTTTGTTCCACAGGGGCCAATGCCATATCCATACCCCTGCTATTACATGCCACAACCAGGCCAGGTTCAAGCACCCACTGCTCAGCAACCACATGCACTCCCTGAGCCTCAACCATCCCAATCTCATCAACCTAATCAACTCAACAACACAGCTTCTTCACACCAGGAGTTGTTGACTGGAGCAGTTTACCAGATGATGTGTCTGGTAATGAACAACTGTTCTCAGGTGCTGGTCAACATGGTGGTGAGCATCCTTTTGGAATCTAGCTCTCATGGCTTTGGAATCCTCTGATGGATCATCCTCAAGTACCTCTTCAACACAGGTATCACAGGTATCCTCTGAGGCTAAGGCCAAATTATGTCTGAAACTTGCATAGCAGCATTTGCCTCTATTAGAGAAGCAAATGTGGCTTTAATCAATAAAAATGTAGAGCTAGAACAAACAATTTCCAAAAATAAAGCTGAGTTTGAGTCTGTGCTAAAAGAGAAAACTGATGAGATTTACAAATTAAAATGCCAAATTTCTGATGATAAGGCTAGGGAGGATGTACTCTTAGAGAAGTACAAAGACCTCAAAGATACTCTTGCTGTCACCCAGGTAGAGTGTGATCGATGGGTACAATCTTGCAAGGGCTTTGAAATGCTTCTTAGTAAGCAAACAGCTTCCAATGTGAAGTTTGGAATTGGTTATAATCACACTGCTCCTCCTACAGTTTTTGCTTCAAGAGCAGGAGCGAATCTGATGGAGAAAGTAATGACCAATCCACCTCATCATGTGATTCACTACTTGATAAAGCACCATCAGTAGTTGAAGTCAGTAGTAATCCCTCTGTGAACCTATCAGCTGATATTGATGGTTCAACTGCTGACACTCACATGATCAATGAGTTGATCAACCCAAGTGTTATCCCTAGAAGTACTGAGGGTACTGGAGAGCAGGGGATAACATCTGGAGTTCAAATCCTAATGACTGACAGCACTGAAGAGAAAAAACTGTCAGTAGGAAGGATTTGAAGCCTACTAAGGAAGTTGACAAGAAGGCAAAAAGTGCTTCTAAACTGCTGAAGAGCAAGTCTTCAGTAGTTTCATCTTCTTTAGTTGATGATCAACAGAAGATGAAGAAGAAACCATGTGAAATATGTGGTCTATTCAATCATCTCACAGATGATTGTTGGTACAAAAAGGGATCCAAACTCAAACAAAAGAGAAAATTAAAGAAAACTTGGCTAAAATGAAAACTGAGTTTGAGTCCAAGTTTGTACCAGCAGCATCAAATCCTGTTACTCCTATGACCAAAAAGAAATCTAAAAAGGAAGGAGTGCAACAGGCAATAGCTGAGGTTGCTCAAAAGAAGATGGTGCAACACAAGAACTCATCATCAAACACCAATACCAATGTGTCTGAAGAGCTGAAAGCTCTCTCCCAGAATCAGACACAGCTGGTAATGATGGTTCAACATCTGTTGGGAAGAGTTAACCAACTTGATGGCCCTGTGTTGAAACCCCAGAAAAGGAGATCCAAGCCGAAGGATTCCTCTTCTACACCATCTCCTTCACCTCAAGCTATTGTGTCCAATAAACCTGTTAGTTTACCATCTGTTGATGAGACCAGGCCCAAAACCAAAAAGGTTTGGGTCTCCAAAACTAACTGATTGTTTATTTATGCAGGTTTCTTCAACATGCCAAAGTAGCATCTGGTATGTAGACAGTGGGGGATCTATGCATATGACTGGGAACAACTCACTTCTTAATGACTACTCTCCAGGAAGGAAGGGATTTGTTTCTTTTGGCAATGATGCAAGAGGTTACATCATCGGGAAGGGCTTTGTTTCCAATGGGGAAATAAAGTTTGATGATGTCAACCATGTGGAAAATCTCAAGTATAATCTTTTGAGTGTCAGTCAATTGTGTGACAAAGGCCATGTTGCCCTTTTCACAAGCCAGAACTGCAGGATTCTGTCATCCAAAGTTCTGAGTTTGATTGACAAGGTATTGGATGCTCACACTCTCCTGAAGGCCAACAGGACAGGAAGAGTGTATGCCTTAGATCTTTCCAAGAAAATTGATCTCAAAGGCCATCCTTGCCTATTTTCCAAGGCCTCTCCTCAAGAATCTAATCTATGGCATAGAAGGCTGGGACATGTTAACTTCAAGAACATGAATCAGCTGATACACCATAGTTTAGTAAGGGGAATGCCTATGAAGGAGTTCAAGTGTGAAAACAACTGCACTGCTTGTTTGAAAGGAAAACAGCACAAGGTTTCATTTCCACTATTGAAGAACCAAAGTCCACTGCCTGCTTACAACTTCTTCACATGGATCTCTTTGGTCCTGTGAGAGTGATGAGCATGGCACAAAAGAAATACTGTCTGGTAATTGTGGATGATTACTCCAGATTTGTATGGACTTTCTTTCTACATTCAAAGGATGAAGCTGCACAGAAGATCATAAACTTTGTGTTGTATGCTGAGAAGCAGTATTCCCTCTCAGTCAAGTGTATTAGAAGTGACAATGGAACAGAATTCAGGAACAATACACTTGATGAGTTCTACCTTTCCAAGGGAATAAAGAGACAGTTTAGTATTCCAAGAACTCCTGAACAGAATGGAGTTGTGGAGAGAAAGAACAGGACCCTCATTGAAGCTGCAAGGTCTATGTTGGCTGATTCTGGACTGCCATTGACCTTTTGGGCTGAAGCTGTCAACACAGCATGCTATGTGCAGAATAGAGTGCTAATAAATCAGAGGTTGATGAAGACTCCATATGAAGTTCTACATCATTTGGCCCCTCTCATTTCATTCTTTAGAGCATTTGGGTGTCCCTGTTTCATTCTCAACACAAAGGATCAGCTCCAGAAATTTGATCCTAAGGTGGATGCAGGGTACTTTGTTGGTTATTCATCAACTTGCAAGGCATACAGAGTCTTCAACTGCAGAACAAAGATGGTTGAAGAGACTCTACATGTCAAGTTCAATGAATCTCCAAAGGACAAGATTCCACAAAGCCCTGTGGAGCTCTTTGATTTGGACATACTGCAATATGTTCCTTATCAATCTCCTGCTGTTGCTCCTGTCAACAGTTCACCACCTGGTGTTACTACTGAAGATGATGATGATAGTAGTAATCACCTCTTCAGGTTTAGTGATCAACTGCCTGAGTCCTCTAAACCTGATGCTCCTGTAGCTCCAGCCGCACCATCCACAACAAATGCTGATGAGATTTCTGCATCCTCAACTTCATTTGAGTTGCCACCATCTTCATGGTTTCAAGAATCTGCATCAACATCTGCTGCTGCTGAAGACCCTACAACACTTGCACAGATTTGATTGTTTACCAAGAGCTGAAAAATCACCCAATATCTCAAATCCTTGGTGATATCAATGCTGGTGTCTCAACCAGAAGCCAGTTGTCCAATTTCTGCTTCTATGCTCTCTTCATCAGTCAGCTAGAGCCGAAGAACTATCATGTTGCTTTGAGAGACAATGGATGGGTTGAAGCCATGCAGCTTGAGCTTCTTCAGTTCAAGAAACAGCAAGTGTGGGAGCTTGTTCCTCTACCCCCAGGTAAGTGTGCAATAGGCACTAAATGGGTGTTTAGGAATAAAACTGATGAAAATGGCTAATTGTTAAGAACAAGGCCAGACTGGTTGTGCAGGGGTTTGCACAAGAAGAAGGTATTGATTATGATGAAACCTTTGCCCCTGTAGCCAGACTGGAGGCAATTAGATTGTTTTTAGCCTATGCTGCACTCCACAATCTTAAAGTTTTCCAAATGGATGTCAAAAGTGCTTTTCTATATGGTACAATAAAAGAAGAAGTTTATGTGTGTCAACCACCAGGCTTTGAGGATAATAAGCACCCAGAATGGGTATATAAGCTTGATAAAGCTCTTTATGGGTTGAAACAAGCACCTAGAGCTTGGTATGAGACCTTATCAAACTTTCTTCTACAGAATAATTTCACTAGAGGCTCCATAGATAAAACTTTATTTATTAAGAAGGTGGATCAGCATAAGCTACTTGTTCAAATTTATGTTGATGATATTATATTTGCATCCTCTGATCCCCAATTGTGTGAGGATTTCCAAACCTTAATGCAACAGAAGTTTGAAATGAGTGCAATGGGAGAATTACAGTTCTTTCTAGGTTTGCAAATCAAACAAAAAGCTGATGGAATTTTCATTCATCAGTCTAAATACACAAAAGATCTTTTGAATAAGTTTGATTTACAAAACTGTAAACCCTGTTCTACTCCCATGTGCAACACCACACAATTGGATGTTGATCAGAAAGGTAAAGGTGTTGATGAAACCCTTTACAGATGTATGATTGGTTCCTTGATGTATTTAACAGCTTCTAGACCAGATATTATGTTTGCTACATGTGTTTGTGCTAGATTTCAGGCTGCACCTAAGGAGTCTCATCTGATTGCAGTCAAGAGGATCTTTAGATATCTGCAAGGCACACAATCTCTAGGCTTATGGTATTCCACTGGACATTCTTGCAAATTAGTTGCTTTCTCTGATAGTGACTATGCAGGATGTAAGTTGACCAGGAAATCAACTTCTGGTGGATGCCAATTCCTAGGCAACTGTTTGATTTCTTGGCAGAGTAAGAAACAAACATCTGTTGCTACATCCACTGCTGAAGCCGAGTACATTGCTGCTGCAAGTTGTACATCCCAAATACTCTGGCTTCAGAATCAACTTTTGGATTATGGCATTACAGAGACTAAGACTCCATTATTAATGGATAGTGCTTCAGCTCTTTGCATTGTCAAAAATCCAGTCCAGCACTCTAGGACCAAACATATAGAATTAGACATCATTTTATAAGAGATTGTTTTGAAAAGGGTCTAATTAATCCTATGTTTGTGCCTAGTGCTGATGAGCTTGCAGACATTTTTACTAAGCCTTTGGATAGTTCAACTTTCCACAACCTGGTGTTAAGGCTTGGTATGCTGCAGCTAGAATAAGTGACAACTACTGATGATCTCAGTAATTACTGATGATCATTGGTAACCATGTCACATATAAGTACTGATGAGTTATTTTACCCTCAGTAGTTTTTATAACTACTGAAGGCTAAATGCTTTAAGTACTGTACTTTATCTGTTCTACACTACTGATGTAGTTACAACTACTGAAATCAGTAGAAACAGATAAGTACTGATGTCCTATGAAACAACTGAAAACAGCTAAAAGCTGATGAGTAAGTGTTGAGGACAGTATGAAACAGCTGAAAGGCTATGAATTGACGACAACTACTGATGAGTACTCTCTCTTCAGTAGTTCACAAACTGCTGTTTCTTTATAAACAACTGAAGCAATACCATGTCTTCAGTAGTTTCACAACTACTGATGACTAACACCAAGTCTTCAGTTGTTTACAACAACTGATGGCAAAACCACGGTCTTCAGTAGTTTCACACTACTGATGACTAATACCAAGTCCTCAGTTGTTTCAACATCTGAAGTCCAACTTGTCTTCAGTAGTTTTTAAAACTACTGATGCCTAAATCAGAGACTTCAGTTGTTTCAACGTCTGATAGTAAACACCATGTCTTCAGTTGTTTTATAACTGCTGACCACACCAATACCATCAGTCGTTTCAAACTTCTGAAAGTTAATACCACGTCATCAGTAGATTCAAATACTGATGACTAACACCAAAACCTTCAGTCGTTTCATAACCCGTACCCTATATATACCTGATCCCTCTTTCAGAGTTTTTCATTCTTTCACGACCTAAAATTTCAAAAGCTCTGAAAACCTTTCACCTTCATTAATGGCGACCATGCAACTCAGCCTCGACACAACTGTGTCGCGTACCTCACAAAATCGCCCTTCTGGACCAAATTTGATAATGCTATAGATCTTATGGTCCAATCCCCACTGAAAACGGCTTTCCTCTTAAATCCAATCATTTATGCCGATTCGCTACATCAGTTTTGGACGAATGCGACCGTTAATGGAGAATCTATCCATTTGTCCATCAACTCTCATAAGGTGGTCATCTCTACTGCTACCATCCGCCAGATATTACTGTTAGATGATGCTGCCTACCTGTTGGATATCCTAAGCGCCAACTTGATCTTTCCTTTGGACAACATGGATATCAGGGTGATCTTAGTGCTTCAACAATCCTGAAGAAACATTTTCCAGATGCTGAACGATATTATTTCATATGGTAAATGTTTGCCTGGCTCCGAAGACTTCCTCTTGGGATCAACTGTCTTCCAGATGGCAACAGGTATTGTTCTCTATCCTTGAACAAGAACCACTAAACTTTTCTGAAATAATTTTTCTTGAACTCAAGGATATGGCCACAAAACCACTTTCTAACCGTTGGATACTATATCCTCGGTTTATAATGGCCATAATAGAGAATCAGCTTTCTGCTGAGGGACTAGTTGGTCTGGGAGTCCCTGCTTTGGCTGTATTGCCGGAGGTATACTCCCGACACAACACTGACCAAACTCTCAAACAGGCTGCCAAGCTGCGCAAACCCACGCAGCTGGAACCCACAGCCTCCACCTCCACATCCAAAGTCCCCTCCAAACCCACAAAGAAGAATCCTAAGAAAGCTACTCAGGGAATTGAGTCCCCTGTGGATGCTCCTGCTGCACCAACGCAGGTTATCTCTGCTGGAAATAACCCCCCGGTAGAGACTATGACTCCACCAACTGAAGCCGCTCAGGTTTCCTCTCAAAAGGAACCTGATGCAACCACTCAAAGGGAAGCCACACTGCTGGGATCCTCCTCACTTGAGGGGATTATCATTGAAGAGCACCACTTGTCCCGGGTGCACACTGCTTCCACACCCTCTCCTGATGCAACCGCCCCTCAAAGCCCTACTATCATTGTTGCAAAAGTGCTGACGCAGTTGCATTCCTCACCCCCCCCCCAGACACCATTACTACTGGGATAACCTCAACACTGAGGGGGAGGATCACAATGCTTCTGTCAACCCACAGCACAGGGGTTATCATGTTCCATCTTCTAGTGTAGATAAGGAGGTGCGAACTTCTGGTGAGGCTGCCACTGTCTCCTGTCTCAGCAAATGACCAGGGTGCAGTTGGTAACATCTCTAAGACCTCACCAGTGGCAACAGCTGATGAAGGACATAGTCCTGAGGCTGGAAGTCCCCAGAACCGAGAACAAGGGGCACATGCTATACTTGATCTACACTCAAGGCATGTTCATTCTGACTCTGTCAGGAGGTCAGGTGATTCAGTATCAACTGATGATGACCTGAGCTTCTTCTATGATGTAGTTGCTCAAAACACCATTCTAGAGGATGAGGTTAGCAGACTCAAAGAGCTGCTGGCCAAGATGTCTCAGGATGCAAGTCCATCTGCCACCACAATACACCCACAGATGGCACCTTCTTCTGAAGGTCCCCTACACACTGAGCCAATATATACTTCCAAGCCACCAGCCTCTGCTTTCGGCACTGATTCTCAGGAACAGAACCATCCTGATCAATCAGTTGCTAACCTTCAAACATCCCTCCCTCTCATACTCCCATGATCACAGATATAGTGATCAAAGCCATTGATGAGAGGCTTCCTACAATAATACAACCCTTGTGGAGGAGTTGGTGACTAAATCCCTTTCTACTGCTCAAACCCTTGCACCCAATGCAACCAAAAAGGGGGAGAGTCAGTCAGTTAAAGGAAAAAGGAAGAGGATAGATGGGGAGAAGGAGAAAGAATCAGAGAAGGTAACTGAGAAGGAGAAGGAGAGTGTGAAGGGAGCTGAAGTGAATGAAAGTCAAAAAGACTTTCATGTCACATATCAAAAGAGAAAAGGAGAGTCTGAGAAGGAGAAGGAGCTGAAGGATATGGTGAAAGAAGCTGACGCCAACCATAACCGTTCAATGGATAAAATCATTGAGCAGTTGTATAGGCAGGGTTTTGACATCAACAACTAGACTCCGAGATCAGAAGGATGGAAACAGAGGAGATCAATTCAAGATGGGCTAGCTATGATGCCTTAGAAAGAGAAAGGCTGGAGATAATGATCAGATTTATAGCTAAATACTTGGGAAGATCTCTAATGGAAAAGGGCCTGGACCAGGGACAACATCTTGGCAATAACCACCAAGATTTGTTCGTCTGAAGAATACTCCAAAGGTTTAGTGATTGAGGTACTGAATGAAGCTGGTGTTGGAATCGAAAAGAACTGACAAAATTTACCAAAGCCTCCCTTACAGCAAAATGCTAAAACAGTCTGAAAAGCCTCAATCCTCAAAATCACTATCTCCACAACCACTAAAACCTCCTTTACCCTCTAAACCAACCATCCAACCCACAAAACCAAATCTTTACCCTAAAACCCCACTTGCCAGTGATGTACCTAGCCAAAAGAAAAGAAAGGTACTGAGGCCTGATGAAGATGAAGAGGAGGATGAAGACAGACTGCCACTCTCTGCAGTCATTACTTTGCCTAAGGCTAAACCAATGTCCATCACTCCTGCTTCTCAAATGCATGATGTAATGATAAAGATTGAAGAGGAACAGATGCAAAAACATGATGAGGAAATGCTGAAAAGCATTGACAAAGCATATGCTACATCCTCTTCAATGATCAGCATGAAGAAAGAAGTATTAAGATTGTACACCCTTGCTAATACCTTTCAATACCAAAGGGAAAGAGTAAGGATATGGCCTGATCCTAGGGTGGCACACCGGATTGTCAAGAAAGAAATTCCTTCAAGATACAAGGGCCAAGTGAAGAGGTTGTCGACGAAGACATCACTGTGGTGCTTGTAGTGTCCCCTTGGGAAATTGTTGAAGAGTTCAAGAAAGCCTATGAAGCCAAACAACCACCTCAAAAGATGTTAGAGAACAAAATTATAAGAGGGATTGGTTTACAAACGACTTGAAAACTTCAAACAAGAAGAGCTCAACCTGCTCTTAGAAGGGACTCATCCAGATGAGTTTGCTTATAGACAAATAACCACGGTTGAGCTCAAGAATGGAAAACAGGCCAAGTACATATCTGAAGTGTATGGCCGAGAAGGATTATTTGATGGTGTGCCCGAGGTGCTGACAATGGATGAGCAAATCATGTTTTTAAGGGCTTACACCAGGGAATCATATAGGCTGATACACGGGAAGTAGATCTCATGGTTGGGGCAACAGCTCGGTGTCCAAGTCCCCAATACAGAGCTCCCAACCATATCATGCCAAACCGATCATCAGAGACTTCTTCCCAGGCCGGTGCTGAAAAAGGGTCACTTCTCATCTGATCAAGAGGATAAAAAGACCAATCTATCTGCCAAAATAAGTGGGACTCGTCAATAACTTAGAGGTTTTGGCTGCATTGGTTCAGGGGGAGTTTGTTGGACCAAAAGAACCAATGAGCCTGATCAGAGAAACCTCTAAGTCCCACAGGACATCACAACAGCTGAAGAAGACCTGATCAGCTGTTCTACAAAGTCTGAAGAATACAACTGCTGAAGTACGTCTGAAGTACTGAAGACAAAGACTGAGACAACAGCTGAAGATCTAAAGTCTGAAGACTTCAACAAGTACTGAAGACAAAGACTGAAGATCAACAGCTGAAAGACAAAGTCTGATGTTCAAGTACTGAAGACATCAGCTGATGTTAACAGCTGATGACAACAGCTGAAGAGGGCTTCTTCATTGTTGTGATGGTTTTTCTTCTTCAGTAGTTTTCTTTTCCTTTCAGTAGTTTGTTTACTTTTCTTTTCAGTACTTGTAAACAACTGAAGAGGTTGTTCTTCAGTTGTTGTAGTGTCAGTAGTTTTATGTTTTTCAGTAGTTGTAAATAAGATGTTAACACTTAAAACATTTGTAAGAAGATGTCAGTTGTTGACATCTTCAGTAGTTGTTAAACATCAGTAGTTATAAAACGGTTACATGTCACTTTCAGGTGACATCAGCCTACGTCATTCTTTCCTTTATAAGGAAAGATGACTCACCTGTAATCGTGCCTTTGAGGCCGACAATCTTAATGCAATATTCCTTTTGTCGGATATTTCTCTCTCTATAACAAAATTCTTTTATCGTTTTATATCGAATGTTCTTGCTTGAATTTGTCTAATTCTGAGCTATTCGCTGCTATATCTGTTCATCGATTAAACCAAGGGCTGAGATCCTAACAATAATTCTCCCATGACATCATTTCAACTTCTGTTGCAACTCTGTTGTGTATTTGGACTGATTAATAAAAAGTCCCATCAGCCACTTGTTTTGATTTGCAAACACCAGAAAGAACTATAATTCTCCATGCCACTCATTTCAAACTTCTGTTGCATCAACTTTGTAAAGGCATCACACAACTGTGGATCAGAGGATGCAAAATAAACGTCTACATAAATTTGAACAATAGATTATGCTGCCAGCTTTCTTAATGAATAAAGTCTTATCTATGGAGCCTCTAGTGAAATTATTTTCCAGAAGAAAGTTTGATAATGTCTCATACCAGGCTCTAGGAGCTTGTTTCAACCCATAAAGAGCCTTATCAAGCTTATACACCCAATTAGGATGTTTATTGTCCTCAAAGCCTGGTGGTTGACATACATAAACCTCTTCTTTAATTTCACATCCAAAATGCACTTTTGACATCCATTTGAAAAACTTTAAGGTTTGATAAGCAGCATAAGCTAAAAACAATCGATTGCTTCCAGTCTGGCTACAGGGCAAAGGTTTCATCATAATCAATACCTTCTTCTTGTGCAACCCCTAAACAACCAGTTGGCCTTGTTCTTAACAATAGCCCATTTCATCAGTTTTGTTCCTAAACCCATTTAGTGCTATTGCACACTACCTGGAGGTAGAGGAACCAGTTCCCACACTTGCTGTTTCTTGAACTGAAGAAGCTCAAGCTGCATGGCATCAACCCATCCAATGTCGTTTAAAGCAATGTGATAATTCTTTGGCTCTTGCTGACTGATGAAGAGAGCATAGAAGCAGAAATTTGACAATTGACTTCTTGTTGATACGCCAGCAGTGATATCACCAATGATTTGAGACATAGGGTGATTCTTCAGATCTTGATACACAATGAGATGTGTGCAAGTGTTTGTAGCAGGCTCAGCAGCAACAGATGGTGATGGTGAATCATTTCCCTGAAACCAATCAGTGGATGGTAATTCAAAGGAAGTTGAATTTGAAGAAATCTCATCAGCATTTGTTGTGGATGGTGCTACTGGAGCTACAGGACCATCAGGTCTAGCTGAATCAGGCAGTTGATCACTAAACCTGAAGAGGTGAGTACTGCTATCATCATCATCATCAGCACCAGCAGAACCACCAGGTGGTGAACTGTTGACAGAGCAACAACAGGAGTTTGATAAGGAACATATTGCAGTATGTCCAAATCAAATATCTCCACAGGGCTTTGTGGAATCTTGTCTTTGGAGATTCATTAAACTTAACATGTAGAGTCTCTTCAACCATCTTTTTTCTACAGTTGAAGACTCTATATGCTTGGAAGTTGATGAATAACCAACAAAGTACCCTGCATCCACCTTAGGATCAAATTTTTGGAGTTGATGCCGTGTGTTGAGAATGAAACAGGACACCCAAATGCTCTGAAGAATGAAATTAGAGGGGCCAAATGATGAAGAACTTCATACGGAGTATTCATCAACCTCTGATTTACTAGAACTCTATTCTGTACATAGCAAGCTGTATTGACAGCTTCAGCCCAAAAAGTCATTGGCAGTCCAGAATCAGCCAACATGGACCTTGCAGCTTCAATAAGGGTCCTGTTCTTCTCTCCACTACTCCATTTTGCTCAGGAGTCCTTGGGATGCTATACTGCCTCTTGATTCCCTTTGATAAGTAAAACTAATCAAGTGTGTGGTTTCGGAATTCAGTACCATTATCACTCCTCACACACTTAACTGGTAGGGAATACTGCTTCTCAACGTGTAACACAAAGTTCATAATGGACTGCGCAGCCTCATCCTTTGACTGCAAGAAGAAAGTCCATACAAATCTGGAGTAATCATCCACAATTACCAGACAGTATTTCTTCTTAGCCATACTCATCACTCTCACATGACCAAAGAGATCCATGTGAAGAAGCTGTAAGCAGGCAATTGACTTAGGTTCTTCTATGGAGGGAAATGAAGCTTTGTGCTATTTTCCTTTTAAACAAGCAGTGCAGTTATCTTCACACTTGAACTCCTTCATAGGCAGTCCCCTTACTAAACCATGGTTTATCAGCTGATTTATGTTTTTGAGATTAACATGACCCAGCCTTCTATGCCCTAGAATAGATTCTTGAGGGGAAGCCTTGGAAAATAGGCAAGGATGGCCTTTGAGATCTATTTTCTTGGAAAGATCTAAGGCATACACTCTTCCTGTCCTGTTGGCCTTTAGGAGAGTGTGTTCATCCAACACCTTATCAATCAAACTGAGAACTTTGGATGACAGAATCTGACAGTTCTGACTGGTGAAAAGAGCAACATGGCCTTTGTCACACATTTGACTGACACTCAAGAGGTTGTACTTGAGATTTTCCACATGGTTAACATCATTAAACTTTATTTCCCCATTGGAAACAAAGCCTTTGCCGATGATGTAACCCTTTGCATCATTGCCAAATGACATAAACCCCTTCCTTCCTTGAGAGTAGTCATTAAGAAGTGATCTGTTTCCTGTCATATGCATGGATCCTCCACTGTCTACATACCAGATGCCTCTGAGGTATGTTGAAGAACACTGCAAAATACAACAAATTAGTTAGATTTTGAGACCCAAACCTTTTTGGTCTTGGGCCTGTTCTCATCAATAGATGGTAAACTAACATGTTTGTTAGAAACAACAGCCTGAGAGGAAGAAACTGGTGAAGAAAAGGAATCCTTTGGCTTGGACCTCCTTTTCTGTGGTGTCAACATAGGAACATCTAATTGGTTAACTATTCCTAATAGATGTTGAACCATCATAACCAGCTGTGTCTGATTTTGTGATAAGGCTTTCAGCTCTTCAGACACATTGGCATTGGAGTTTGATAAGTTCCTATGTTGCACTTCTTCTTTTGAGCAATCTCAGCTGTTACCTGTTTAACCCCTTCCTTTTGGATTTCTTTTGGACTTAAGGGTTACAGGATTTGATGTTGCTGGTACAAATGTGGCTTCAAACTCAGTTTTCATTTTAACCATTTTCTCTTTACTTTCCTCTTTATGTTTGAGTTTGGATCCCCTTTTGTACCAACAATCATCTGTAAGATGATTGAACAAACCACATACTTCACATGGTTTCTTCTTCATCTTATGATGATCATCAACTAAAGAGAATGAAACTACTAAAGACTTGCTCTTCAGTACTTTGGAAGCATTATTTGCTTTCTTGACTTCCTCTTTAGTAGTCTTCAAACTCTTTCTACTGACAGTTTTCTTCTCTTTAGTGCTGACAGTAGTTGGAGTTTGAACTTCAGGTGTTAAATCTTGCTCTCCAGTCCTTTCAGGACTTCTAGAAATAGCTCTTGAGTTGATCATCTCTTTGATCATGTGAGTGTCAGCAGTGGGACCATCAACATCAGCTGATGGGTTCTGAGAGGGCTTAGTGCTGACTTCAACTTTTGATGATGCTCTATCAAAAAGTGAATCACATGATGAGGTGGATTGGTTATTGCTTTCTCCATCAGATTTCACGTCTGCTCTTGAAGCAAAATCTGTAGGAGGAGTAGTGTGATTATAACCAATACCAAACTTCACATTGGAAGCAGATTGCTTACTAAGAAGCATTTCAAAACCTTTGCATGATTGTACCCATCAATAACACTCTACCTGGGTGACTGCAAGGGTTTCTTTGAGACTTCTCTCGTCTTCCAGAATAACCTCTAGCTAGGCCTTTTCATCACTTAATTGGCATTTAAGCTTATAAATCTCATCATTTTTACTATTAAGAGCAGACTCAAACTCAGCTTTTCTTTTGGAAATGGTTTTCTCAAACTCAAGTTTTTGATTTATTAATGCTACATTTGTCTCTCTAATGGAGACAAAGGCAGCAATGCATGATTCAGAACATAACTTGGCTTTTGCCTCTAAAGATACTTGAGTTACCTATGAAGATAATGCATTTGAGCAGGAACTCTCAGTAGACTCCAGGGCCATGAGAGCCAGATTCCCAAAAGGACTGTCACCACCATGTTGACCAGCACCTGTGAACAGTTGTTCATGACCAGACATGTCATCCGGTAAACTGCTCCAGTCAATAACTCCAGGGGTGAAGAAGCTGTGTTGTTGAGGTTGAGGAGGTTGATGAGATTGAGATGGTTGAGGTTCTGGTAGTGCATGAGGTGTGGTACTATAGGAACTTGAACTTGATTTGACTGTGGCATGTAATAACAAGGGTAAGGATATGGAATTTGACCTGAGGAACAAAATATGCAGGAGATTGTGGTTGAGAATGATGACTAGAATTGACAGGATGTTGCCCTCTGTGTTGTTGACTATTGCCAGGGAAAGTCACAAAAGATGTAGAGGAATTAGATCCAGATGATCTGCATTCTCTAGCAAAGTGTCCAAGCCTGTGGCATTTGTGACACTTCAACTTACTCTTGTCAAAACCAACTTTGGTTTTGCCAGAGAGTCCTGGGAACTTTCTTCCAGTTCTTTTGTAGAACTTCTGAGATCTGATATTTATCAAGGCCATTGGCTCAAAATATCCATCTCTTCTAAGTCATCATCAGCAATCCCCTTGAGATCATCCATGATGAAGCATAGATTGTCATTATTACACCCAGTAAACTGACTATCAACACTCACAAACGTAGAATCAGAAGTGTTTGAGGAGAAATCAATATGCTCATCATACTGGCATTCAGATGAAGCATATTCTAACTCATGACCAACCAAGGCAGTGTTTCCTGGTACAAAGTCTTCAGTGAGCTTTCCAGATGAAGACAGTTTTCGTTTCTATTCTATCTCTCTCTCAAATGTGAGCAATTTCCCATGGAGTTGGGTGAGAGATAGTTTGTCCAAATTTGCACTAGAGCGTAGGACAATAGTATATGTGTCCCATCTCTCAAGCAGTGATTTGAGAAATCTGTTATTCATCTGGATATTGGTGTACTCAAGTTTGACCATTTTTAATTCAGAGATCAAACAAGAGAACCGCTCAAACTGTTGAGTCAGTGTCTCACCCTTTCTATGAGCGAATGTCTCGTATTGTTGGGCAAGGATTTCTCTATTATTTGCCAAGACCTCATCTGTTCCTCCAAATTTTTCTTTCAAGGCATTCCAGAGGTCATGGGTAGTTTCATGATGCATTAGCCCAGAATAGATTTCATTGGGCAGTGCCATGGCCAGAATTCCATGGGCTTTTGCATCAATCTCAAACAATTTCTTATCCTCATCTGAGTATTGCTCCTTCCTCTTTGGAACCATTTGATTGGTTTCCGGGTTATTCACCATAGGCTTGTGTGGACCATGTACCACTGATGTCCAACAACCTGCGCTGTTAACAGACAGGTGATGGAGCATTCGTCGTTGCCATATGTTATACTCATTCCTAATCAGCATTGGAGGCTTGGTTGAGGAACCAGTATTGTGAGGATCATTGGAAGGAGTAGTCATTTTCAGTCCAAATACAATTTAATTCAAGATTTAAAAGTTTTTACACAGACCACGACAGACTCAATGAAAACCAAGAGAAAATCTCAGGATGAATGACCAGAAACACAGAAAATTCAATCTCTATAACCGTTTCTTGCAAAAAAAAATGCTAATTCAATCAAACTTGGATCTTGAATAGCAGTTTCAATGATCAATTATTAGATCGATCAATGATTAACCTGCTCTGATACCATTTGTCAGGATCAGTGATCACAAGTTTGATGTATTAGAGTGTAACGCAGCGGAATAAGAACAAGAATTAAACAAATTGTAGCAAGAATTTGATACTCGTATGCATTAAGAACAAATGCGGTTATAACGAGAGAATATATTTCGGTAACGAGGAATGTTTCTATGATATCGAATATTTCTAATCAAATCATTCACTTACTACAATAGGTTGACACTCCTTATATAGAGTGCAATCGCTGCTGTTATCACGGGAAAGTGACAACTGGCAGATCTAGTACAAAAATAACTAACTTTTAACAAACTACTGAAATGTTGACAACTACTGAGAACATATCAGAGTGTTAAGTACAAAATATAAAAATACTGATAACAAACTACTGAAACTACAACGACGGAAGAACAAGCTCTTCAGTCGTTTTACAAAACTACTGAAAAAAATAAAACTACTAATGAGCACAACAACTGAAGAAGTATTCTTCAGCTGTTGTGTCAAACTACTAAACAGATAAAACATAAAACTACTGAAAGGTAAACCGTCACAATACTGAAGAAGACCTCTTCAGCTGTTGTGACAAGTCTGATACTTTGGTCTTCAGCACTTGTGTCTTCAGACTTGTCTTCAGCACTTGTGTCTTCAGACTTTGTCTTCAGCACTTGTGTCTTCGACTTTGTCTTCAGCATGTCTTCAGACTTGTCTTCAGCACTGTCTTCAGACTTTGTCTTCAGCACTTGTCTTCAGACTTTGTCTTCAGCACTTGTCTTCAGACTTTGTCTTCAGCACTTGTCTTCAGACTTTGTCTTCAGCACTTGTCTTCAGACTTTGTCTTCAGCACTGTCTTCGAGCTGTTATGGTTAGTAGTTGTTCGTCTGTGGGACTTAAAGGTTTTCTGATCTGGCTCATTGGTTCTTTTGGTCCCATCAACATCTAAATCAAATCAACAATCTTAATCTCAATCACATCAAACTTTTTCACTCCTGGAGTTGTTGACTGGAGTAGCTTACCAGATGATCTTTCTGGTTATTCTGAACAAGGTTTCTAGTGCTGGTCAACACAGTGGTGAAAATCCTTTTGGAAATCTGCTCTTATGGCCCTGGAGTCTACTGATGGTTCAGCCATGCTCAAATCATCATCATAGGTACCACAAGTATCTTCTGAGGCTAAGGCCAAGTTGTGTTCTGAATCATGCATAGTTGCTTTTGTCTCAATTAAAGAAGCAAATGTAGCTTTAATAAATCACTCTAGAAGAGTAGTGAAAGTGATTTCCAAAAGAAAAGCTGAGTTTGAGTCTGTTTTAAAGAAAAAGATGATGAGATTTACAAATTAAAATGCCAAATCACTGATGAAAAGGCAAAGGTAGAGGTCATTTTAGAGAATCATAAGAATGTCAAGAAACCACTTGCAGTCATGAGCAGTGTACGCTGTGGTAACGATCTTGCAAGGGGTTTGAAACGCTTCTCACTAAGAACAAAACCTCAAATGTGAATGTGGGTTGAGGATCAAATCTGGGATTGGTACATCCTGTACACTGATTTTACTCCCAAGACGAAGTAAATACAGAAGGTGAAATCAATTCCCAAACCACATCATCATGTGTCTCATCCTCAGTGATAATGCAAAATCAGAGGATGAAGTCAGCAATAGTACCTCAGCTAATCAATCTGCTGATGGTCTTACTGCTGATAAACACATGATCAAAGAAAAGCTGAGTACTTCAGGTGTTATTCTCACAAAGTATTCAAAGTACTGAAGAGCAAGAAAAACACCTGAAGAACATTTCAAACCAAATGAAAACAAACATGGTTTGACAACTACTGAAGAGTCTATCAGGAAATTTAAAAATACTGGTAGAAAACTTCGGAAGAAAAAGTCTTCAGTTGTTACAAATCCTTCAGTACTTCACATAAGTACTGATAGGAAGAAAGTACTAAAGAACACACCTTTAGTAGTTTCATCTTCTTCAGCAGGTGAACAACAGAAGATGAAGAAAAAGCCATGTGAAATATGTGGTCTATTCAATCATCTCACTGATGAATGTTGGTACACAAAGGGTTCCGAATTCAACAAAGATAAAATCATTAAAAAGAAAATTAATAAAATGAAAGATGAATTTGAAACCAAGTTTGTGCCACAAACATCTCAAACTGATAACCCAAAGTTTTCACAAAAATCTAAAAAGAAGGAAGGGGTTTATCATAAAACAGCTGAAAATATTCCTCAAGGAGTATCAAAACCCCAGACTAAGTCTGTGTCTTCCAAAAAGGAGGACATGGTGAGTCACAAGAACCTATCAAAAACAAGGACTGATGTGTCTGCTGAACTGAAGGCTTTAACAACCGATCAGACACAACTTGTCATGATGGTTCAACATCTGTTAGGGAGAGTTAACCAAATTGATGTACTTGTGATTAAACCACTGAAAAGGAAAACTAAGCCAAAATCAAAGGAATCTTTTTCAGCACCATCTCCACCTTCAAAGGCTGTTAATCATGACAAATCTGTTAGCATAAAATCTGTTGATGAGAACAGACCAAAAACCAAAATGGTTTGGTCTTAAAAGCTAACTAGTTTGTTGTGACAAATGCAGGGTTCTTCAGCATGCCATAGAAGCATCTAGTATGTGGACAATGGAGGATCTATGCATATGACAAGGAGCAGTTCTCTTCTTCATGACTACTCTCAAGGAAAGAAGGGATTTGTATCTTTTGGTAATGATGATAAAGGTTACATCATCGGCAAACACTTTGTGTCAAACGGGAAGATAAGATTTGATGATGTTAACCATGTGGAGAATCTCAATTACAACTTGTTGAGTGTCAGTCAAATGTGTGATAAAGGGCATGTTGCACTTTTCACCAGTCAGAACTGTCGGATTCTATCTTCCAATGTTTTGAGAATGATTGACAAGATATTAGATGAATATACTCCCCTGAAGGCCAATAGGATTGGAAGAGTATATGCCTTAGGCTTATCAAAGAAAATTGATCTATAAGGCTATCCATGTCTATTCTCCAAGGCCTCTCCTCAGGAATCTGAACTATGGCACAGAAGGCTTGTTCATGTGAATCTTAAAAACATGAACCAACTTATTCACCATGGTTTAGAGAGAGGTCTGCCACTAAAGGAATTCAAATGTGATGACAACTGCTCTGCTTTTTTAAAAGGAAAGCAACATAAAGTATCATTCCCTCCAATAGAAGAACCAATGTCCACTGCCTGCTTGCAATTACTGCGTATGGATCTTTTTGGTCCAGTGAAGTGATAAGCATGGCAAAGAAAAAATACTGTCTCGTAATTGTGGATGATTATTCTAGATTTGTATGGACTTTCTTCTTACATTCAAAAGATGAGCTGGTCAAATCATCATCTACTTTGTGTTGGATGTGGAAAAGCAGTACTCCCTTTCTGTCAAGTGTGTGTGGAGTGATAATGGCACAAAATTTAGAAACCACACACTTGATGAATTCTATTTCTCTAAGGGAATCAAGAGGCAGTATAGCATTCCAAGAACTCCTAAACAAAATGGAGTGGTGGAGAGAAAGAACAGGACTCTTATTGAAGCCGCAAGGTCAATGTTGGCTGATTCTGGTTTGCCACTAACCTTTTGGGTTGAAGCTGTCAATATAGCTTGCTATGTGCAAAATAGAGTGTTAGTAAATCAAAGGTTGATGAAGACTCCTTATGAAGTGTTACATCATTTGGCTCCTCTGATTTCCTTCTTTAGAGCATTTGAGTGTCCTTTTTATATTCTTAACACAAAGGATCCACTTTAGAGGTTTGAATCTAAGGTGGATGTAGGGTACTTTGTTGGTTATTCATCTACTTGCAAGGCATACAGAGTTTTTAATTGCAGAACAAAGATAGTTGAAGAAACCTTGCATGTAAAGTTTAATGAATCCCCAAAGGAGAAAATCCCTCAAAATCCTGTGGAGTTATTTTATTTAGACATATTGCAATATGTTCCTTATCAGTCTCCAGCTGTTGCAGATTCTGTGACTCCATCATCTCCTACAACTTGTTATCCATCTGTTGGTATAAATGCAAGTTTTAGTGATCAACTGCCTGAGTCTACTAAACTTGATGTTCCTGTAGCTTCAGCAGTTACATCCACAACAAATGCTGATGAGATCTCTAAATCCTTTACTTCATTTGAATTGCCATCTCATTCTAGGTTTCAAGAGTCTGGATCACCATCTGTTGCTGCTGAATCACCTATAAACACTTGCACAGATCTTATTGAGTATCAAGAACTGAAGAATCATCCCATGTCTCAGATCATTGGTGACATCAATGTTGGTGTTTCTACTAGAAGTCAATTGTCCAATTTCTGCTTTTATGCTCTCTTTATTAGTCAGCAAGAGCCAAAGAACTATCATATTGCATTAAGAGATAATGGATGGGTTGAAGCCATGCAACTTGAGCTTCTTCAGTTTCAAAAGCAGTAAATGTGGGAACTGGTTCCTCTACCCCAAGGTAAGTGTGCAATAGGCACTAAATGGGTGTTTAGGAATAAAACTGATGAAAAAGGTCAAATTGTTAAGAACAAGGCCAGATTGGTTGTACAGGGGTTTTAACAAGAAGAAGGTATTGATTATGATGAAACCTTTGCCCCTGTAGCCAGACTGGAGGCAATCAGATTGTTCTTAGCTTATGCTGCTTTCCATAATCTTAAAGTTTTTCAAATGGATGTCAAAAGTGCATTCTTATATGGTAAAATAAATGAAGAAGTTTATGTATGTCAACCACCAGGTTTTGAAGATCATAAACATCCAGATTGGGTGTATAAGCTTGATAAGGCTCTTTATGGGCTAAAACAAGCTCCTAGAGCCTGGTATGAAACACTGTCTAACTTTCTTCTTCAAAATATTTAACTAGAGGCTCCATAGATAAAACTTTGTTCATTAAGAAAGTAGGCATGCATAAGCTCCTTGTTCAAATTTATGTAGATGACATATTTTGCATCCTCGATCCATAGTTGTGTGAGGCCTTTACTAAGTTGATGCAACAAAGTTTGAAATGAGTGCCATGGTATAATTACAGTTCTTTCTGGGGTTGCAAATCAAACAAATGGCTGATGGAACTTTCATTCATCAGTCAAAATATACAAAGGATTTATTGAAAAAGTTGATTTACAAATCTGTAAGCCCTGTTCTACTCCCATGTGCAGCACCACGCAACTGGATGCTGATCAGAAAGGTAAAGTAGTTAATGAAACTCTTTACAGATGTATGATTGGTTGCTTGATGTACCTTACAGCTTCTAGACTAGACATTATGTTTGCAACTTGTGTTTGTGCTAGATTTCAGGCTGCATCTAAAGTATCCCATATGATTGTAGTCAAAAGGATCTTTAGATATTTGCAAGGAACTCAATCTCTAGGACTTTGGTATTCCACTGGGCACTCTTGTAAATTAGTTTCTTCTCTGATAGTGACTATGCACGGTGTAAAATTATCAGAAATCAACCTCTGGTGGATGCCAATTTCTAGGCAATTGTTTAGTTCTTGGCAGAGTAAGAAAAAAAGAAACAAACTCAGTATACCCACTGCTGAAGCAGAGTACATTGCTGCTGCAAGTTGTACATCTCAGGTACTCTGGCTTAGGAATCAATTACTGGATTATGACATTACAGAGACTAAGACTCCTTTACTGATGGACAGTTATTCAGCTCTTTGTATTGTTAAGAATCCTGTCCAGCATTCTAGGACCAAACATATTGAGATCAGACATCATTTTATCAAGGATTGTTATGAAAAAGGTCTGATTGATCCAAAGTTTGTTCCTAGTGCTGATGACCTTGCAGATATATTTACTAAGCCTTTGGACAGTGCAACTTTCCAAAATATAGTGCTAAGGCTTGGTATACTGCAGCTTGAATGACTTGACAACTACTAATGATCTCAGTTCACAAGTACTGATGAGCATTAGTATACAGCTGTCAAAAATAAGTACTGATAAGTTATTTTATCTTCAGTAGTTTTAATAACTACTGAAGACTAAATTACTTAAAAGTACTGAAGTACTTTATTTGTTGCAAAGTACTGATATGGTTACAACCACTAATGTTTGTTCTAATAGATAATTATTGATGCCCAATGAAACATCTGAAAATCAGATAATCTGGTGAGTAAGTGTTAAGGTCAAATGAAACAACTGAGATCTGTGAATTGATGACAACAACCGCTGAGCAATTTTACTCTTCAATTGTTTCAAACATCTGTTGTTTCATTTCAAAACAACTGAAGCCAAAACAAGTCTTCAGTAATTTTAAACTACTGATGACTAATACCAAGTCTTCAGTTGTTTACAACATCTGAAAGTTAAAACCATGTCCTCAGTCATTTCCTAACAACTGATGACTAACACCAAAACTTTCAGTTGTTTTCTTTCAGCCGTTTCATAACCTATAAATACCTAACCCTAACTTCAAACTTTTCATAAATCTTTTTCCGAACATTCATCTTCCATTAATGGCGACCATGCAAATCAAACCACGACACAACTGTGTTGCCTACTTCACAAAATCGGCCTTTTGGACTAAGTTTGATGCTGCCATTGGTTGATTCCCTGTACCAAATGCTTTTCTTGTGAATCCAACCATCTATCCCGATAACCCTCGCCAATTCTGGACAAATGTCACTGTCTATACTGGTGACAATGATGTCGCAATCACTCTCCAATCATTTGTAAACCAGAAGAAGGTGGTAGTCACTCCTGCTATCATTCGCCAAACCCTAGATCTAAATGATGCCACCTTTGTTGCCAAATACCCGAAGGGCACCATTGATCTATCATTCATGAACCATGGATATGCGGGCAACTTAAGTGCCACAACCATTCTGAAGAAGCACTTCCATGATGCTAAACGTCTAATCTTCCACATGATCAATGTCTGCCTTGCCCCCAAATCCTCTTCATGGGATCAATTGTCATCTAGGTGGCAGCAGGTATTGTATTCTATCCTTGAACGCCAAAGCTTAAATTTTTCTGAAATTATATTTTTGGAATTAAAAGATCTGGCAATGAAACCTGTGGCTAACACATGGCTATTATATCCAAGATTTCTTATGGCCATAATCATAAATCAATTACAATCTGATGGCCCTGTTGGCCTTGGAGTCCCTCCTGTGGTAGTTTTTCCAGAGGTATACTCCAGGCACAACTCTAACCCACATCTCAAAGAGGCTGCCGAACTGCTAAAACCCAAGCAGAAGGAACCCACAGCCTCATTCTCCAGATCCAATGTCCCCTCCAAACCACAATCCAAACAAACCAAAAAGGCTATTCAGGGAGTTGAGTCCCCTGATGATGCCCCTACAACACAAAGGCAGGATGAAACTATAGGTAGTAATCCCCCTGTAGTTTCCAAGACTCTACCAGCTGAAACTGCTCAGGTATCCTCTCAATAGGATCCTGATGCAACCAAAAATGGGGAAACCGCTCCGGTATTCTCCCTTGAGAAGATTGCCATTGAAGAGCACCATTCACCCTAGGTGCAATCCTCTTCACACTAATCTCCCACTGAAGCCACCCCTACAAGCCCAACTGTGGTTATTGCACAAGTGCTGACTCAACTACATTCCTCTAACCCTCCCCAGAAACCTATTACCACTAGGAAAACCGCAACAGTTGAGGGAGAGGATTATAATGTGGCTGATAACCCACAGCAAAGGGATTACAGATTTCAATCTCCCTGTGTACAGGAGGAGATTCAAACATCTGGTGAGGCTGCCTCTTCTCCTGTTTCAGCACATGACCAGGATGAAGATGGTATCATTTCTAAGTCCTCACCAGAGGCAACTGCCAATGAAGGACATAATCCTAAGGCAGGAAGTCCCCAGTTCCAAGAAATAGGGGCACATGTGAATACTGATCTACACTCAACACATGTTCATCCTGATTTAATCAAGAGGTTATATGATTCAGCAAAGACTGATGATGACCTGGGCTTTTTCTTTGATGCTCTAGCCCACAAAACCATTCTTGAGACTGAGGTATGCAGACTACAAGAACTGCTTGCCAAAATGTCACAAGAATCAAGTCCATCTGCCCAAATTCACCACTGATGGCAGTTTCTTCTGAAACTCTCCCAAACAATGAGCCACTCCCAACAACTTGCCACCAGCCTTTGATTCACGCACCATTTCTCTAGGACAGAACCCCTCTGAGCAAATGGTTGCTGCCTTTCACTCATCCTCACCTCTCATCACTTCCATAATCACAAACATTGTGCATCAAGCCATTGATGAAAGGCTTTCCTCAAATCTTCAATCCTTAGTTAATATTGATGTTTCTAAGAGACTTTCTGACATTCACACCCCTGAACCCAATGCACCCAAAAAGGGGGAGTCTAAGTCAGTGAAAGTAGTCAAAAGAAAGAGAGTTGAAGAGGAAGAAGAAAAAGAGGAGAAAGAAAAGGAAATGATCACCTACAAGAGAAAGAAAAGCTCTGAACAGACTAAAGGTGAGAAAAAGTTAGAAGAACAGATCAAAGAAGCTGATGAGCAACATAGTAGATCTATGGATAAGACTATTGATCAACTCTTCAGACAAGGTTTTGACACAGCCGAACTTGACTCAGAAATCAGAAGGCTAGAGATTCAAGAGATTGAACATAGATGGGCAAGTTGGAGTGAGAAAGAAAGGGAAAGGCTGGAAGCTATGACAAGATTCATATCAAAACATTTGGGACGATCAATCATTGAAGTAAAGTCATGGTCCAGAGACAGTATTTTGGAGATAACCACCATAATCTGTTCTTCTAAAGTATTTAACAAAGGATTGATCATAGAAGCTCTTGATGAAGCTGGTGCTGGGAAAAGGTCTGATATGGCAAAGTTATCCAAAGCTTCACTCACAACCAAGATGCTAGAGCAGCCTGTACAATCTCCCAAACCAAAACAACCAACTTCACAACCCTCAAAACCAACTCCTTTACACAAGAAACCTACTCAAACCACTACAATGATGCACCCAAGAGAAAGATAAGGAGGATGGAAGAAGAAGAAGATGATGATGAGGATGATAGTCTGCCAACCTCTGCTATTCTTAAAATAAAGATGCCTAAGCCCAGGAATCAACCAACAACAATCACACCTGACATCCAAAGGCAAATAGTAAAAGTAAAACTTGAAGAAGAAGAACACACAAACAACATGATGAGCAGCTGTTAAGGATGATTGATAAAGAGTTTCCTAAGTCTTCATCCATACAAGCTATGAAGAAACATGCTCAGAGGTTGTATGCTCTCAGATTTACATTTCAATATCAGAAAGAGGGAGTGAGAATTTGGCCTTACCCTAGACTAAGTGACAAAATTCATAAAAAGAAGCTTCCAAGTAGATACAATGGCCAAGTAAAGAAGAGTGAAGATGCTGTGATAATGCTGGCCATTATAGTGTCACCCTGGGAAATCCTGATGACTTCAAGAGGGCTTACAAGTCTAAGATGACTCCATAAACTTTACTAGAAAACAAAATGGTAAAGAAGGGGTTTATCTACAAGAAGCTTAAGAAATAAGAAGAAATGAGCTCCAGTTGTTGCTTGAAGGCACTCATCCTCATGAGTTTGCATACAGAGAAATAACTACTGTGGAGTTAAAGAATAGAAAGCATGTTAAGTACTTATTAGAGTGCTATGGGCCTGAGTTTTCTTTGAAAGTGAAGCTGAAGAACTCACAATGGAAGAACAAGTTGTTTTTCTTGAGGCCTATGTTAGAGAGTCTTACAGACTTATCATTGGGAAGTAGGTATCATGGATGGGGTAACAGCTCTATGTCCAATTCCCCAAGATCGAGTTCCCATTCATCCTTGCCAATCAAACCTTCTAAAACCTCTTCCCCGGCCTGAGCTTAATTTGAAGATTTCTGAGCTGATCCAGATAATGTTTCTGCTAATAAGTGGGACTTCAATAATCTTAAAGGTTTTGGCTGCATTCGTTCAGGGGGAGTTTGTTGGACCAAAAGAACCAATGAGCCAGATCAGAAAAACCTTTAGTCCCACAGACATCAAAACAACTGAAGTGGTCTACAACAGCTGAAGATAAAGTCTGAAGACAAAGTCTGAAGACAAAGTCTGAAGGCAAAGTCTGAAGACAAAGTCTGAAGACAACTGCTGAAGACAAAGTATGCAGACAACTGCTGAAGACAAAGTCTGAAGATAACAACTAAAGACAACAGCTGAAGACAAAGTCTAAAGACCAAGTTCTCAGAAGTTGTCATAACAGCTGAAGTAGTTCTGTTCAGTAGTTGTGATGGTTTACTTTTCAGTATTTTGTAATCAGTAGTTTTATATTATGTAAAACATCTGAAATTCTTACACTTCAGATGTTATAACTTCAGTAGTTGTAATGTTAGCGTGTGCTTAGCGTTTTGTGAAGGTGTCCTCAGTTGTTCACATTTTCAGTAGTTTAGTTTACTTTCAGTTGTTTGTGTAAATGAGTTAGCTATCACTATTAAGTGATGTCAGCTGATGTCACATTCCTTAATAAAAGGAAGTTGACCTAATTTCCTTTTTGGGGGAAGCATGTGCGTGAATGAAAACATTCTTTTTGCAGAAAACTTTCTCTCTCTATAACCGTTACTGTTTGATTGAATATTCATATTATTCTTGTTTAAAGTTCATCTAATTCGTGTGCTATTCCATTGCAAATCTTAATCTAATTGATCAAACTAGATCCCGATCCTTATCAAATGATCAGCAACTTGAGATTTCATATCTTAAGGAAAAACTAGCTGGGAGACCCTTAAGGAGAGCTCAACCAGGAACACAAGAACCTCTGGATGTGATTGACTTATCTTCTAGCTCACCTATGCAAGTGGTGATGCTACCAAAAAGGGGGTGAAAGTCATTACAGCCACAGGACCTGGGAGTTCTTTAGAGAGAATGGACATTGAGGACTCACCATCCCCACTTGCAACTGTGCATTCTTAGCAACCTCCTCTAGTTCACATTGATGTGGACTACACAGACTCTTTATACAGAGTCTATTTGAGGATGGGATACCAAGGGCTATGTCACCTTCACCATTTTCGAATCACATCATTGGGTGGAGGTATGACAACAACAGGAAGGCCCTAATCATCATAAGAGTTCAAAACACTGCAAGAAGTCTTCAATTTTTAGACCTTGGACTATTATGAAGGTCTGGATCTAGTCAACATGCCACTTGTCAACTCAAGCCAATCAAGACAAGTTGACAGACTGGCTAAAAGAATCCAAGACAGGATCACTGTAGAGTTTAGCTTAAGAAGGAAACTTAGGCAATCAGGCAATGTCATGGGTCAACTAGATGTTGAGGCAGATCCTAAGATTAGCTTCATAGGGGAAACCTTGACTGAAGGCCCAGTGACAAAACCTGAGAGCCCTGTCTCATCATCTCCAACTGTTGCAGAGATCCATATTCCTTCAGAGACACCTGCTGGTGATGGTGGTTCTCAACCTCTCTCTGGCCTGAGCTCAGATGCTGTAACAAACAATGAAGGCCAAAGCTCTCTCCACCCTGAGTCACAAAGGTCTGTGAGTGACAAAAGGAAAAGAAAGATGATATCTGAGGAGATTAAGGAGGAGGAGAGAGAGAGGAAAAGGAGGCTAAGGGGAGAAAGTTCCTTTGCCGAGTCTCCAAGACTCATGGAGTCTGCAATCAAGGCTGCCCCCAGACCAGATACTCAGAATGATGAGTTAAGGGTAGTCAGGATTAACTATCTGCAGACTAGGAACTATGACATAGATAGTGTCATTTCTCTTCCCTTGGATGAGTTAAATGAACTGGTTGACCTAGAAGGTCAAGAGAGAAGAAGGAGGCAGAAGATGCAGAACTCCTAGTACAAGTCAAAGAAGAGAGAAGAAGAAAAAGACTGTACAAAGGTATGCCTACCCTCTCCCTAGTTCAAGAAAGTCCTGAACAAGAGGATGTCGTTCAACACGAACCTCAGGTAGATAAGAAGAAGACAGAATCAAGATGAATAACTACCTGAGCGCCATAGGCTTCTATCAGGAAGATGCACCCCTTCCCTTGCCTTATGACTATATTAAGTTTGAGTACTTAAAACAACTTGAGCTTGAGCTAGTCAAGGAAAGAAAGACAACAAAGAAGAAGCAAAGGGAAGAAGCTGCAAAATCAAGAGCCATCATCCAAAAGAGCATGAAGAATGTTGGACCAAAAGAACCAATGAGCCAAGATCAGAAAACCTCCAAGTCCCACATGTATCACAACAGCTGCTGAAAGCCTCATCAGTAGTTTGACAAGTGCTGAAGACTTCAACAGCTGAAGATCAAGTGCTGAAGACCTCAACAGCTGAAGAACTAAAGTGCTGAAGTACAACAGCTGAAGAACACAAGTGCTGAAGCTGAAAGACCAAAGTACTGAAGTACAACAGCTGAAGAGTTTACAAGTGCTGAAGATCAACAACGATGTACAAAGTCTAAGACAAAGACTGAAGACATCAGCTGATGATATCTACTGACGTCATCAGCTGATGAAACACCTGAAGGTCAAAGTCTGAAGATCAAGTACTGAAGCCTCAGTAGTTTGTCACAACTGCTGAAGAGTACTTCTTCAGTAGTTGTGATATCAGTAGTTTTATATTTTTATGTTTCAGTAGTTTTGTAAAACGACTGAAGAGCTTGTTCTTCAGTCGTTGTAGCTTCAGTAGTTTTATATTTTGTACTTAACATGCTGATATGTTCTCAGTAGTTGTGAACATTTCAGTAGTTTGTTAAGAATTAGTTATTTTTGTATTAGATCTGCCAGTTGTCACTTTCCGTGATAACAGCAGTGATTGTTGCACTCTATATAAGGAGTGACAACTTATTGTAACTATGGGGAATGAATGGAATGAACGAATGATTTGATTAGAAATATTCTACATCTATAAACATTCCTTGAAATCAGAAATATATATTCTCTCCCTATAACCGTATGCGCTCTTAATGCATACAAGTATCGATTGCTTGCTACAATTTGTCTAATTCCTGTTGTATTCCGCTGCTTTGAATCCTAATACATCAAACTTGTGATCGCTGATCCTGTCAAATGGTATCAGAGCAGGTTAATCATTGATCGATCTAATAATTGATCATTGAAACTGCTATTCAAGATCTAAGTTTGATTGAATTAGCTTTTGTTTTGCAAGAAACGGTTATAGAGATTGAATTTTCTGTATTTCTGCTCATTCATCCTGAGATCTTTTCTGGTTCTCATTGAGTTTGTTGTGGTCTGTCTAAAACTTTTAAAAGCTTGAACTAAATTGTTTTTGAACTGAAAATGACTACTCCCTCCAATGATCCTCACAATACTGGTTCCTCAACCAAGCCACCAATGCTGGTTAGGAATGAGTATAACATATGGCAAAGACGTATGCTCCATCACCTGTCTGTTAACAGCGCAGGGTGTTGGACATCAGTGGTACATGGTCCACACAAGCCTATGGTGAATAACCCGGAAACCAATCAAATGGTTCCGAAGAGGAGGGAGCAATACTCAGATGAGGATAAGAAGTTGCTTGAAATTGATGCAAAAGCCCATGGAATTCTGGCCATGGCACTGCCAAATGAAATCTATTCTGGGCTAATGCATCATGAAACTGCCCATGACCTCTGGAATGCCTTGAAAGAACAATTTGGAGGAACAGATGAGGTCTTGGCAAATAATAGAGAAATTCTTGCCCAACAATATGAGACATTCTCTCATAGAAAGGGTGAGACACTGACTCAACAATATGAGCGGTTCTCTTGTTTGATCTCTGAACTAAAAATGGTCAAACTTGAATACACCAATATTCAGATGAATAACAGATTTCTCAGATCACTGCCTGAGAGATGGGACATATACTATTGTCCTACGCTCCAGTGCAAGTTTGGACAAACTATCTCTCACCCAACTCCATGGGAAACTGCTCACTTTTGAGAGAGAGATAGAACAGAAGAGAAAGCTGTCTTCATCTGGAAAGCTCACTGAAGACTTTGTACAAGGCAACACTGCCTTGGTGGGTCATGAGTCAGAATATGCTTCATCTGAATGCCAGTATGATGAGCATATTAATTTCTCTTCAAGCACTTCTGATTCTGCATTTGTGAGTGTTGATGGTCAGTTTACTGGGTGTAATAATGACAATCTATGTTTCATTATGGATGATCTCAAGGGGATTGCTGATGATGACTTAGAAGAGATGGATATTTTGAGCCAAATGGCCTTGATAAATATCAGATCTCAGAAGTTCTATAAAAGAACTGGAAGAAAATTCCCAGGACTCTCTGGCAAAACCAAAGTTGGTTTTGACAAGAGCAAGTTGAGGTGTCACAAATGCCAAAGGCTTGGACACTTTGCAAGAGAGTGTAGATCAACTGGATCTAACTCCACTGCACCCTTTGTGACTTTTCCTGGCAATAGTCAACAACACAGAGGGCAACATCCTGTCACCTCTAGTCATCATTCAACAACAATCTCCGGCATATTTTGTTCTCAGGGTCAAATGCCATATCCGTACCCTTGTTATTACATGCCACAGTCAAATCAAGTTCAAGTTCCTATGGCACCACAACCTCATGCACTACCAGAACCTCAGCCATCCCAATCTCATCAACAACCTCAATCTCAACAACACAGTCTTCACCCCAGGAGTTGTTGACTGGAGCAGTTTACCAGATGACTTGTCTGGTCATGATCAACTGTTCTCAGGTGCTGGTCAACATGGTGGTGACAGTCCTTTTGGGAATCTAGCTCTTATGGCTTTGGAGTCTGCTGATACTTCATTTTCTAATGCCTCTACACCTCAGGTATCACAGGTATCCTCTGAGGCAAAAGCCAAATTATGTTCTGAACCATGCATAGCAGCATTTGCTTCCATTAGAGAAGCAAATGTAGCTCTAATTAATAAGAACATTGAGCTAGAACAAATAATTTCAAAAAACAAAGCTGAGTTTGAGTTGTGCTCAAAGATAAAAATGATGAGATTTATAAACTGAATTGCCAAATAATTGATGATAAGGCTAGAGAAGAAGTACTTCTAGAGAAGTACAAAGATCTCAAAGAAACCCTTGCAGTTACCCAGGTCGAGTGTGATAGATGGGTACAATCATGCAAAGGTTTTGAAATGCTTCTTAGTAAGCAATCTGCTTCAAATGTGAAGTTTGGAATTGGTTACAATCACACTGCTCCACCTACAGATTTTACCCCAAGAGCAGAGGTAGAATCTGATGGTGAGAGTGATAACCAATCCATCACATCATGTGATCTACCTTCTGATACAGCACAATCAGAAGTAGCAGTCAGCATCAAGCCCTCTTTGAACCTATCAGCTGATGTTGATGGTTCAAATGCTGACATTCACATGATTAATGAGTTGATCAACTCAGGAGTTAATTCTGAAGGTCCTGAAAGGACTAGAGAGCAGGATTTAACACCTGAAGTTCAAAAAAAACTTCAACTGCTGTCAGTACTGAAGAGAAGGAAAACTGGCAGACAAAGAGTTTGAAGACTACAAAGAGGCTGTCAAGAAAGCAAACAATGCTTCCAAAGCATTAAAATTGAAAACTGAGTTTGAGACCACATTTGTATCAGCAACATCAAAACTGTAACCCTTAAGTCATCAAAGAAATCCAAAAAGGAAGGGGTTAAACAGGTGACAGCTGAGGGTGCTCAAAAGAAAAAGGTGCAACATAGGAACTTATCAAACTCCACTAGCAATGTGTCTGATGAGCTGAAAGCTTTATCACAAAATCAGACACAGCTGGTGATGATGGTACAACATCTGTTGGGTAGAGTTAACCAACTAGATTCTCCTATGTTGAAACCACAGAAAAGGAGGTCCAAGCCAAAGGACTCCTCTTCTACACCATCTTCTTCCTCTCAGGCTGTTGTTTCAAATAAACCTGTTAGTTTACCATCTATTGATGAGACCAGGCCCAAAACCAAAAAGGTTTGGGTCTCTAAAACTAACTAATTGTTTATTTTGCAGGGTTCTTCAACATGCCAAAGTAGCATCTGGTATGTAGACAGTGGGGGATCTATGCACATGACTGGGAACAACTCTCTTCTTCATGACTACTCTCAAGGAAAGAAGGGATTTGTCTCTTTTGGCAATGATGCTAGGGGTTACATCATCGTAAGGGCTTTGTCTCCAATGGAGAAATCAAATTTGATGATGTTAATCATGTGGAAAATCTCAAGTACAATCTCTTGAGTGTCAGTCAAATGTGTGATAAAGGCCATGTTGCCCTTTTCACCAGTCAAAACTGTAGGATTCTGTCATCCAAAGTTTTGCACTTGATTGACAAGGTGTTGGATGATCACACTCTCCTGAAAGCCAACAGGACAGGAAGAGTGTATGCCTTAGATCTTTCTAAGAAGATAGATCTCAAAGGCAATCCTTGCCTATTTTCCAAAGCCTCTTCTCAAGAATCTAAACTGTGGCACAGGAGGCTTGGTCATGTTAATCTCAAAAACATGAATCAGCTTACCCACAATAGTTTAGTCAGAGGCTTACCAATAAAGGAGTTCCACTGTGATGAAACCTGCACTGCTTGTTTAAAAGGAAAACAGCACAAAGTCTCATTCCTTCCTATTGAAGTGCCCAAGTCCACTGCCTGCTTGCAATTACTGCATATGGATCTATTTGGTCCTGTGAGAGTAATGAGCATGGCAAAGAAGAAATACTGTCTGGTAATTGTGGATGATTACTCCAGATTTGTATGGACTTTCTTTCTACATTCAAAGGATGAGGCTGCTCAGAAGATTATTCACTTTGTGCTGTACATTGAGAAGCAGTATTCCCTTCCAGTCAAGTGTATTAGGAGTGACAATGGAACTGAGTTCAGAAATCATACACTTGATGACTTCTATCTTTCAAAGGGAATCAAAGGCAGTTCAGCATTCCAAGGACTCCAGAACAAAATGGAGTAGTGGAGAGAAAGAACAGGACCACTCATTGAAGCTGCAAGGTCCATGCTGGCTGACTCAGGTTTGCCACTGACCTTTTGGGCTGAAGCTGTCAACACAGCTTGTTATGTGCAAAATAGAGTTTTAGTAAATCAGAGGTTGATGAAGACTCCATATGAAGTTCTCCATCATTTGGCTCCTCTGATTTCATTTTTCAAAGCATTTGGGTGTCCCTGTTTATTCTCAACACAAAGGATCAACTCCATAAATTTGATCCTAAGGTGGATGCAGGGTACTTTGTTGGTTATTCATCTACTTGCAAGCATACAGAGTCTTCAACTGCAGAACAAAGATGGTTGAAGAAACTCTACATGTTAAGTTAATGAATCTCCAAAGGACAAGATTCCACAAAGTCCTGTGGAGTTATTTGATTTGGACATACTGCAATATGTTCCTTATCAAACTCCTGCTGTTGCTCCTGTCAACAGTTCACCACTGGTGGTACTGCTGATGATGATGATGATTGCAGTACTCACCTCTTCAGGTTTAGTGATCAGCTGCCTGACTCAGCTAGACCTGATGTTCCTGTAGCTCCAGTAGCACCATCCACAACAAATGCTGATGAGATCTCTTCGAATTCAACTTCCTTTGAATTACCATCCACTGATTGGTTTCAAGGAAATGATTCACCATCACCATCTGTTGCTGCTGAGCGGCTACAAACACTTGCACAGATCTCATTGTGTATCAAGATCTGAAGAATCACCCTATGTCTCAAATCATTGGTGATATCACTGCTGGAGTATCAACAAGAAGTCAATTGTCAAATTTCTGCTTCTATGCTCTCTTCATCAGTCAGCAAGAGCCAAAGAATTATCACATTGCTTTAAAGGACAATGGATGGGTTGATGCCATGCAGCTTGAGCTTCTTCAGTTCAAGAAACAGCAAGTGTGGGAACTGGTTCCTCTACCTCCAGGTAAGTGTGCAATAGGCACTAAATGGGTGTTTAGGAACAAAACTGATGAAAATGGGCTTATTGTTAAGAACAAGGCCAGACTGGTTGTTCAGGGGTTTGCACAAGAAGAAGGTATTGATTATGATGAAACCTTTGCCCCTGTAGCCAGACTGGAAGCAATTCGATTGTTTTTAGCTTATGCTGCTTATCAAAACCTTAAAGTTTTTCAAATGGATGTCAAAAGTGCATTTTTGTATGGAAAAATTAAAGAAGAGGTTTATGTATGTCAACCTCCAGGCTTTGAGGACAATAAACATCCTAATTGGGTGTATAAGCTTGATAAAGCTCTTTATGGGTAAAACAAGCTCCCAGAGCCTGGTATGAGACATTATCAAACTTTCTTCTGGAAAACAATTTCACTAGAGGCTCCATAGATAAGACTTTATTCATTAAGAAAGCTGGGCAGCATAATCTACTTGTTCAAATTTATGTAGATGATATCATTTTTGCATCCTCTGATCCAAAGTTGTGTGATGCCTTTACAAGTTGATGCAACAGAAGTTTGAAATGAGTGCCATGGGAGAATTACAGTTCTTTCTGGGGTTGCAAATCAAACAAAAGGCTGATGGAATTTTATTCATCAGTCCAAATATACAAAAGATCTTTTGCAAAAGTTTGATTTACAAAACTGTAAGCCTTGTTCTACTCCCATGAGCAGCACCACACAACTGGACACAGATCAGAAAGGTAAAGTGGTTGATGAAACACTTTACAGATGTATGATTGGGTCCTTGATGTATTTAACAGCTTCTAGACCAGATATTATGTTTGCTACATGTGTTTGTGCTAGATTTCAGGCTGCACCTAAAGAGTCTCATCTGATTGCAGTCAAGAGGATCTTTAGATATCTGCAAGGCACTCCATCTCTAGGTTTATGGTATTCTACGGACATTCTGGTAAATTAGTTGCTTTTTCTGACAGTGACTATGCAGGGTGTAAGTTGACCAGGAAATCAACTTCTGGTGGATGTCAATTCCTAGGCAACTGCTTGATTTCTTGGCAGAGCAAGAAACAGACCTCAGTTGCTACATCCACTGCTGAAGCAGAGTACATTGCTGCTGCAAGTTGTACATCTCAGGTACTCTGGCTTCAAAACCAACTTTGGATTATGGCATTACAGAGACTAAGACTCCATTGTTAATGGATAGTGCTTCAGCTCTTTGCATTGTCAAAAATCCAGTCCAGCACTCTAGGACCAAACATATAGAGATCAGACATCATTTTATAAGGGATTGTTTTGAAAAAGGTCTGATTGATCCTAAGTTTGTGCCTAGTGCTGATGAGCTTGCAGACATTTTTACTAAGAAGCCTTGGATAGTTCAACTTTCCAAAACCTGGTGTTAAGGCTTGGTATGCTGCAACTAGAATAAGTGACAACTACTGATGATCTTAGTAATTCGTACTGATGATCATGAGTACCTATGTCACATATAAGTACTGATGAGCTCTTTTACCCTCAGTAGTTTTTATAACTACTGAAGGCTAAATGTCTCACAAGTACTGAAGTACTTCATCTGTTCTAAACTACTGATGTAGTTACAACTACTGATGCAGTTACAACTACTGCAATCAGTAAAAACAGATAAGTACTGATGTCCTATGAAACAACTGAAATCAGCCAAAAAGACTGATGAATGTGTTGAGGACAGTTTGAAACAGCTGAAAAGCTAAGAATTGACGAAAACAGCTGAAGAGAACTTTCTCTTCAGTCGTTTGTACAACTGCTGTTTCATTTTAAACAACTGAAGCAAAACCACGTCTTCAGTAGTTTTATAACTACTGATGACTAATCCCAAGTCTTCAGTTGTTTACAACAGCTGATGACAAAACCACTGTCTTCAGTAGTTTCATAACTACTGATGACAAACACCAAGTCCTCAGTTGTTTCAATCATCTGAAGTCAAAACCACGGTCTTCAGTAGTTTTCTAAACTACTGATGCCTAACACCACGACTTCAGCTGTTTCAACGTCTGAAAGGATAATACCATGTCAACGGTCGTTTAAAACTACTGATGACTAACACCACATCCTTCAGTCGTTTTCTTACCCGTACCCTATATATATCCCTAACCTTAGCTCTCAATGCTTCATCTTCTTCAAACCTAACGTTCCTCTCCAAAACTTCCCTCTTCTCAATGGCGTCTATGCAAATTAAACCGCGACACAACTGTGTTGCCTACCTCACTAAATCGCCCATCTGGACTAAGTTCGATACTGCTATCGATCTTATGGTTCAGTCCCAATACAACACGGCATTTCTTCTGAATCCCATATTACATGCCGAATCCTTGCACCATTTTGGATGAACGTTACTGTTACCACTGGGGAGAACAACACACCATCCCTCCAGTCGGTCGTCAACAACAAAGAAGTAGTCATCACTCCTGCAATAATCCGCCAAATTCTTCAACTGAATGATGCTAGTTCTCCTGCTGGATATCCGAAGGGCACCATAGATCTATCCTTTGCTCAACATGGATATCAAGGCGATCTCAGTGCCTCCACTATCATGAAGAAACACTTTAATGACGCTGAGCGCCTGATTTTTCACATGGTGAATGTATGTTTGGCCCCTAAGACGTCGTCTTGGGATCAAATGTCGACAAAATGGCAGCAGGTAATGTATTCTATTCTTGAGCAACAACCACTTAATTTTTCTGAAATAATATTTTTAGAGCTCAAGGATATGGCTCAAAAACTAACTGCCAACCGTTGGATACTATATCCACGGTTCATAATGGCCATCATTACAAACCAGCTTAATGCTGAGGGACTTGTTGGCTTGGGAGTCCCTGCTACGGCTGTTCTGCCGGAAGTATACTCCCGGCACAACTCTGACCGGACACTCAAAATGGCTGCCAAGCTGCGAAAACCCACGCAGCTGGAACCCACAGCCACCACCTCCAAATCCAAAGTCCCCACCAAACCCACCAAAAAGAAACCCAAAACGGCTACTCAGGGAATTGAGTCCCCTGAGGATGCCCCTGCAACACAAACGCAGGATATATCCACTAGTCCAAAACCCCTAGTGGATACAATGACTCTCCAGCCACAGCCGCTCAGGCTTCCTCTCAACAGGAGCCTGCAGCAACCACACAAGGGGCACCTACATATCTGGGATCTTCCTCACTTGAGGAGATTGCCATTGAAGAGCACCAACCTCCCCAGGTGCACACTGCTTCTATCCCTTCACCCCAAACAACCGCCCCTCACAGCCCAACTTTAATAGTTGCACAAGTGCTGACTCAATTGCACTCCTCACCCCCTCCCCAGAAACCACTTACTACTGGGAATACCTCTACAATTGAGGGGGAGGAACACAGTGCACTTGAGAACCCACAGCACAGGGGTTTCCCACTTCTATCTCCTGGTGTAGACAAGGAGCTTAGAATATCTAGTGAGGCTGCCACCTCCTCTGACTCAGCACATGACCAGAGTGAGGCTGGTAACATTGCTAAGACCTCACTAGAGGCAACAGCTGATGATGGACATTGTCCTGAGGCTGGAAGTCCCCAGTACCAAGCACAAGGGGCACATGCACCAACTGGTCTACACCCAGTGCATGTAAATCCTGCTCTAAGCAGGAGGTCAGATGATTCAGTTCGGCTGATGATGACCTGGGCTTTTTCTATGATGTTCTTGCCCAGAACACAATCCTTGAAGAGAAAGTCAGTAGGCTGCAAAACCTACTTGACCAACTCTCACAAGGAGAAAGACCATCTGCCTCTACCCACCCACAGATGGCACCTTCACTTGAAGGTTTCCCAAACACTGAGCCACTCCAAACTCAACCACCTGCCTCTGCTTCAGGCCCTACTTCTCAGGAACAGAACCCTCCTGAGCAAATAGGTGCTGTACTTCAAAATTCCCTCCCTCTCATCACACCCATAATCACTGATATTGTGACTAAAGCCATTGATGAGAGGCTTTCCTCAACTTTACAGCCCTTGGTTGATGCTGGTCCAAAAGACTCTTTCTGCGGTACAAACCCCTTCCTCCAATGCACCCAAAAAGGGGGAGAGTACTGCAGTGAAAGAAAAGAAGAGGAAAAGAACAGAGGAGAAGAAGGAAGAGAAGCAAGCCCAAGAGGAGGAAAAAGAAAAGCAACCTCTGCTCACTTACAAGCGAAAGAGAAGTGCTGATGATCACACTGCTGAAGACAAATCCTTGGAGGAGCTGGTCAAAGAAGCTGACACTACACACAGCCGATCCATGGATAAAATAATTGAACAACTCTTCAGGCAGGGGTTTGACACAGCCACACTGGATAGTGAGATCAGAAGGTTAGAAGTACAAGAGATACAAACCCGATGGGCAGGGTATGATGCTCTTGAGAAAGAGAGATTGGAAATAATGATCCGCTTCATTGCAAATACTTAGGAAGATCGTTAGTGGAGATTCGCGCATGGACCAGGGACAGCATTCTGGCTATAGCCACCAGAATCTGTCTGTCTGAGCAATTCAACAAAGGGATTATTGTAAGCCCTTGATGAGGCTGGGGCTGGTAAAAGGTTAGAGATGGCTAAACTCACAAAGGCGAAACTAACTACAAAGATGCTGGATCAACCTTCCCTTCCACCCACTCAAACAGATCCTATCCCTCAAATCTCCCAACCAATCTCTAAGCCAAAATCCAAATATCTCTCTTCAAAACCAATTCCTTCACCAACCCAACCATCATCCAGTGATGTACCCAGAAGGAGGAGAAGGGGCTGAGGATGGAAGAAGAAGAGAAGAAGAGGAGGATGAAGATGATAGTCTGCCACTCTCTGCTGTTCTGAAGCTACCAAAACCCCGAAGTCAACCCATGATCACACTGACTCTCAAAGGGAAATGGTCAGAGTCAAGATAGAAGAAGAAGAACAGCAGAAACAGCACGATGAGCAACTGTTGAAGATGGTTGACAAGGAATTTCCTCAGTCATCATCTATTCAAGCCATGAAAGGGCATGCTCAAAGGCTGTACACTCTCAGGCACACCTTTCAGTATCAGAAGGAGAGAGTGAGAGTATGGCCAGACCCCAGGGTGAGTTCTAGAATCCATAAAAGAACTATCCCACACAGATACAACGGCCAGGTACGAAAAACAATAGAATCTACCATCATGTTGGCCGTTGTAGTCTCACCTTGGGAAATCATTGATGAATTCAAGAAAGCTCACCAAGCAAAGAAGACCCCTCAAGCTTTACTAGAAAACAAGATGATTAAGAAGGGGTTGCTATATAAAAGCTTGAAGACATCCAGAAGAATGAGCTCCAGTTACTCCTTGAAGGCAACCATCCTGATGAATTTGTATATAGGGAGGTAACTACGGTGGAGCTGAAAAATGGCAGGACCATGAAGTACTTATCAGAGTACTATGGTCCAGAGTTCTTCTTCGAAGGAGGAGCAGAAGAACTCTCTCAGGAGGAACAAGTTGTTCTCCTTGAGGCCTATGTTCGTGAGTCATACAGACTCATTATGGGGAAGTAAATCTCATGAATGGGATAACAACTCTGTGTCCAGTTCCCCAAAACAGAGTTCCCATTCATACTCTGCCAACAAATATTTGAGATTTCTTCCCAGGCCAGAGCTTACATGGGTCATCTTCTCTACTGATCAAGAAGGAAAAAGACCAACATTTTGCCAACAATAAGTGGGATAATAAATAAGTTAGAGGTTTTGGCTGCATTGGTTCAGGGGGAGTTTGTTGGACCAAAAGAACCAATGAGCCAAGATCAGAAAACCTCTAAGTCCCACATGGTATCACAACAACTGCTGAAAGCCTCATCAGTAGTTTGACAAGTGCTGAAGACTTCAACAGCTGAAGATCAAGTGCTGAAGACCTCAACAGCTGAAGAACTAAAGTGCTGAAGTACAACAGCTGAAGAACACAAGTGCTGAAGCTGAAAGACCAAAGTACTGAAGTACAACAGCTGAAGAGTTTACAAGTGCTGAAGATCAACAACTGATGTACAAAGTCTGAAGACAAAGACTGAAGACATCAGCTGATGATATCTACTGAAGTCATCAGCTGATGAAACACCTGAAGGTCAAAGTCTGAAGATCAAGTACTGAAGCCTCAGTAGTAGTTTGTCACAACTGCTGAAGAGTACTTCTTCAGTAGTTGTGATATCAGTAGTTTTATATTTTATGTTTCAGTAGTTTTGTAAAACGACTGAAGAGCTTGTTCTTCAGTCGTTGTAGTTTCAGTAGTTTATATTTTGTACTTAACATGCTGATATGTTCTCAGTAGTTGTGAACATTTCAGTAGTTGTTAAGAATTAGTTATTTTGTATTAGATCTGCCAGTTGTCACTTTCCGTGATAACAGCAGTGATTGTTGCACTCTATATAAGGAGTGACAACCTATTGTAACTATGGGGAATGAATGGAATGAACGAATGATTTGATTAGAAATATTCTACATCTATAAACATTCCTTGAAATCAGAAATATATATTCTCTCCCTATAACCGTATGCGCCTTAATGCATAAGTATCGATTGCTTGCTACAATTTGTCTAATTCCTGTTTGTATTCCGCTGCTTTGAATCCTAATACATCAAACTTGTGATCACTGATCCTGTCAAAGAAGTCTGCTGATAAGCAGAGGATGATGAGCTTCTTCAAGCTGTATGGATTCTCCAGAAGGAGACTTGGACCCAGTCTCTATCCACTATGGATGAGCATATCAGGGTCATCAAGCAGAAGTTTAAGAGTGGAGAGCTCACTGACTTACACTCCACTCCAAGTCAGGCTCCACCTAAAGTGGAGGTTAAGATTGAACAACCAGAGACAACACAACCCGGACCTCCTGCTAATGCTCAGCAAGCTTCATCTTCTGGTCCACAGCAGGGTCAACCTCCCTCTCCATCTGAACCTAAGAGAGAGGAAGTCCCAACTGAGAAAGACAGTGAAGATCAATCTGGTGTACAGGCCAGTCTTTTCAGTTAAAATTTGGAAAGAGAAAGAAGAGGATCGCTTCTAGACCAAAGCCTAAGAAGAAGAAGAAGCCTGCATCCCCTTCTAAACCTCAGGATGAATCAGAACAGCCTGAGGATATGCAGCCGAGGAAGCTTCACCAACTCTAATTCAAATAGCTCCTCTAGAAATAGGAGATCCATCTTGTTCTTGGACAAACACCACAAATCCAGAAAGATGGCATGTTATTAGAGATCAAGGCATGAAGGCATTTATACATGGCAAGATATGTTTTAGTTGCCTCTGCATGACCTCTTTGACATTAGAAGACACTTTGACAACCTAAAGGATCCTGATCATCTATGAAGAAAGGAATGGTGATCATTCTAATGAGGACTGTTAATATCTGAAGTTTTCAAAATGTTTGGTAGTATCAGCCTAGGGGGAGTTTGTAGAGATTGAAGAGGCTGATGCAACCTAAACATCTTTAGGTCTTTCCTGCATGCTGCACAAGTGCATTAAAGAAGAAGCTTAGGAAGTTTCACACATGAAACAGAAAATAATCTAAGTGTGAAATCTTCCAAGCCAAGACCAATATCTTCCGAAGCCAAACATGAAGTCTTCCGAAGCCTCAGAGACAAGTCTTCCGAAGCTTCAACTCATGAAGATAGATTTCTTCCAGTAACATGCTTTATCTGATGTACTATTCCATAAAGCTGGACATATTTCCGCTGCACCTCTGCAAGTCACCAACTTACATGATGGTGAAAAGGTCCATGCTTTTGGTAACTATACATTGAGGTCTGGAGTCTGTAACTTTCTACTTTATGTACTTTATCCTTTTGTAATAGATAAGGATGTGAGCTATGGCATGTCATAGTCACAAGTCAAAAGGCAATCTTCCTTTTACTCAACAATTGATTTTGTTTGTGTCTAGTCAATTATATCCAGCTGACTTTCAATGTATAGCCGGCTGTAGGATGTAGTATAAGTATCTCATGTTCTTGTATCTTTTGAATATGCTTTTGTAACACTTGTAATAGAACATAGAGAAGGCAATATACTACATTCTTGAAAACAAAATACTTGTGTTCTTTGAGTTCTATCTCTTGCATTACTTGTGTTCTCAGCATCTCAACACTTGGTTAATCCGTTTACTGTTTGATTAAAGTTTAGTTAGTCTTTTCTTTGTGTTGTTGTGTTGTAACTATATCCCTTCAACGATCTTGTAGGTATGGATACTTGAGGACACCTCTTCTTGGTGTTTTGGTCATTCAAGAACCTCATCTTCTTCATCAAAATCTCGTTTTTTTAGCAGCTTTACAAAGGTGGTTTGTATGTCTTGTTTTCGTTGTTATTTGTCTTGATAGGTAGTTCATACACATATATATGATCCTATGTTCTTGGTTTTGTTGATGTTATGTTATTACCTTAATTTTCAGATTATAAATCATAAGATTAAGGTTTTATTCCGTTGCGTTTTTCATGTTTAAATGGTTAAACTACTTTGATAATGGTAACAAATCTAACAGTCCATGCGTCCGAATGGCATGCGACTGGGTCCATACACACGAAAAGAGTGTGACTGAAGTTCATTCGTATGTGAGTAGTGCGACTGAGGGCCATGCGCATGAGGGTTATGCGACTGAAGGAAATGCAGATGAGAGTCATGCGACTAAATGAAATGGGGTTGAAGGTCATGCGACTGAAGGTCATGCGACTGGAGTCCATATGCTTGTGAATCATGAGATTAAGGTTCATTCGCATCAAAGGAGGGCGACTGAGGGTTATCCACATGGGATGCCATGCGATTGAGGTCCATTCGTGCGATTAAGGTTCATTTGTGCGATGAAGGTCATACGACTAAGGTCCATTCTCCCGGATGCCATGCGATTGAGGTTCAAACGCATGGGAATCATGTGGTTGGAGGCTATGCGACTGGAGGCCCATTCGTTTGAGTGTTCACATACGTATGGAAGACCATGCGACCAAATGGGGTCCATACGGTCAAACGACCATAGTTTATGGTCTCGCTTTCCGGGAAAGTGTAGACGTAGGCTCGGACCTTTGGGATTGTTGATGATGTAATAGGCATGGACGAATTAAGATGATGTATGATGATGATGTGTAATGCGCGTGATTGATATGATGTATGACGTGGTATGATTATGTGTGATGCATGTTAGTTGTGTGTGATGTTGCCTTGTGTGATGATGTTGTATGTTATTATGTTCCTTGCTTTGTATGATTATTTTCTTTGGCTTTACGTGGTATGTTAATGAATGAAATGAAAGTATTATGTAACGTAAAATGGAAGATAATGAAAAGAGGAACGTAATGAATGAATTCATGCATGAATGAACGAATGAGAGTAAGAATGCCTTGCTAGTAAAAGAAAGGAGGTTCACAAATCATTGAGAGTTGTTATCTCAACTGTGTGTGAACTTACAGCGTGCGATCTTGGCTAACTCATAAGGGACTATAGACACAGTAAGAGTTTAGTCTCGATGACTGCTCCGATACGTGCGATGTGGTATTCACTGTGTGCTATGTAGCATGCGATTTTGGCTACCTTATGTGGGTTCATACACATAGTAGGGGGGGTTTAGTTTTGGTAATTGCTCCAATACGTGCGATGTGTGGTATTTACTGTGTGTTATGTAGCATGCGATTTGGTTAACCCATGAGCTGGCGTGAGATTTGGCTAAACCCCTAAGAGTTCACACACATAGGAGGAGTCTGTCCTAGTGAGCACTCCGTTGGTGCGATTTGTGTGATATGTACGATGGGTACGAAGATATGAATGTGCAATAAGTGTGAAATGTGCGAAATGTGTGATAAGTGTGAAATGAATGAACGTAAGAAAAGATGTTATGAACGAATGAAGCGGATGATAAGTGACGTGTGATGATTATCGAATGAAAGAATGCGACGAACGTAATGGAAGATAATAATTATATTATCTGTATGTATGTATCTTGTCTGATCGCATAAAAGTAAGGAACAGTTTTAATGAAAGAAAAAGTCTGTTTATTTTAAAACTAGAACTCACTCAGCAACGCTGACTTTGATGTGTTTCCTGTTGGCAGGAATGTTGCTGAGGATGGCCCGGGGCAACTACTCAGCTCTTTTGGATGGCATTCTTTTGTTTAATGTTTTTGCATTGTAATGTGAACAAATAATGAACGATTGTATTGTTTTGCAAAAGCATTTTTTTTATAAATTGAATGTTTGTTTAAATGTTTCCGCTACAATATTTTTATGTAAAATGATGAAAATATATGTTTTATGTGCAAGGATTGACCAGCTGTAAGCATCCCGGGAACAGGGCCTTACAAGTTGGTATCAAGCCAAAGTTTAAGTGAAACGGGTAAAATTTTCAAAATAAACCTTAACTTATACTGAGAATGGGACGAAAAGGGAAGGGATGCCAATCTGAGTAGCTACGTGCCATCAGGTATTTCGTAATGATAACGGTATTATGTGCACATGTTATGTGGTTATATGGTTATGTGTTGCTTGTAGATTTAAATACTAATGTAGTCAGGACAGGTAATGCTTGGGGTAAGAAGAGTAAAGTAAATGGCTAATCATAACTGGCCACTATAATTAGGGACTTACTATACTTGACATAAACTAAGTTGTTTCCTTGAAAGAGTGTATTGGTGTTTGAATCTTTCAGTGTGTGTTAGAGGATGGCCAGTGGTAGATCTTTGAAACCTTCACGTGGTGGAGGTGGTCGTGGACGTGGTGTAGAACCACAGGTCACAAGAGGAAGACCTAGAGTTGAAAAAGTGGTTCATGAAGAACCCGAGACCCCTCATCTAGAGGGCGGAGATGAGAGTGCTAACCTGAGAGCCTCAGTGCAGGAGGCGGTTGTGGAGGAAGTGCATCAGGTCATGCAGATGATCCTACCGTCTATGGTGACCGAAGTGATTAAAGCTGTATGAGAAGGAGAGAGAAAAGAGAGGAACATGTCCTCGGGAGAACATGAGCAACTAGAAACTAAGACGGTTCTCTCTGATGACGAGGAGGAAGAAGAAGAGCCCGTGCAGGAGGTGGCACGAGGCTATAACTATGGGGCATTTATAAGACGCAAGCCCCCAACTTTTGATGGTAATGGCACTGCTGTTGCTTCTCATGATGGGTGAGGGAAATGGAAGTTGTTCTAAATATCAGCGAGTGCCTAGAAGACCAGAAGGTGAAGTTTGCTGCCTACTCTTTCATGGACTTAGCTTTGTGTTGGTGGGACAATATTGTCCAAGCTGAGGGTAGTCGGGCTATAAGAAGGATGAGGTGCTCAGAGTTGAAAAGGCTAGTGATTGAGGAGTTCTGTCCTCACCATGCGATGGACAAAGTTGAAAGAGAGTTCCTACAGCTGGAGGTGGGAACAACGACACATCAGCAGTACACCACCAAATTCAACGAAATGGCACGACCGGTGTGTTGATAAATGTATGTCCCAAGATCATGATATGAAATGTAATAGATCTTGTTTATCTGATTCGGATGTAATTTGATATGATTAATGAAATGATATTGATTGTTTGTGATTTGTAATGTCAAATATTCCATTAATGAGTCGATATTGAATTGGTTAATTAGGTTAGTGATTGTTTGAATGGTTACACATAATGTTATTAATTAATACATTCAAACTTAACATAATGAAGTTCTCATGCGAATGGTCCATGCCAATGGACCACACGCATGAATAACTTCATACGATTGACTCAGTCGCACGACTGAACCAGGAGATTGGATCAGTCGTATGATTGACACATAAGATTGGCTCAGTCGCACGACTGAACACTCAGTCGTGCGTGCGGATGAATCAACCGCATGGTTCAATCGCACGACTGAACCATACTAATGGTTCAGTCGCACGAATGAACAATACTAACCTATAAATACAACCCAATTCGTGGAAAACCGGGAGAATTCATTCTATTACGACTCCAGACGTACCCTAGCCGTCCAGAAGCCTCCCAACTCGTTCTCCAAGTTCATAGAACACATTAGATCGATACCCAATCGATTTCTAACATTAGTTTCAATTCTTTATTAATTCTTCGTGCGTTCACACTGATTGGATCACCAATAAAATAGGATTCCGCACTATTTGATCGGGTTTACACGCTAATCACTAGGTATTTCGTTCAAATACCACGTCCTAACAATTGGTATCAGAGCTTTGGCTCTTGATTACGTGTGATTCAATCAAGATTGATAAAAAGTTTGTGTTTTTACACTAAAAACACAATCTTTTGTGTCAAAAGTTGTCTTGGATGTTCCCTACTCATCAAGTTTCGGTTTTCTGCGAGATTAGGCGATTAGGGTTTGCGAAAATTCGAATTTACGGGTTCTACTAAAACACGTTAACCTAGAAATTTTCGCAAAACAGCAGCTTCAGTCGCACGAGTGAGCCATTCGCATGACTGGACTTCATTCGCATACACCAGGCGCACGATTGGACTGGTACATCTCATTCGTACGATTGAACCATTCATTCGCAGTGGTCATATGCATCAGCTTCATTCGCACGACTGAACCAATCGCTTAGTTCAGCCGCACGATTGAACCATTCGCATAGTTCATTCGGACGGATAGCCCAATCGCATCCTTAGTCACACCAGTTGACAGTTTGTTTTAGTAGACTTAAAGTTATTCGCCATGGAAGATCAAATGTCAGCACTTACTGCTGGGAAGGACTCTAGGATCCAGAACCTGCTGTTACTTGAGAGTGCGGTGGGTAATCATAATAAACCACCAAAGCTCTTGACGTTAGATGAGTATCCCCACTGGAAACAACGTTTTGAGATCTACCTCAATGGAGTGGATCCGAATCTGTGGGAAGCTATCGAGATTGGGTATAGTACGGCGGTGGAAGCCGATGGAGTAAAGCTAACCTTAGGAGGGATGACAGACGCGCGAAAGTTAAATATAATGTAGAGAAGAGGGTTTATGCATTGATGACACAGTCTATCCCTAAAGACATTTTCCACCAGTACTAAGAGAATAAGCAGTCCAAGAAACTATGGGATGAGCTGGAAAAGGGTACGACGGGAATGCTTTGTTAAATGCAATCAAGGCTAAGGAGTTAAAGAAGGAATTCGATAACTTCTCATCGATGAGAAACGAGAGTTTGGACGATGTTATAGACACATTCTACCATCTGATGAGTGAACTGCATACACATGGGGTGGCTACTACCATGGAAGAGAAAGTTACTAACTTTGTAGACGGATTGCCGGAAAAGTGGGTTTCATTCATGTCTAACCTGAGACAGAATGGAATGCTGGCAAAGTTGGATATAAATGACTTCATTCTAAAGCTGCGAGAACAAGCTCTTAGGAGTAAGTACAGAGCTCAGAAGTCTTCGTATACTCAGAATCCAGCTTTGTACAATGTCACGCCTCAAGCTAAGACATCTGGAGCACCTCTCCAGACTGTATTTGTGTCTAGCTCATCGGGTCCTTCACATGCTTCTCCATCAGGATCGGACACATCGGGGTCTTCTTGTACCCATACTATTGGATCTGAAACAAATGCTACTAGACTGAAGACTGAGAACGTCATTAATGTGACTGTAAAAGTAGCTCGAGAACACATGGATCTTTTGGCTGCGGTGGTTCATTCTTATGATGGACTTGTTGCTGGAAGATTGGAAACTGCCATCTGGCAGACGAGGAGTATGAGCAGGTGGACGAAATGGAGCTTGAGAGAATGGACATAATGTGGGCCTTAGCTAGTGCTGTCCGGAGGGCGAAGAAGTTTGTGAAAAAGACCAGACAGAACATGGTAGCTACTAAGGATACCATATTTGGCTTTGACAAGAGCAAAGTGACCTGCTTTAACTGTGGAGAGAAGGGGCACTTCAAGAGAGAATGTGTTAAGCCAAAGAAGACGGGTAACGGGAACCCATTCTCGTCCTTCACTCGTCAAGACAAGCAAGCTACTAGTTCAACTTCATCAAGCAAGGATCCAAAAGCCTTGACTGCTCTGATGATGAAGGACAGGACTGGAGCTTTAGGTTTGTCTGTCTAGGGGAATCAAACATTGCAAGTGTAGAAGAAATTGATGATGATTCTACGAGTGAAGGAGATCTAGCAGTTGAGATAGCGATGTCAAATATTGAAGAGACAACTGCAACTGAGGTCAGCGACAAGCCTAAAGAGGAGACTACCACAGCAAAGACAGAAAAGACAGAATCACCAAAACCAGAGACATCTGATGCTGCGTTGATGGCTAACTCTTCTGAACCAACTCAGGTAAGTACCACTGACCAATGTTTGATAATCATGCTTGTTCTGATTGTAATACGTTTAGAAATAGCATAGATGAGAAATTTGCTAGGTTATTAGATCATAATGATAACTTAGTAAAAGATTTGCAACTGTGCATTGAGGCTAATAGAGTATTAAAACAAAATGAGCATAGTTACAACGAAAAGATAGACCTTTTGACTAAACAGCTTAGGGAAACTGAAGTAGTTGCATTTAACCAAGCTAATGACATTAGGTACTATCTAAACTCCCTAGAAGACGCTAAGAAGCAAAAGGCAGTTCTAGAATTAGAAGTAAACTTATTAAAACAGAAACTGCACAGTTGGACAAGTTCATCACACATAGTCCAACATTTAGTGAGAGAAAGAAACAACGGGGAGGGTTTGGGTTACAAAGTGGTTCCACCACCACCTGAGACCTTGATGAACACTAAGAGTAGACCAGTAAATAATAACCCCATCAAGGATCATGTGGTGTCTACTCCTCTTGTTAGTGATCCATATTCCTTATTTTCATCTATTGAATCTGGAAACAAACAAAAGGAGGCCACTTCAAAGGCAAAGGGTAAATTGCCTTGTGTTAATCTAGAAAAAGAATTTGAAAAGGTTAACTTAAAGTCAAGGTCAAACAGAGTAAATCAGAACCTAAAAAGACTTCTAATGTTAATCTTTCACATGTTTTAAGTCAAAAACCAGTTAACAAAAGGAAAAAGATGTTAAAAATGTTAAAAAAGGTAATTTGTTAAACAAGAGATACATCAAAAGAACCAGAGTCAAAACCTAAAGTGAGTGATGTTACTAGAGTGTCACACACATCTTCAAAAAGAAAGTTTAATCATAAAGTTGATAGCAGGTAGTGCTACAACTATGGAGAATGTGGACACATTGCTTCCTATTGTCCTTATTATCTGACACCTAGGAAAAAGATTGAACTTCAGGACTCAAAACCTAGGTCTTCTAAGAGGATTTCTTTAACTCCACCTAGAAGAACTAGTGAACATAAAGTTCAACCCGTTAGCTAGTCGACTGTTTATCACAAACAGGCATTGCACAAATCTAGCTTATGGAAAGAGAAGTCAACCTCTGTGTCTGATAATGATGACAAGAAGGAACCTGAGCTACCCTCACCTTCTAAGGGTCAATGGATTGAATTTCTGATGTGTGATGCCTCTGGGAAACCCAAGCCAGTAAAGGCTTGGGTTCCTAACCTAAACTAATCCTTTACATTGTATGTGTAGGGTGTTCGCTACAGTGCTGAAACTAACACGTGGATTGTAGATAGCGGAGCATCCAGGCACATGACAGAAACAGGGCTCTTTTATCTAACGTCAAGCAAATAAAAGGAGGGCATGTTTCATTTGCTGGAAACAAGGGAGGATATATCACAGCTCAGGGAGAAGTGGGAAATCAAAAAGTTAAGTTTGATAAGGTGAACTACATTCAACAACTTCAAAATAACTTACTTTCTGTTTCCCAAATCTGCAATAAGGGATTTAAAGTCATCTTCGACAACAAGAAGTGTTACGTGCTTAAGAAAGATTACGTGATCCCAGAAGACCATGTGCTGATGACAGCTTCAAGATATAAAGACCTTTATGTTTTGGATCTCTCAACAACTTCTACAATGGATCATGAAGTTCAATGTTTTCTATCTAAAGCTACTGAGAAGGATTCCATCTCCTGGCATAGGATAATGGGACACATCAATCAACGGAAGATGAATCACTTGATCCAGAAGGATCTTCTGAGAGGAGTTAATGTTAAGAATTTCCAACTTCCTGATTTTTGTGTAGCTTGCAAGAAAGGCAAACAGACAAAGAAGTCTCATAAGGAAAAGAAAGTTCATTCAATAGAACTTCCTCTTGAATTTCTTCACATGGATCTGTTTGGTCCAGTCAGTACAAAGAGCATAGCAGGCGACTTGTACTGTTTTGTGGTTACTGATGACTACTCAAGGTTCTCTTGGGTAATGTTCTGAAGTCCAAATCAGAAACATTTGAGTCATTCAAGGAGGTAGTAACCACACTGGAATCTCTCTACAAGCTGAAGGTTAGACAAGTACGCTCAGACAATGGGACGGAATTCAAGAACCAGTGGATGGAGGCTTACTGCAAGGAAAAGGGAATTGTACATCAATTCACTTCTGCCTACATGCCTCAGATGAATGGCATTGCTGAGAGAAAAAACATAAGCTTGATACAGACTGCACGGACTATGCTGGCAGACTCGAAACTGCCTATCCAATTTTGGAATGAGGCAGTTGCTAATGCATGTTATACACTGAATCGAGTTCTGATTGTCAAGTGCCACAGAAAGACATGTTACGAGCTAACACAGAAAGACATGCACACTTCTGAAGAAAACACAAGAAGGTAAATTCAGCAAGAAGGCGGATGAAGAAATCTTTCTAGGATACAACATACCGAACAAGAGGGTTTACAACAACTCAACGGGTCTAGTAGAAGTGTGGTGTAATGTTGACGTTCAGAGATATACCACACCACCTACTGGCAAAGGACCTGCCTACTTTTTCGACTATGATGGATTCTTCAAGTCCTTCAACATCCCTCTCTCTCCCTCGGATGACGAGTTAGCTACACGGATGATGTATGATATCTTGAATACACCCATCTAGCTCACAGGGAGAATCATCTACTTAGTTAGGGGGAGTAGTCGACGACAGTGACTCCTCCTCTGAAGATGAAGCTAAAGAAGATGACCAGAACAGTCAGGAGGAACAGGTTCCAGTTCCTGAAAGTCCACAAGCATCTACCAGTGATGCACCTTCGACTTTGGAGCCTCAAACTCCAACTGCCTCAGATGCATAACCAAATGTTCATAATCTTGGCTCTGAGGTAGCTGTTCCTACTACTCTAGGAGCACGACTAAACGTCTATCATCCCTTAGACAATGTCATTGGGGATGTAAGATCAGTGTACAAACCCAAAATTAGCTATACTCAACTGATTATGCCTCAGTTATGGAGAAGGGATATATTCATGATGGTGCTTATCGGTGTTTTGTCTCGTAGTTTGAGCCAAAATACGTCAGTGATGCACCAAATGATGAGGCGTGGGTGAGTGCCATGCAAGAAGAACTCCTTTAGTTCAAGAAGTTAGGTGTCTGGACTCTGGTTGATAGACCTAAAGGTGCTAAGGTATTGGCACCAAATAGGTCTTGAAATGCAAGAAGGATGACCAAGGGGTCATTATCAGGAACAAGGCTCGATTGGTGGTTCAAGGATTTCGCCAAGTCGAGGAATTGACTACAATGAAGTGTTTGCACCCGTGGCAAGGATGGAAGCCATTCGCATCTTCCTTGCCTATGCATCGTACATGAAGAATAAAGTCTACCAATTAGATGTGAAGAGTAAATTCCTTCATGGGGAAATCAGAGAAATAGTTTATGTTAGTCAACCCTAGGGATTTGAAGATCCTTATCATCGGGATAGAGTTTACAAACTCGACAAGGCCTTATACGGACTCATTAAGCTCCTAGGGCCTGGTATGAGAAACTCTCAACTCATCTTGTGAAACACGGCTTTCACAGGGGAGTCATTGACTGCACACTATTCATCAAAGAAAAAGATAGAGACTTACTGCTAGTACAAATCTATGTCCATGACATAATCTTCGATTCAAAGAACGAAGAATTATGCAACGAGTTTGAAGCAGTTATGAAGAAAGAGTTTGAAATGAGTGCTATGGGAGAGATGAAATTAATTCTGGGGTTATAGGTGGATCAGACACCAAATGGGATCTTTCTACATCAGACCAAGTATGTGGGAGACATTCTCAGTTGGTTTGACATGGACAATGCTTCTGCTGCTGGGACTCCACTTGCTATGAATCACGATATAGCACCTGATGAAAATGGAGATCTTGTAGATGCCACAATGTACCAAGGAATGATTGGATCCCTCATGTATCTCACTGCCTCAAGACCTGATATCATGTATGCTACATGTTTATGTTCTAGATATCAGGCTAAGCCTAAGGTCAACCATCTGATCGGGGTCAGGAGGATATTTCGTTTCTGAAGGGTACACCCACACTTGGGTGTGGTATCCTCATGATGATGACTTTGAGCTCATGGCGTATAGTGACTCGGATTACGGGGGCTGCAAGATGAATTACAAGTCTAAATCAGCAGGGTGTCAATTCTTTGGGAGAAGATTAGTTACCTGGCAGTGTAAGAAGCAGACATCAGTTGCATTGTCAACCTGTGAAGCCGAATACGTTGCTGCTGCAAGTTGTTGTTCACAAATCATCTGGATTCAACAGCAAATGCGGGATTACGTTTTAAAATTTTCTTCTACTCCTATTTTTGTTGATAACTCTGCTGCAATTGCAGTAACTAAAAATCCGGTCCAACATCCAAAGACCAAACATATCGGTATTAAATACCACTTCATAAGAAATTGTCTTGAAAAGAACTTAATTGATGTGCTAAAAATTAATACTGATTTTCAACGTGCTGACCTCTATACTAAAGCCTTTGATAAACCACGTTTTCAATATTTGCTAGAGGTCAATGGCGTTAAAAAAAGTGATGTTATTCCTGATGATGATCATGTGTAGTCCGATGTAGTTTTGTTAATTTTTCTTTTTTATTTTATTTTATTTGTTTATTTTAGTCTGTTTAAATTAAACTTATGTTATTTTGCTGTTTATTAAAATCCTAAAAATAATTAACCAGTTTTGATTTTAGTATTTTAGGGGGAGAATAATTAGCAAGTAACATTAAAAAAAATGAGGGAGAAGGAGTGAAAGCTGATATAAGGTAGATCGTATGTGTGATACCGATTCAAACCTTTTGGAATATGATAGTACACAGGAACAAATCAAGAGGGACTTTATAATTTTAATTTAGAAACGATGCAAAAATTCAAAGTATAAGTCGTGTAGTCTAAGCAATATAAAAGGGAAGATGATAGAAAAACTGGTAACTCCTAAGGTAACACAACTAGAGTAGACCTAGAGGTTGCTAGACCACAATTGATATGTCGTAGATTCAACACAATAGATGATTAGACCTGACTGGTGATCTCAAGATCAAACTAAGTTGTTCAACTGACTGTGGCTTCCACCTTATCAATGGTTAACACAATCAACAATATTCCAATAAGGGGTAATGAGCATGTAAACGCCACAAATGTGTGCGGATGACCATAAATAGAGCAAAGCCCGAAAAATGAAAGACAAATGCTATCAAGCTAATGACTATGTTGTTGGTGCATTCTGTGCAAAAGAAAATCTAGCTGCTCTAACAAGAAGATAGGTTGTGTGCCTCTCTGCTGTGCGATGGCACTGACCTGAGGATAAGCATAATCTAGATATTCTAGAATTCATTGTTGTTTTCCGCCTCCGCTCTGCTGTGCAATGGCACTGACCTGAGGATTGGCTTCTCTTTGAAAGCTCTAAGAACAGTCTCTTCCTGTAAAAAACCCGTAGACCGCTCAAAAGCTCCTGAGGAATGTTGATTACCATATAAGTGTGGGATCCACAAATGTTAGTTGAAATAATTAAACCTAAATCTATCACTAGTCTGTGTCAAAAATCTATGTATGGATTTAAGAGGACAAACATAATGACAATCATTGTGGCTACAATTCTTGAAAGTTCAAATCAATGTGGTAATCTAATAGTTCCAGTATGATTTCCTAAAAGTTGCTAACGACTCTAGATGAAAACCAAAAATTGAGCATCAAAAGGTTTTGATAACAAGTCCCAAATGATTTGACTTGCCTATATGATTCCAAATTTGAATGGTCCAAGTGTGGTCAAACTAAATTGAAGCTGCCTATTCTGGAACCAAATCCAGTAGAAGTCTATCTTAGGATTTATCTCTCACAAAAGTAAAAAAAAGTTTTATTTTTGAATTTAGTTTAAATTTCTAGTTAGTTAGCCATTTTAGTTTGTTTGTTCGTCAGACTGTATCATGAAAATTGGTATGGGATTAACTCACTAAAAGGGTCATGTCTGAGATGGCCACATGTGTTTTCAAAGTTTAAAAGGGTCACGTCTGAGGTGACTAAATTGTGTAAAAGGATCACGTCTGAGGTGATCAAAAGTTTTTCAAGTTAAAATGATCATGTCTGAGATGATCAAATGCTCATAATGTTAATTTCAACAGGTAAAAAGGGTTTAAGTGCTAAATGTTCATAAGTGTAACCCATTCGCATGACTGGATCATAAGTATGGACCAACCATGCAAATGGATCCCATTCGCACGACTGGACATGAGATTGAGACATTCACCCGAATGGCTTATCAGAATGATCCAGTCGATCGAATGAAAGGGTGCGAATGAGTCAGTCGATCGACTGAGACTCAGTCGGTTAACTGAGGGTGCGAATGAAAGGGCACGAATGAGTCAGTCGACCGACTGAGACTCAGATGTTAACTGAGGGTGAGAATGAAAGGGCATGAATGAGTCAGTCGACCGACTGAGACCCAGTCGGTTCACTGAGGGTGCGAATGAAAGGGCACGAATGAGTCAGTCGACCGACTGAGACTCAATCAGCCAACTGAATGCGACTGACTGGGCCAATCGCACGACTGAGCCTCAGTTGCCCGAATGAACTGAGCTAATGAGGCCAGTCGGCTGATTGAACTCAGCTTCAGTATTTAAAGGGCCATAGTCGATCGCATTCCACTCATCACCCTCAATCGCTCCTAAATCGCACCAAATACCGTTACTTTGCCGAAATTCCTTTAGACCTTGTTTTTACATCTTTATTGATCTTATGACGTGGGTTGTCGATTATACAGGTATATTGCAGTGAAATCTTACCGAAATCAGAAGACATTGAATCCAAATTTGTGATATTTGAGTGAAACAAGAACCAGACTGAAAAATGCCCTAATAACCAACATAAACTAAGCAAAATGTTAAAATTAAGTTTAATAGGTTATTAGTGACAAGATGGCGAGTCTAATGGACCATTAAACCATGTTAAATCACTTGTTTTGGTCAAGATTCGAACATCAGGCTACTGAACAGTGGGACAAACGACTGGTCGTCCGGATGAACTCTAATCGCACGATTGAAACTTGTGATTGGATCAATCGGCTGAATGAACCATGCGAATGAGCTCAGTCGGCCAACTAAACCAATCGCAGACTCAGATAGCAGATTGAACTCAGTCGCATGTCTCATTCACCCGAACAAGCTTAGTCGCATGAAAGAACAACCGACTGACTTCAGTCGCATGATTCATTCGCACGAATGAATCAGAATGAATTTAAACATTACACTTAGTACTGAATTTTGATGTATTATGTACTAATGGTTCTGTGTCTTGTGTTTCAGGAAAATGGCTGATAGATGGTCCATTAATCCAAAGCACAACATATGTGCTCACTTGGATCATACTACTCGGAATGGGGCCGAGTTCACAGAGATTATAGCTTTCCTTAGACGTTCCCGGATACATAAGGCTATACCTACACCTTGCACGCCCTACAGGTCATACACCAGGCATTATGGGAGAATGCCTCAGTTGATCGCTCTCGTGAGCCGTACAGTATACGGAGCTTCATACGGGGTCATGATATCGAGGGTACTGTTGCTGATATCCAGAGAGTTCTTGAGTTTGGGGACGATACGAATCACCCCACCAGATTACATCCACTGACTGTGAGAGGCTGCTTCCTCAGGATCAAGTACGCTGGGGACATAAACTCGGGTGTGCTCAACAAGAGCAACCTGTGCCCCCAGTACAAGTACTTGGCGCATCTGATCCTAAATTGCATTGCTTCGAGGAGGGGTGGGTTCGATGATCTATCAGACCAGATTCAGAATGCCTACGTGGCACTGGTGCTGAACCACCCTTTCAACTTTTCGAGTATGATCTTCTCTTATTGGTGGAGAACCTGGAGGCAAAGGGGAAGGAAGGATTTTGTATGTACCCCAGGTTTCTATAGTTGATCTTCAACGAGAAGCTGCCACTTCTTCCCAAGGAGAGTCATGATGCAGTTGCTTTGGAGATTATGGATGACACGACCTTGGGTCGGATGAGGGTATATAGGGGCAAGCAAGTGAAGCCCCAGGTGAAGAGGTTGATTCGACATTTGGCCAACGAGAGATATGTGGCGCCGGGCAGACGCAAATGGCGTCATGATGATAGTGATTCTGATGACGAGAGGCTACTATTCCCAGAGCATGAGTCTGATGATGATGATAGTGAGGACACTGGGGATGATATGCCTACTCCACCGAGAGGCTCAGTTTTTGATGTTATACCACCAGTGTCCGCCCCAGCTGGAGACATAGCTGAGTCTGCTGGTTTCCATCAGGATTTTGTTCCTGGTGAGGAGGAAGAGGAGTCGGAAGAGGAGCCCTTGACACGTACTGTGGGAAGCAAGGTTGTTCCCACAGACATGGGCTAAGGGCGGTTGGTGAACACCCAAGAGACTCAGGAGAGACAGCCATGATCCGAGTTATGCACCAGAGTCAGCTAGCAGGGTTGTAGGGGGAGCATCCACCTCAACGGGAACGAGGAGGAAAAGGATGGCTCAGCCTCATGGTCAGGAAGAAGAAAAGACGACCCACTTCGTTACCATCACACCCACCACATCCGCCACAAACACTACCACTTCCACAGCCACACCATCCACCACCACAGCCACCACAGCCACCACACCCACCACAGCCCCACAGCTACTACTACCACCACCACACTCCCACACCACTGTACCGATTCCATCTACCACCATATCTTTCACTCCCACATCACCTCCACTATTTCACAGACCATCTTCACTACAACCACCACCACCACCACTACCCACCAACTAGATCCTCAGCCCATCCATCTCATACTTATGGATCACCTCTACCTCCAATCGAGGTAGAGGAACAACTGTCTGCGCTCAACAGGATAGTGATGCGCCTATTAGTTGCAGATGAGGAGAAGGGGATCAGATCCGCCAGCTTGCTAATCTTACTGCTGCTCAGTCTCACCAGATAGAAGGAGCAGGCTCGAGTGATAGAGGAGCAGGCCTAACAGATGGCTGCTCAGAGCCATGAGGTAGCCCAACTCCAAGCACATAGTGTCACATTAAACAAGAAGATAGAGGAGTTGGAGGAGGCGAAGAAGACGATCATGTTAAAGCTAAAGGGATCTAAGGAGAAGCCCTTGAAGATCAAAGAGGGAGACGAAGATGATGAAGATGATGATAAGGATGCTGAGGATAAGACATAGGAGGATGAGGGGACAGAAGAAGAAAGGAGAGAGGAGAAGGATGATGATCATGATACAGCAGGAGGAGATGCAGCTGCATTGGCCTCTGCTTCAGGTCAAGAGAGGAGGTCCAAGAACAGACAAGACCAACCAGCTTCTTCCTCTGATCCACCAAGTGACGAGACGATGATACAGGACAAAAGTAAAGATTAGATGTTTATGCATTAATACTTTTGTATTTGAATCATGTATTGAAACCTATGTATTCAATGTTTAAATTAAGTTTAATGCTTTTCTTTTTGATTAATACTAATGGTTGATATGTTGAATATGTAAATCAAACAGATCTAAATTACCAAAGGGATGAGTTTGATGTTGCTCCGTTCAGCAGGTCAAGACTCAGCTAACAATGATTCTTGATCTGCAAGGGATCATAAGGAGGTCGGTAAGTTATACCCCTGAAGAAGGGGAAATAATTCGCGACCTATTAAACGAGCAACTCGCAGAGATCTTCAAGCTCAATCTAGATGAGATAGTGAATGATGCTCCGACATGCGACTCGACCAGTGACGAAGAGGTCAACGATGTTGATGAAATCAAGATTGAATATGTCACTGCAGAGCACTACCCTCAGTATGCTAACAATAAGGGAAATGTGGTCCCCAATCTGGGTGAATCCCTCGTCAGCGATACTTTTGAGATGTTAGACAAGAGGAGCAAGAGTCGGAGAAAGTAGAGGAAACGGCCCAAGCCTCAAATGATGATGTCGATATCTGAAACGCGGAGTGGGCTGCGGTTTTGAAGAAGTTAGAGCCAACGCGCTGCACCGAAACAGGATGCCTACACCAAACTCTACAGAGTCAATAAACATCATAAGGTGACTGGCAGGATCATAGCGTGGCGTATTTTGAGGATCTTAATGTATATGCAGTTAAGAGGGAAAAGGGCATAGAGTACTTCATATTCCCACATGATCTAAAGACTCTACCAGGTTTTGAGCTCAACCAGCTGGCCAAACTAAAGTTTTTGTATGCTGAGCCAAGGAAGATGTTAGGCTGGTTCGAGGCTGCCCTAAAGAAGGATACCACACCAGGTGGGTTAACTTCAGACCCCAATAGCCTACAAGGTATATCAGAAGGTCTGAGGTTGAAGCCATTACTAGAAATCCAAAGATAGTTTTGAAGTGGCGTCCTCCGCGCACAATGTCAAGAATCCCACTCAGGGAAATGCCACAGGACTTCACTCCACACTTTAAGTGGTGGTACTACGATTGGAGAATAGCTGAAGCAGTCATAGTTCTAAACAAAGAGGGCCAAATGGATACGATCAGGGTATTCGACCCAATGTGGCTTACCAACTTGTCAACAAATGATGTCTACACGCTATACAAGTGGCCACTATTCTATGATACGTAAGATATTGTACAAGCCCTCCAGTTCCAAAATGTCATAAGACTCTGCTTCACGTTTGAGATTGATGCGGGAGTCACAAAAGAGGACAAGTACAAGAAATATGAGGAGGTGATGCAGAAAACAATACATTAGAGAGATCTAGGTCCAAGGGGGAGTTTGTTGATACATGTATGTCCCTAGATCATGATATGAAATGTAATAGATCTTGTTTATCTGATTCGGATGTAATTTGATATGATTAATGAAATGATCTTGATTGTTTGTGATTTGTAATGTCTAATATTTCATTAATGAGTCGATATTGAATTGGTTAATTAGGTTAGTGATTGTTTGAATGATTACACAGAATGTTTATTAATTAATACATTCAAACTTAACATAATGAAGTTCTCATGCGAATGGACCATGCGAATGGACCATGCGAATGGACCACACACATGAATAACTTCATACGATTGACTCAGTCACACGACTGAACAAGGAGACTGGATCAGTCGTATGATTGATAGATAAGATTGGCTCAGTCGCATGACTGAACACTCAGTCGTGCGGATGAATCAACCGCATGGTTCAATTGCACGACTGAACAATACTAACCTATAAATACAACCCAATTCGTGGAAAACTGGGAGAATTCATTCTATTACGACTCCAGACGTACCCTAGCCGTCCAGAAACCTCCCAATTCGTTCTCCAAGTTCATAGAACACATTAGATCGATTCCCAATCGATTTATAACGTTAGTTTCAATTCTTTATTGATTCTTCGTGTGTTCTCACTGATTGGATCGCCAATCAAATAGGATTCCGCACTATTTGATCTAGTTTACATGCTAACCACTAGGTATTTTGTTCAAATACCAGGTCCTAACATGGTGCCGTATCAGGTGACACTCAGTCATGAAAGATCAGGAGGTGTATTCAGGGCTTGCCAACGGACATCCGTAGGCACATGATCGCTGCCCGACCAAGCATGTTTACATCAGCAGTTGATTTGGCAGGGATGTTGTATGATGAAAGGACTATGGTGATGGCTGAGGAGAGTAGGAAGAATGATGGAGATCAGAACTAGAGTGGGAAGAGGACCAGACGTGATGGTGTCCCAACAAATAATAAGCACGCACGGGGGGATAACCGCCATGTGATCACACCTGGTGCGGGGTCGAATAGATGTGGTAAATGCGGGATGGAGCATTTGGGAGAATGCAAAAGGGGACCAAATACTTGCTTCAAATGTTGGAAGCCTGGCCATGTGGCTAGAGAATATGGGGTTGTGAGGTGTTACAATTGTGGAGAAATTGGCCACATGAGCAAGGACTGTAATAAGCGAAGAGCAGCAGGTTCGGGAGTGAAGAAGACTGGATGAGAAGGACAGAGGAGGAAGGCATCGCCTACACGATGATGCAAGAGGAGGCTAGGACGGACCTCGATGTTATGTCAGGTACGTTTCTAGTAAATCAACCATTAGCCTTTGTGTTAGTAAATCTGGTGCTAGTAAAAGTTTTATTCTTGCTGCTTTCTATGCTAAATTGCCCATTAGTACTAAGAATATAGATACGCCCTTCGATTTGGTCCTAGGAATGGATTGTTGGGCCTACTATGAAGAGAATATTGTGTGCGGCAAAAAGATGATATGGTTAACATCACCTGACGGGATCACATCGATGGTTAAGGTGATCAAGTCATGACGATTCGAAAGGTGATTTAGATGGCGGTGGCGGGAAAGTGCATGAGGCGTCGACGTATTGCCTACTTGGCCAATGTAAGGTATGTGGAGATACTAACATCCCAACTATCATATGTACCGAGACCCGAATAAAAATTATTGGTGGTCGGGTATGAAGCGTGATATGGTGCAGTACGTGGGTAAATGCCTTACTTGTTTACAAGTGAAGGCCGAGCACCAAAGGCCGTATGGGAAGTATTGAGGTGATCGAGGCTACGACTGAGAAGCTCGAAAGGATCGAAACCTGATGAATGTAGTCAAAGATAGACAAGAAGTCATAGGGTGATAAACGAGGTAGACCGATTGAATTCCAGGTGGGAGACTGAAAAGAGATGAGACAGTATTGCCCGCAATTTTTTAAGAAATAACAAGTTTTAGGGACTGAACCTATATAAGGGGTGGACTTGTAACACCTGGAAATTTTCTTTGAAGCCGACAAAAGAAAGATTAGAAATAAAGTCCAAAGTCAAGGGATCAAACTTCCCAAAACGGAAAACCTTGAATGAGTGGGGGTATAAAAGGGGGAAGGCAGCCCACACCCTCCCCCACACTCACTATTTTTGGATTTGAGAGAAAAGGGGAAGAAAAGTGGTCTCAAGCTTGGTTCGTGTGGATACGAGCGTAAATATCGAAGTGTAGCGGGTCAAATCGAAGCTCTACTTGTCGATATTGTTTTTGTGAGTTCTAGGACCCCTCTTTTACATGTTTTCAAATGATTTTTAGGGCTAGAACACATCTAAAAATGTTTTTTTGAAATGTTTGTTGTTAACCCAAATGTATGCATATGTGTATATGTTTGATTCGGGTGGGGCTTGATTTCGGGCTTGGTTGTGCTTGAATGGTGTCATGGTATGCATTACTAAGTTTAGGATGGTTGATTTGTGCTTAGAAGAGGTTTGGAAGGGTTTGGAGGCCGAAAATGGCAGAGCAGTTCTGGATGAAGTGCATTCTGCACCTAGTTAGGGCTATGTGACTGGAAGTCCATGCGTCCGAATGGCATGCGACTGGGTCTGTAGGCACGAAAGGAGTGCGACTGAGGTTCATTCGTATGTGAGTAGTGCGACTGAGGGCCTTGCGCATGAGGGCTATGCGACTGAAGGAAATGCGGATGAGAGTCATGCGACTGAATGAAATGCGTATGAAGGTCATGCGAATGGAGTCCATACGCTTGCGAGTCGTGCGATTTAGGTTCATTTGCACGAAAGGAGGGCAACTGACGTTTTTCCGCACGAAGGTCATACGACTAAAGTCCATTTGCCCGGATGCCATGCGACTGAGGTTCATATGCATGGGAATCATGCGGTGGAGGCTATGCAACTGGAGGCCATTCGCTTGAGTGTTCACATACGTGTGCAAGACCATGCGACCAAATGGGGTCCATACGGTCGAACGACCATAGTTTATTGTCTGGCTTTTGGGAAAGTGCAGACATAGGCTCGGACCTTTGGGGTTGTAGATGATGTGATGGGCATGGACGAATTAAGATGATGCATGATGATGATGTGTGATCCGCATGATTGATGTGATGTGTGATGTGGTATGATTGTGCGTGATGTATGTTAGTTGTGTGTGATGTTGCCTTGTGTGATGATGTTGCCTTGTGTGATGATGTATTAATTTCCTTGCTTTGTATGATTATTTTCCTTTGGCTTTACGTGGTATGTTAATGAATGAAATGAAAGTATTATGTAACGTAAAGTCGAAGATAATGAAAAGAGAAATGTAATGAATGAATGCATGCATGAATGAATGAATGAGAGTAAGAATGGCTTGCAAGTAAAAGAAGGAGGTTCACAACTCATTGAGAGTTGTTAGCTCAACTGTGTGTGTATTACATCATGCGATCTTGGCTAACTCATAAGGGACTATAGACACGGTAAGAGTTAGTCTCGGTGACTACTCCGATACGTGCGATGTGGTATTCACTGTGTGCTATGTAGCATGCGATTTTGGCTACCTCATGTGGATTTATACACACAGTAGGGGGGTTCAGTTTTGGTAATTGCCCTGATACGTGCGATGTGATATTAATATGTATTATGTAGCGTGCGATTTTGGCTAACCGTGAGCTAGCGTGCGATTTTGGCTAAACCCTAAGAGTTCACACACACACAGGAGGAGTCTGTCCTAGTGACCACTCCGTTGGTGCGATTTGTTTGATATGTACGATGGGTACGAAAATATGAAGGTGTGATAAGTGCGAAATGTGCGATAAGTGTGAAATGAATGAACATAAGAAAAAATGTTATGAACGAATGAAGTGGATGACAAGTGACGTGTGATGATTATCGAATGAAAGAATGCGACAAACTCCCACTTCAATTACAACTGTTGTCATAAGGTCTTTCCTAAGGGTTGAGATGACACATCAAAATGTGTCCACGAACTCTTACTTGAATCCACATCCAAATGCTTCAAGTGTCCATGTCTTTTGTGGCCTTTTGAGTCTTCATCTTGTGCATCTTCTTTTACAAAAATCATATCCTAAAACAATTTTTTAATAAAAGAAATGTACCTAATATACTTATTACATAACAAATGAATAAATAAGTACAACTCAAAATACAAACACAAAATTTACAACCCTTACAATAATCCAAACCAACATGACAAACCATAATCAACCAAATCCAAAACACAAAAGGCCAAGGCTATGTTATGCACCATAATATGAAACAAATACAACATCCAAGAACAACAATGAACCCCTTATTTCAGCCCAAAAGTTTCAGCCAACATGAACCAAAACTTTAAGGTTTTGTCGAAACAGCACAATCAACCATTTGATGTAAATCTTTCAAAGTTCATACTGAAGCATGCAAGATTAAACCTTGAAACATAAGGGATTCATACATCCACAACAAAACAGCCCCTAATGGGTGGAAAAAGTCCATGAAAGCTAACTTTTCAAGACCTTTTGAAACACATATTCCACATATCCGGCTCTAGATGCCATTGTTGGTTTTGTAACATGTAAATCAAGCTAGTTTAACCATTTAAACTATAAAAACGCAGCGGAAATTAAGTTTTAACATGTTGTTTATAATCTGAAAATTTCACCATTTTAAACCACAAACAAAACCCCATAATAAGGATCAATAATATATGTGAAATAGTATGCTATCAAACAAAACAAACAACCATAGGGTGTACAAAGAAACAACCTTTCTTGCACAAGATATTGAAGATGGAAGAGATGAAGAAAATGATGTTCTTGAATGTCTATCTCCCAAGAGGGAAAGCCTCAAGATGTGATACCCACAAGCTCTTTCAAACACCTTGCAAGTTAGGATGCACAACACCTCAACTCTCTACCAATGCTCGTTCAAAGATCAAAAATTGTCAGCCCTTGAATCCTTGAATCCGAAAATTTATGCTCTAGTTTTAGGAGAGAATGCTTTGCCTTGTGTGTGAGAGAGAAGGTGTGTTTTTTGGAAGAGTGCAATAGTTTCAAACTTGAAGTGTCCAAGACAAAAAAAGACCCCTCACCAACCATAAGGGCGGCCGAATCCTTTTTACAAAATGGGTTTCCCCCCATTTTGTAATTTTATAAATATGAAATCTTTTAAGCCATTAGTTTATAAAATTAAAACCTATTTTAATTTAATAACATTAACATACCTTTAGTTGTTATTATTAACCACTTAAATAATGAAACAAATAAATTTCTCTGAACAAAATTTATCTATATAATGTGTTCAATTACAAAAGCAACATTTTAGAAAACCCTTTTCCAAATTGGTGTCAATATTTATTTGTATGATCTCATCACGAAAACAATATATTGGTGTTTGTTTAGCTTGTTATTGGGTATGACTCGACCTGGATCGTAACGTACTAACCACATCAATCTTGTATGAGTCTTGCACAAGATTCATAAAAGATTGATGCAAGCAGTAATACCACCTAACAACGGTTACTAACCTTAATATGTATGACTAAGTGCCATTCAATAACATCATCCTCTTCAAGTACCATACTTGAAATGTTTCAGGTGAATCAATCATCAATCCTTTTGTCACAGAGGTCATGTTAAATCCTAGAGACATAGAGTGATCATTCTCCAATGATTTAACTTTATCATGCCTGACATCTTACTCTCAACGAATAAGAGGGACAAATCCCATCTTGACTACATACGTCTGTCACAATTGCCTTATATCATACCCGAACTCAGACTTATGTACTGCCATGTTTCAGAATAGCGAAGAACTAAGTCAGAGTATAATATATGGTAAATATCAAGTCCCAAATGTATATCAGGTCAGAGGATACCAAATGATGTTCGCCTTTACTAAAAATTACTTATGATCAATCAAGAACATTCCATGTAGTAATGTTTGAGATGCAGGTTAGTCTAATATTTGCATCCCACAAATATCTATGAACTTTGGCAGCAACCTTTTGCTCTATATTCATCCATATGAATATCTACCAATCCAAGATCATAATAGTTTTACCTTCATACTTGTTCCCACAAGTATAAACAACTACAGACGTTATGAGTAAATAATTTACTCATGGATGTTAAACATGAAAAATATAAATATTAGTTGAATCATTATAACCAAATAATTCATTCAAGTAATAAAGAGTAACAGTATCTCAATACAGAAATTAATGATCATATCCAGTTGCTAGAATATTGAAGTCCCATGGCATAAGTATGACTTTCATGCTTTGCTTTTTCAAGAAGCTTCGTGAGTGGATCCGCAATGTTTTGATCCGTGTGAACTTTGCGAGTACATATCTTTCCCTTTTCAACTTCATCCCTTATGTAGTTGAATCTTCATTCAATGTGCCTAGTCTTTTGATGTGCACGAGGTTCCTTGATTTGAGTAATCACACCCTTGTTATCACAAAGAATTTCTAAGGGGTCGTAAATGGAAGGGATCACCCCTGGATCGATAATGAACTTCTTTAACCATATAGCTTCCTGAGCTGCTAATGAAGCGGTAATGTATTCTGACTCTGTAGTTGATAATGCCACTATATCTTGCTTAGAGCTCTTCCAAGAGATTGCTCCTCCATTCAAGATGAAAATGTACCTCGATTGTCATGGTGAATCATCCCGATTAGTTTGGAAACTCGCATCCACGTAACCCTTTACTATGAGTTCCTCCTCACCAGATCCATAGATTAGGAACATATCTTTAGTCCTCCTTAGGTACTTAAGTATGTTCTTAACAACTATCCAATGACTGTTTCCAGTATTTTTTGGTATTGGCTTGTCATGCTCAAAGCGCATGACACGTCCGGTCTAGTGCATATCATTGCATACATAATGGATCCTATAGCAGACGCATACGGGATTCCCTTAATTTTGTGTTGCTCATCCTTTGAGCTTGGACATTGAGTCTTACTCAATATCGTTTCTCTGTGAATACGTACTGTACTTTTCTTAGAGTTTTTCATCTTGAACCTTTTCAAGATCCTATCAATGTATGCATTTTGATTCAAACCAATCAACCGCCTTGATCTATCCCTACAAATCTTTATTCCCAAAATATAGGCGGCTTCACCAAGATGCTTAATGGAGAGACAGTTTCCAAGCCAGGGTTTTACTCCTTCCATGGTTGGAATGTCATTTCCAAATAGTAGTATGTCATACACATACAATACTAGGAAAGTGGTGATGCTCCCACTAGCCTTCTTATATACACATGCTTCATTAGCATTTTTGATGAATCCGAATTTGATTATCTCTTCATCAAAATGGTGATTCCAGCTCCTTGATGCTTGCTTCAATCCATAGATTGATTTCTTTAACTTGCATACTTTGTTAGGATGTTTTGATTCGACAAAACCTTCAGGCTGAACCGTATAGACATCTTCCTCAAGATATCTATTTAGAAAAGTGGTTTTGACATCCATTTACCAAATCTCATAAGCATAATGAGCAGTTACGGTAAATAATATCCTAATAGACTTTAGCATTGCAACTGGTGAGAAGGTCTCATCACAATCAACCCCTTGAGTTTGAGTGAAACCTTTTGCTACAAGTCTAGCTTTATAAGTATCCAAGTTTCCATGCATATTGGTTTTCTTCTTGAAAACCCACTTACTTCCAACTATCTTGGAGTTAAGAGGTGGTTCAACCAAGTCCCACACTTGGTTGTCATACATGGATTGCATCTCAACATTCATGGCTTCAAGCCATTTGTCACAATCCAAATTGGACATTGCATCACGATAGGTGGTTGGTTCATTGGAATCTACCACATAGCATCCGTCTACGAAAAATCCATATCTTTCAGGTAGTTTACTAATTCTACCAGATCTGCGAACGTTTTGTGTACACTGATCGACCACTTGATCATTCCCAACATCCTCATGTTGACTGCTAGTGGCAACCAAACGTGTATCAGTTTGTGGATCTTGATCCTCCTCAAGATCCATAGTTCTACTGCTAGTTCCTTCCGTAAGGAACTTAGCTTCTAAGAATTCAACCTTCTTGGCAGCAAACTCCTTTTGTTCCAATAGATCATAGAAATAATATCCCATAGAATCTCTAGGATATCCAATGAAGATACACTTCATGGAACGACTTTCTAGTTTGTTTCAGGTGGGAGTCTTAACATAAGCCTCACAACCCCATACCTTTAAATATGACAGTGATGGAACTCTTCCATGCCATATTTTAAAAGGTGTCGTTTCCACTTTCTTGGTTGGGGCCATATTCAAAATACAGGCCATAGAGAGCAAAGCAAAACCCCAAAATAATAGAGGAAATGTGCTTCTAGCCATCATAGATCAAACCATATGCAATAGAGTTCGATTTCTCCTCTCGGACATGCCATTATATTATGGCGTTCCAGGTGGAGATAGTTGCGAGACAATATCACAACTTCTAAGATGATCTCTAAAAGCATCACTTAGGTATTCACCTCTTCTATCGGTGCAGAGAATTTTTATTTTCTTGTTGAGTTGATTTTCTACTTCATTTTGGAAGATTTTGAACATTTCAAAAGCTTCATCTTTGTTTCTTAACAAGTGCACATAACCATATCGACTATAGTCATTGGTAATGGTAATGAAATATCTTTCATGGTACCTAGTCATTGGCTTAAAAGGACCACATACATTCCAATGCATGATGCCTGATAAATCTTTTGCCCTTTTGGATTTGCCACTAAATGGTGCCTTGGTCATTTTTCATTGTAAACACGATTCACATACATCAAATGAATCATATTCATTTGCTTTTTAAAGTCTGTTCTTTTGAAGTGTTTGTATAAGCTTCTTGTTTATATGACGAAGACGGCAATGCCAAAGATAGGTATCACTCAAATCCAATTTGAGTTTCTTAGTGGTGGTTTGGTATACTGAGCTATCATATAATGTTTTTTTACGAACCAATTCATAAATACCATTAATAGGAATAGGTTTAACATAAAATATGCCATTTAAAGAAACATTAATTTCGTTTTCAATAACTGTCAAAACATAACCATATTGTCTTAGTTGGGCAACAGAAAAATGTTCCTAGTCAAACTAGGAGCATACAAAATATTGTTCAAAATAGCTTCCAAACCATTTGGAAGCTTCAAGATGTAGTCCCTCGGCCTTCAACCTGAACTTTTGCCCCATTTCCCATGTAGAGGCTAACATCCCTTTCTTGAAGTCCTTACTTCTTTTGAACCCTTGCAATAAGTTGCAAATGTGAGTTCCACGTCTGGTATCCAATACCCATGTGTTAAAGGATATCAAATTAAGATCAATACGAATCATGAAAATTGTACCTGAGGTTTTCCTGACATCCCTCTTAGCTTGCAACTCTTTTAGATGGACTGGGCCATTTCTTGCCCAATGTCTAATGTGTAACACCCAGTTATTTTTAAAAGACAGAATATGAGGAATAAAAAGAAAGAAAGGAATTATGTCCAAGTGGTGGGACTAAAAGTGTCCAAAAGGACAAAACTTTGAAAAGTTGGTGTAAAGGTGGGCATGGCCGCCCACCCTCACCTCATATCATCATCTTTCTTCGGTTCTAAAGAGAGAGGGCAGAGGAGTTCTTATGTGCTTATGTGTTTGTGTTTGTGAAGAAAAAGAAGAAGAAGTGAACGAATTCAAGGTAAGAATTCGTGGTTTTTATGTGTTTATGACGGGTTTTATCTCGTTTGCATGCTTACGTGCTTATGTGTTTGTGTGTGTGCTTGGGTGTGTGTGTTGGGTGTTTAAACTCATTGCATGCGGGTTAGAAAGGAAGAGATACCCAAGTTGCTTCAGGTGAGGACTATTCATTTCAAGCGGGTTAGAAAGGAAGAGATACCCAAGTTGCTTCAGGTGAGTTCTAGACCCTGGTTTTTACATGTTTAAACTATCTTTGGGGCTAAAAACGTATTAAAACAATTTTACAAAGTTTATGTGTGAATACCCGCATGCATTGTGTATGTTGGAAGTTGGTTCTTGAATGTTTATAGGCTACTAATGTTTAGAATAGCCACATTATGCTTAGGACAGATGGGTTTGATGATTGGGGTTGAAAACATCCTAGAAGCATGTTTCACAGAAGCTCATGCGCCTAGATAACTGTTCATACGCCTGAAAATGTCTTAGAAGGTTTAATTGTAAGCCATGCGCCTAAACAGTAGCTCATGTGCCTAAAATTTGCCTTAGGAATGTTTTAAGTATACCCCATGCGCCTGAACAGTGGTCCATGCGCCTAGAAATGTTAGTCGGATGACTAAGTGTAGGACCATGCGCCCCAATTGTGCTCATGCGCCAAGTGGCCCATGCGTCTAAGTGTTCATGCGCCTGAATAGTACCCATGCGCCTAGAATTTGGGCTGGAATTGACTAAGTGTCTAGACGTCCAGGATTCCCCATGCGTCTAAGCACCCATGCGCCTGCATAGTGCCCATGCGCCTGCATAGTGCCCATGCGCCTGAAAGTTGCCCATGCGCCTAAGTGTTCCCCATGCGCCTGCATAGTGCCCATGCGCCTGAAAGTTGCCCATGCACCTAAGTCTTCCCCATGCGCCAGCATAGTGTCCATGCGCCTGCATAGTGCCCATGTGCCTAAGGACTTAGAATATTTTTCTGATTTTTGGGGAATATGTGTAAAGTAGGCTTTGACTTGGGAGATTCCCGAGGGACTATATAAGTTTACTTTGGGGTCATAGATTGTATGATGGGCATGTTTTGTATTGTGATTGATGCTTATGCATGTTGATGATAATGATGTTGCATGGTTATACATGATGTATGTTATGTATGTATGATGCCGTGCATGATGATGTATGAATGATATGTTATGTTCCTTATGATGATGTATGTTTTCTTTTCCGTGACTTTACGTGTGATGTTAATGAATAAATGAAGTATTATGTAACGTAGAGATAGTCTTGTAAGCATGGCATGTACATCAGGTCTTTCGTTGTGATTGACCATTTGCATAGAACTATTGCTGCATACCTTAGGTACTGTGACCACGAGGTGCGATGCACCGTTATACAAGGTCTATGATAGGCATAGGTCCAGAACCACGAACAAAAAGGTATTGCATATGGCAATGGTAGACCTACATTCATACCTTAGGTACTTTGACCACGAGGTACGATGCACTGTTATAGAAGGTCTATGATAGGCCTAGGTCCATAACCATGAACAGTAAGGTATTGCATATTAAATAGACATTCATACCTTAGGTACTGTGACCACAAGGTGCTATGCACCGTTATAGAAGGTCTATGATAGGCCTAGGTCCAGAACCACGAAAAGAAAGGTATTACATATTGCATAGTAAACCTAAATCTTACCCTAGGTACTGGGACCACGAGGTGCGATGCACCGTTATAGAAGGTCTATGATAGGCCTATGTCCAGTACCATGAATAGAAGTGAAGGGTTTATGGTTGTCAGAAAGGAAAAGTAAAGCATGAAAGATTAAAAAGGATAATGATGATATTATCTGTATGTACGTGTGACGTATGATCACGGATGAATGAAAAGTATAGTATGATTTTGAAAGAAAGTAAAGAATAGTTTTCGTAAGAAAAGTATGTTTTATTTATAAAACTAGAACTCACTCAGCAACGCTGACTTTTATACCTTTTCAGTTGGTAGGTAAACGTTGCTGGGATGGCACGAGGCGGCTACCGAGCTCTTTTAGATGGCATTCTTTTGTTAATGTTTTCGCATTTTTATGCGAACGAATGGTGTTTTGAAATAAACGCTTGTATTAACTTGCAAAAACATTTGTAATGATATGAAAGTTATATTTTATTTGTGTTTCCACTGCAATGTTTTCGTAAGGCAAATGTAATTATAATGTTTTATGTGCAATGAATGACCAACTGTGAGGTCGCCAGGAACGGGGCCTTACATAATCTCCCCACACATAAAGCATGGGTCATTTGAAGCAATCTTTTGCTTCTTCTCCGCTAGTTTGGTGGTGGTGTTCTTACCACTCCCTTTCCCTTTCCCCTAAAGTGCCCTTTACCCTTGGCAACATTTGCCTTGGGTGTGGGGTGAGGCCTCTTCTTGTTCCCACCTTCATTGATCATGAGAACGGGTAAAACCCTTTTACCTATGGCTGCCTTGGTAGTTTTGAGCATATAGTGAAGCTCACTTATGTTCTTGTCCCACCTGTTCATGTTATAGTTCATGACAAAGTCTCAAACCTTTTTGACAAAGAGTTGGGGATCAAACCCGTAGCCACTCTTTCGAGACGGGACAATTCATCCTTCCGAGGTGGTCAATGTGGCTTTTCATCTTAAGTACATAAGATGAAACAGATTGGGTGTCATCCATACAACACGCATGGAGTGCTTGAACCGTTTCGAAGCGCTCTACCCGTGCTTGTTGTTTGAACGTTTCCTTCAACTGGGTTATCATGTCGTATGCTCCATGATGTTCATACTCCTTTTGGAGATCTGGAGTCATACTTTCCAACATGAGGCAAGAGACTTGGACCGAATCCTTGGTGTATTTCACCCAATTACTGTAGGCCTCATCATCATCCTTATTAGGTTGATCGGGAATCGGATCATCTAAGATGTATGATCGTTTCTCTTGCTTGAGAACAATTCTCAAGTTTCGAAACCAATCAATAAAGTTATTATCGTTTAGACGCTCCTTTTGGAGAATGGTCCTTAGTGATAGTGAGTGAGCGGACGGGATTTCATTGTTTTCAATATTGTTGGTGGCCATCTACAAAATATAACAAAGTTCAATTTTTACAATTTTGATACTGTTCATATATTAATAATTAAAACCCCTTTTAAGTGTCTTACAAAATTTTAAAATTCTAGAAGTTAGACCTCATATGCTCAAGACACATACAAGATTGATGTGGTTAGTATGTTATGATCCAAGTCAGGTCATACCCAATACAAGCTATACAAACACCAATAATTGTTTGTTTTTTGATGAGATCATACAGACAAACATTAGCAACAATTCAGAAAATGAGTTTTCTAAAACATTGCTTTGTGGTTGAACAACATTATATGGATAATTTGTTCATGAGATATTATTTGTTTCATTATTTAAATTGGTTAAATAATAACAAATAAAAATGTGTTATGTTTATAAAATTAAAAGGGGTTTTAATTTTATAAAATCTTATGGTTGAAAGAGTATTTTTATAAAACTTTCAAATGGGAGGGAAACCCATTTGATATTGCATTTTTCGGCCGCCCTTATGGGTGGTTGGTTGCTTGTGTTTTTATCTTGTTATTTTGCAAGACTTAACTCCTTCTTTCACTCAACCATTCTACACACTTTTCTCTCACAAACACAAAATAAAAACCTCTCTTTAGAACAACCAAAATTCGTTCAAAGGAAAGAAAACAAAAGGGCTGAAAATCGGTTTTGTTCGCAGCACTTCAGGATTTTCTTGGCTGATTTGGTTTGTAAAGTTTTGTGCTTGTAATTTATCTATTTATTCATTGGGATGTAATAATATATTAGGAGTATTTTTCTTTTACTAGAAAATATATATTAGGATATATATTTTGTAAAAGAAGATGCTTGGGAAGGAAGCACAAAAGGTAGACACAAAGTGGACTTGAAGCATACGGATGCGGCATCAAGTGGGAGATCCATTGTAATCTCTATTTTGTGTTTTTTGGTAACCCTTAGCAAAGACCAAATGACCACACTTGTGATGGCAAACAAGTGTGGTCACAATAGTAGCTATGGTTATGCACATGTGGTTGTTTATATTATGCTTGTTTGATTGTGATTTTGTGAATGATTGTGTGATATTTGGATATGATAAACAATCTTAATAAAAATGATCTTAAAAAGCCAATATAAAAATGGTTCTTAATCATTAAGTTTTAATAGATGGTTATTAAAAGGATTAATGATTTCATAATAAAATGAGTTTTATTCAAAGAACCATAGAGTACCAAGTATTTGTAAGCATGCAATTACAAGGTACATAGAGTTTTCAAAGTCTAGAATTAATGAAAACTTTAAATTCTTTAACAAAGTTTAACACCATCCTTTTGTACAACACTTGAGTCATTTGAAAACTCTTAATTGGATAAAGGTCACCTAACCATTTAGAGGGAACTTGTGATTAAGGTGGGGATACCACATTGGTGGGATAAAGGTCACCTAACCACTTATGTTAGTCAAACTCACATGTGTGTGGAAGTAGGGTAACTTGATTTGCAAACCATGTTAAATGGATCACCAACAATATGGTTTCAAATGGTGTTGATGGGATTAACATGCCGACTTTACATATGATGTTTAAAGTCGATCCCATACCTCTAGAAGTTGCAAATGGTTGCAACCGTCAATCGTTGACCACCTTATTAATTTAAATTGTGTGATAAAGTTCACCTAACCACAATTTAAATGTAATGTTGGGTTCTAGATTTTAATATTAAAATGACCTTAAAAGGCATTAATTATTAAAAATAGCAATATCGAAAATACTAAAATAGATCTTTGTTAAATTTTGTAGATGGCCACCAATAATGATAATCATGAAAATTCATCCGTGTCCGCCCAATCATTACGAGCGATTCTCCAAAAGGAACGTCTAAATCATAACATTTCATTCATTGGTATCGAAACTTGAGAATCGTTCATAAGCAAGAGAGACGATCATATATTTTAGATGACCCTATCCTCGATCAACCTACTGAGGATGATGAGGAGGTCTATAACGATTGACTGAAGTACACTGAGGACTCCGTCCAAGTGTCTTGTCTCATGCTGGCGAGCATGACTCCGGATCTCCAAAAGGAGTATGAACATCACGGAGCTTATGACATGATAACCCAGCTGAAGGAAACGTTCCAACAACAAGCGAGGGTTGAGCGCTTCGAAACGGTTCGAGCACTCCATGCATGTCATATGGACGACAACCAATCGGTTTCATCATATGTACTTAAGATGAAAAGCCACATTGACCGCCTCGAAAGGCTTAATTGTCCTGTCTCGAAGGAATTGGCCACGGATTTGATCCTCAATGGCCTTACCAAGAAGTTCGAGACATTCATGTTGAACTACAACATGAATGCTTGGGACAAAAGCATTGGTGAGCTTCACTCAATGCTCAAAACGGCCAAGGCGGCCATGGGTAAAAGGGTTTTACCCGTTCTCACCATCAATGAAGGTGGGAACAAGAAAAGGCCTCATCCAACACCCAAGGCAAAGGTTGCCAAGGGCAAGGGACCCGTATGGGGAAAAAGGAAAGGGGTCGTAAGGGTGCCACCCAAACCACAAGAGAAGAAGCAAAAGGTTGCTACTAATGGCCCGTGCTTCAAGTAGGGGGAGATTGGACATTGGGCAAGAAATTGTCCTGTCCATCTCCAAGAGTTGAAAGCAAAGAGGGATGTTGGGCAAACCTCAGGTACAATATACATTATCCATATTGATTTAAACATGACATCGTCTAACACATGGGTATTAGATACCGGATGTGGAACTCACATTTGCAATTTGTTGCAGGGGTTCAAAAGAAGTAGTAACTTCAACAAAGGGGATGTTAGCCTTTACATGGGCAATGGGGCTAAAGTTCAAGTTGAAGCCCGTGGTGACTACATGTTGAAACTTTCAAATGGTTTGGAAGTAATTTTGAACAATGTTTTGTATGCTCCTAGTTTGACTAGGAATATTATTTCTGTAGCCCTATTAAAACAATTTGGATATGTATTGTCATTTGTTGAAAAAGATATTCATGTTTCTTTAAATGATATTTTCTACTTTAAAGCTATTCCTATTAATTGTATTTATGAATTAGTTCATGAAAATACTTTAAATAGTTCATTCTACCAAACTAGCACCAAGAAACTCAAGTTGGATTTGAGTGATACCTATCTTTGGCATTGTCATCTTGGTCATATAAACAAGAAAAGAATTCAAACACTACAAAATAATGGTCTTTTAAAAACAAGTGAATGTGATTCATTTGATGTGTGTGACTCTTGTTTACAAGGTAAAATGACTAAGGCACTCTTTAGTGGGACTAACGAAAGGGCAATAGATTTGTTAGGAATCATACATTCGGATGTATGTGGTCCTTTTAAGCCAATGACTAGGAATGGTGAAAGATACTTCATTACCTTTACCGACGATTATAGTCGCTATGGGTATGTGTACCTGTTAAGACACAAAGATGAAGGTTTTGAAATGTTCAAGATCTTTCAAAATGAAGTACAAAATCAACTCAACAAGTCGATTAAAGTTCTCCACACCGATAGAGGAGGTGAATACCTAAGTGATGCTTTTCAAGATCATCTTAGGAGTTGTGGGATTGTCTCACAACTCACTCCACCTAGAACACCACAACATAATGGTGTGTCTGAGAGGAGGAATCGAACCTTATTGGATATGGTCCAATCTATGATGGCTAGAAGCACATTACCTCTATCATTTTGGGTTTTGCTTTGCTCTCCGCGGCCGTCTTCTAAATATGGCCCTAACCAAAAAGGTGGAAATGACACCTTTTGAGATATGGCATGGAAGAGTTCCATCCCTATCATACTTAAGGATCTGGGGTTGTGAGGCTTATGTTAAGACTCCCATCCCAAACAAATTTGAAGTCTGATCCAGCAAGTGTATGTTTGTTGGATATCCTAGAGATTCTATGGGATATTATTTCTATGATCCACTGGAACAAAGGGTGTTTGTTGCCAGAAAGGGTGAGTTCTTAGAAGCAAAGTTCCTTATGGAAGGAACTAGCAGTAGAACGTGGATCTTGAGGAGGATCAAGAACCACAACCCGATGCATGTTTGGTTGAAACTAGCACTCAACATGAGGATGTTGAAGATGATCAAGTGGTTGATCAATACACACAAAACGTTCGCAGAAGTGGTAGAACTAGTAATCCACCTGAAAGATACAGATTTTTCATGGATGGATGCTATATGGTAGATTCAGATGAACCAACCACATACCATGATGCAGTGTCCAATTCGGATAGTGACAAATGGCTCGAGGCCATGAGCGTTGAGTTGAAATCTATGCATGACAATCAAGTATGGGACTTGGTTGTACCACCTCTTAACTCCAAGTAGTTCGAAGTAAGTGGGTTTTCAAGAAGAAAACCGATATGCATTGAAACTTGGATACTTATAAGGCTAGACTTGTAGCAAAACATTTCACTCAAACTCAAGGGGTTGACTATGATGAAACCTTTTCACCTGTTACGTTGCTAAAATCTGTTAGGATATTGTTTTCCATAACTGCTCATTACGATTATGAGATTGGCAAATGGATGTCAAAACCGCTTTCCTAAATGGATATCTTGAGGAAGATGTCTATGTGGTTCAGCCTAAAGGTTTTGTCGATCCAAAACATCCTGATAAAGTATGCAAGTTGAAGTAATCAATCTATGGATTGAAACAAGCATCGAGAAGTTGGAATCACCGTTTTGATGAAGAAATAATTAAATTTGGATTCACCAAGAACGCTCATGAAGCTTGTGTATATAAGAAAGCTAGTGGGAGCATCATCACTTTCCTAGTATTGTATGTTGATGACATACTACTATTTGGAAATGACATTCCAACCTTGGAAGGTGTAAAAACATGGCTTGGAAGTTGTTATTTCATCAAGGATCTTGGTGAGGCCGCCTATATTCTGGGAATAAAGGTCTATAGGGATAGATCAAGGCGGTTGATTGGTTTAAATCAAAGTGCATACATTGATAGAATCTTGAAAAGGTTCAAGATGGAGAACTCTAAGAAAGGTACGGTACCTATTCAAAGAGGAACGATATTGAGTATGACTCAATGTCCTAGCTCAAAGGATGAGCAAGATAAAATGAAGGCAATCCCGTACGCATCTGCTATTGGATCCATGATGTATGCAATGATATGCACTCGACCGGACGTGTCATGCGCCTTAAGCATGACAAACCGATACATGCTCATCGATCAATCGAGCCTGATGAGAGAGTTGCTGAGATTGGACAGTGGTCAGGTCTACCAGTTGTCGTATCTGATTGGTCTTCTCATCATCTGAACCTAACAGCCTCAGCAGCATTCTGTTAAGTGTTGCGAGTTGTTCCTCTACCCCACTGGGAGGTAAAGGCGATCCTGATGGATATGGAGAGGAGGAAGATGGTACTGCCGGATGGCTAGTGGTGGTGATAGTGGTGAAGATTGGAGGTGGTATAGATGATGGTTGTGGTGGTGTAGGTGTGAATGATGTGGTGGTGGATGGAAGGGTGGTAGTGGTATGAGGGGGAATGGTGGTAGGGATGGTGGCTGTGGTGGTAGGTAGAGTGGTCGTGGTAGATGTAGTGGTGGTTGTTGGGGTGATAAATGTGAGTTTTCGCTTTTTCTTCTTCATGTCGTGGGGTTGAGCCAATCTCTTCTTCCTTGATCCTGTCGAAGAGGATGCTCCCCATAGAACACGGCCTAGCTGATCGAGAGCATATGTAGGATCAGCAACAGTCTCTCCTGATCCGCCGGGGTGTCCACCAACCGCTCGGAGCCCCTGTTCCGTGGGAACAACTTTACTTCCCATAGTCTGGGTTAGTGGCTCCTCATCTGACTCCTCTTCCTCCTCACCAAGTAGAAATTCCCGGTGGAAGCCAGCGGACTCTGATATATCTCCAGTGGGGGCAGATACAGGAGATGCACTATCAGTAGTGGGGCCCCTTGGTCGAGTGGGCAATGTATCTCCTGCATCCCGGCTATCATCATCATCAGAGTCTTGCTTTGGGAGCTGTAGCTGCTCATCATCTGAGTCGTTGTCTACGTGATGCCACTTACGTCTGCCTGGTGCCACATAATTCTCATTGGCCAGATGGCCTATCAGTCTCTTTAGGTGGGGCTTTACCTGCTTATCCCGGTAAACTCTCATACGACCCAGGGTCATATCGTCCATGATCTCTAGAGCCATAGCATTGTGGCACTCCTTTGGAAGTGATGGCAGCTTCTCATAAAAAATAAGCTGCAAGAATCTGGGGTACATACAAATTCCTCCTTTCCCTTTGCCTCCAGATTCTCCACAAGGTAAGAAAAAATCATGCTCGAGAAGCTGAAGGGGTAGTCCCCAGCACGATCTAAAGTCTCTACCTGGTTTTGAGTTCAACCAGCTGGCTAAACTGATGCTGCTATATGCTGACCCGAGGAAAATGTCAGGCTGGTTTGAGGCTACCTTGAAGAAAGAGTACCACACCAGGTGGGTCAACTTCAAACCTCAACAACCTACGAGGTATATCACACGTTCTGAAGTTGATCCCATAACTAGAAAGCCAAAGATAGTGCTAAAGTGTAGTCCCCCAAGAACAATGTCAAGAATCCCCCTCAAACCCACCAAGATCTCTAGAGCCATATAGGCATTCTGAATCTGGTCTGAAAGATCATCAAACCCACCCCTTCTAGAAGCAATGCACTTTAGACTGACATGTGCCAAGTACTTGTACTGGGGACACATGTTACTCTTGTTGAGCAAACCTGAGTTGATGTCCCCAGCGTACTTAAGCCTCAGAAAACATCCTCTCACCGTAAGTGGGTGAGTCTGGTGGGGTGATCAGTATCGTTCCCAACTCAAGTACTCTCTGAATATCAGCAGCGGTAATCTCAACATCCATACCACAGATAAAACTCCGTGTGCTATATGGCTCATGTAATCGATCAACAGAAGCATTTTCCCAGAAGACCTAGTGTAAAGGTCTATAGGGAGTGCATGGAGTAGAGATGGCCTTGTAGATCCTTGATCGCTTGAGAAAAGAGATGATCTCTGCAAACTCGGCACCATTCCGGGTAGTATGGTCTAGATGAGCACATATATTGTGCTTGGGATTGATAGACCATCTATCGCCATCCATCTGAAACACAAGACACATAAACATTAGATAATCACATACCACAAATCAGTTCTAGGTATCTTGTTTGAATTCATTCTGATTCATTCATGCAAATGAATCATGCGACTGTGGTCAGTAGGTTATCCTATCATGCAACTGGACTCATTCGGGGAATGAACATGCGACTGAGTTCAATCGGTTGGCTGAGCCTGCGATTGGTTTAGTCGGCCGACTGAGCTAATTCGCATGATTCATTCAGCCGATTGATCCATTCTTCCGGCTCAATCGTATGATTGGAGTTCATCCAGACGACCAGTCGCATGACCTACTATTCGATCGATTGAGGTTTGAATCTTGACCAATTCATGAAATTAAACATGGTTTAATGGTTCTTTAGACTCGCAATCTCTTAACTAATGACCTATTAAACTTAGTTTTAACATTTTACTTAGTTTCAGTAGGTTATTAGGTCATTTAAAGATTCAGTTCTGGTTTCAATCGAACATCACAAATTAGGGCATCATTTCTCCTGATTTCTGTGAGATATCATCTTATTATACATGTATAAATGCAAGCACACGTCAGAAGATCAATAGAGATGTATAATCGAGGTGTAAAGAATTTGGGTAGAGTAATGGTATGATGTGCGATTTAAGGGCGATTGGGAGTGGTGAGAAGAATGCAATTGACTGTGGCCCTTTATATACTGAATTTGAGTTCAATCGGCCAACTGCACTAATTCTCTCAGTTCATTCGGGCGAAGGAAACTCAGTTGGGCGATTGACTTAGTCGATCACCTTCAGTCAGCCGACTGAAGCTCAGTCGGTCGGCTGACTCATTCGCACACTCCCATTCGGTCGAATGGGACGTTCAGATAAGCCATTCGGGTGAATGGTTCATACTCATGTCCATTAGGTTGTTTAATCCATGAGTATAGTCCATTCGCATGATTGGTCCATACTCATGGTCCAGTCATGCGAATGGGTCATACCCTTGAAAATTTTCTGAATTTATGACCATTTGACATTTAGAACCTTCTAAACTGTTGATTTAACGTTATGAATGTTTGAACATCTCAAACATGATCATTTTAACTTAAACCTTTTGATCACCTCAGACATGATCCTTTTAAGTCATTTTGTCACCTCAGATGTGACCTAATTTTTACTTGAAAGCACATGTGGTCACTTCAGACGTGACCTTTTAGATGATAAGGCCCCTTATCAAATTCCATGACTTTGTCCGACACTACACAAACCTGAAATAGCCTGACTTGTACTTAATAAAATACATAACACTGAAAATTACACTAAGATATGTTTTTGTGTTTTTGTGAGGGTTAATTCCTAAGATGTAACTCAAAGGAATAATTCATCTCAGAGGGTAGCCTTAATCTTTTAAACCATACATGGACCAATTCAAGCTCGAATCATACAAGATATTCAAATCATTGAGACAAGTTAGCTAAAACCTTTGATGCTCTATTCGTGTTTTTCATTTATGGTCCTTCAAAAATTTAGGAAACCATACTAGTACTATTAGGTCCCCAAACTGATTTGAACTTTCAAGAATTGTAGCCACGGTGATTGTCGGTATACTTATCCTCTTAAATCCATACACAGACTTTCAACTCGGTTGGGTGATCATTTTAAGGTTTGTTTATTTCAACAAGAAATTTTAAGTTTTCATAATCTAGTTTAGAAAACTCTATGTACCTTATTTTGCATGCTTTCATATACAAGTTACCCTATGGTTCACTTTTAGTAAACCCCTTTTTATTAAAATCATTAATCCTTTTAAAAACCTTTTATTAACCACTTAATGATAAAGAACCATCAATTTTCAGCTTGTTAAGTTTGTTAATGAGTTTGTAATGCATAACCAAATGACAACTAACAATCATACAACAACTATCCAAACAAGCATAAACATACAAACATGAGTGCATAACCATAGCCACTAAGTTGACCACACTTGTTTGCCAGCACAAGTGTTGTCATAAGGTCTTTCCTAAGGGTTGAGATGAGACATCAAAATGTGTCCACAAACTCCCATTTGAATCCACATCCAAATGCTTCAAGTGTCCATGTCTTTTGTGTCCTTTTTGAGTATTCTTCTGTTAGGATCTTGTATTTGAACGAAACACCAACTGATTAACGTGTTAAACCAAACCAAATAGTGTGGAATCCTTTTTGATTGGCAATCCAATCAGTGAGAACGCAGTAGAAACAATAACGTATTGAATCCAATGTCAAGAATCGTTTAGGAATCAATATACAGCGTTCTATGAACTTGGAGTACAAACTTAGAGGCTTCTGGACGGCTAGGGTACGTTTGGGGTCGAAGTGGAATCAATGCTTATGTTTTTCCACGAATTAGATGGTATTTATAGGTTAGGGTTACTCATTCGGGCGACTGAACCATTAGCATGGTTCATTCGTGCGATTGAGCCATGCGGTTGATCCATTCGCACGACTGAGTGTTCAGTCATGCGACTGAGTCAGTCGCATGAAGTTGTTCGGGCGTGGACTATTTAGGGGCATGGACAATCAGTCGCATGGCCATTCGGACGCATGACCATTGTTGGGGTGCATGGTCCAGTCGGATGCATGAGAACTTCACTTCACCAAGTTTGAATGTATTGAATATTATAACATTATGCATAACAATTCAAACAATTACAAACCTATATAATCAAGTCAATATGCGTTAAACAACTCATTAATGAAATACTAAACATTATATACACAACCAAACATATGTATTTGATTAAGTACCCAACTATTACATAAGTGTAAGACAATAAAGACATATTATATTAAGATCAGAATCAAGGTACACATGTATCAACGAACTCCCCTTGGACCTAGATTCATGTATTGTCTTACCTTCTTCATAACCTCTTCGTATTTATTGTACTTCTCCTCTCTTGTGACTCCTGCATGTATTTCAACTGCAAGCAGAGTCGTATCACATTTTGGAATTGGAGGGCTTGTACAATATCATTCATGTCATAGAACAGTGGCCACTTGTATAATGTGTATATATCATCAGCAGACAAGTTAGTGAGCCACATCGGGTTAAATACCCTAATAGTCCTCTTTGTTCAGTACTATGACCGGATCCCTGTTCTTCAAACATAGTACCACCACTTAAAGTATGGAGTGAAGTCCTGTGGCATTTCCCTGAGGGGGATTCTTGACATTGTTCTTGGGGGACTACACTTTAGCACTATCTTTGGCTTTCTAGTTATGGGATCAACTTCAGAACGTGTGATATACCTCGTAGGTTGTTGAGGTTTGAAGTTGACCCACCTGGTTGGTACTCTTTCTTCAAGGTAGCCTCAAACCAGCCTGACATTTTCCTCGGGTCAGCATATAGCAGCATCTTTAGCCAGCTGGTTGAACTCAAAACCAGGTAGAGACTTTAGATCGTGCGGGAATCTAAAATACTCCATACCCATCTCTCTGTTTACCGCATATACATTAACATCATCAAAATGAGCCACACGATAATCTTGCCTGACACCTTGTGATGCTTCTTCACTTTGTAGAGCTTGGTGTAGACATTCGGTTTAGGAGCAACATGTTGTGCTCGGATCTCCTCAAAACATGTAGCCCGTTCATCCTTTCTGATATCAACATTGGCGTTTGAGGCTTGGGCTTGTTCTTCAACCTTCTCAGTCTCTTGCTCCATTCGATCCAACATATCAAATGTATCATTGACTAGGGAATTACCCTGATTGGGGACCACATTTCCCTCTTTGTCAGCATACTCTAGATAATGCTCCGCTGTGACGTCCTCGATCTCCATCTCATCAATGTCATTCAGGACGTCATCACTATCTCCTTCAACAGTTAGAGCGTCTTTTACAATCTCATCGGGATTGAGCTTGAACATTTCTGCCAGTTGCTCATCAGTAAGATCATGAATTATGTCCCCTTCTTCAGTGGTGTAACTCACTGATCTTCTGACAATCCCTTGCAAATCAAGAATCATGGTTAGTTGAGTCTTGATCTGTGGAGGGGAGCAATATCATGTTCATCCTTTGATAATTTGGATCAGCTTGATTTAATGATGTAATATATCAATCATTAGTTAACAAACAAGACATAACCATAATAATCAAGTCATAACTATTTAAATTACATATAAACATGCATGTCATTAATTTTATACATGATCCAAATACAAAAGATTTTAAATAACAATAAAACATCTAAGCATTACTCTTGTCCTGGATCATCGACTCTTCTGCTGCCGGGTTGGATGTGGAGGCACTCGGATCTTGTGTACGTTTGGTCCTCCTTTCGCTTGCTGATGTGGCATCCGCAGCTGAAGAGTCATCATCCTCATCATCACTAACATCAGTATCACCATAGTGATCATCACCTTCATCATCATCACTATCATCATTAGCATCATCATCTCCATCACCTTCTCCTATCTTTAAGGGCTCCTCTTTGGACCCTTTGAGCTTTAACTACAGAGAGTTGTTTGCAGCCTCTAGCTCCTCAATCCTTTTGGCGTGTTGGTCCTGGAGCTGAGACATCCGATGCGCCTGCTCATCGATCAATCAAGCCTGATGAGAGAGTTGCTGAGATTGGACAGTGGTTAGGTCTACCAACTATCGTATCTGATTTCTCTCATCATGCAGCTAACAGCCTCAGCACCATTCTGTTAAGTGCTGAGAGCTGTTCCTCTACCCCACTGGGGGGTAAAGGCTATCCTGATGGATATGGAGAGGAGGAAGATGGTACTGCAGGATGGCTAGTGGTGGTGGTGACAGTGGTGAAGATTGGAGGTGGTATAGATGATGGTTGTGGTGGTGTAGGTGTGAATGATGTGGTGGTGGATGGAAGGGTGGTAGTGGTATGAGGGGGAATGGTGGTAGGGATGGTGGCTGTGGTGGTAGGTGGAGTGGTCGTGGTAGATGTAGTGGTGGTAGTTGGGGTGATAAAGGTGAGTCTTTGCTTTTTCTCTTCATGTCGTGGGGCAGAGCCATCCTCTTCTTCCATGATCCTGTCGAAGAGGATGCTCCCCCTAGAACACGGCCTAGATGATCAGGAGCATATGTAGGATCAGCAGCAGTCTCTCCCGATCCGCCGGGGCCTCCACCAACCGCTCGAAGCCCCTGTTCTGTGGGAACAACGTTACTTCCCACAGTTCGGGTTAGTGGCTCCTCATCTGACTCCTCTACCTCGTCAACAGGTATAAATTCCCGAGGGAAGCCAGTGGACTCTGCTATATCTCCAGTGGGGGCAGATACATGAGATGCACTATCAGTAGTGGGGCCCCTTGGTCGAGTGGGCAATGTATCTCATGTATCCCCGCTATCATCATCATCAGAGTCTTGCTCTAGGACCTGTAGCTGCTCATCATCTGAGTTGCTATCTGCGTGACGCCACTTACATCTGCCTCGCGCCACATAACTCTCATTGGCCAGATGGCCTATCAGTCTCTTTAGCAGGGGCTTTACCTACTTACCCCGGTAGACTCTCATACGACCTAGGGTCGTATCTTCCATGATCTCTAGAGCCACAGCATCGTGGCGCTCCTTTGGAAGTGATGGCAGCTTCTCATCAAAAATCAGCTGCAAGAATCTGGGGTACATACAAAATCCCTCCTTTCCTTTTGCCACCAGATTCTCCACAAGGTAAGAAAAAATCATGCTCGAGAAGCTGAAGGGGTAGTTCATCACCAGTGCCATATAGGCATTCTGAATCTGGTCTGAAAGATCATCAAACCCACCCCTTCTGGAACCAATCCACTTCAGAATAAAATGTGCCAAGTACTTGTACTAGGGACACATGTTACTCTTGTTGAGCACACCTGAGTTGATGTCCCCAGCGTACTTAAACATCATAAAAAATCCTCTCACCGTAAGTGGGTGAAGTCTGGTGGGGTGATCAGTATCGTTCCCAGCTCAAGTACTCTCTGAATATCAGCAACAATAATCTTAATATCCATACCACAGATAGAACTCCGTATGCTATACGGCTCACGTGATCGATCAACCGAAGCATTTTCTCAGAAGGCCTGGTGTAAAGACCTGTAGGGAGTGCATGGAGTAAAGATGGCCTTGTAGATCCTTGATCGCTTGAGAAAAGCGATGATCTCTGCAAACTCGGCACCATTCCGCGTAGTATGGGCTAGATGAACACATATATTGTGCTTGGGATTGATAGACCATCTATCGGCCATCTATCTAAAACACAAGACACATAAACATTAGATAATCACATACCACAAATCAGTTCTAAGTATCTTGTTTGAATTCATCCTAATTCATTCATGCGAATGAATCATGCGACTGTGGTCAGTTGGTTATCCTATCATGCGATTGGACTCATTCGGGGAATGAACATGCGACTGAGTTCAATCGGTTGGCTGAGCCTGCGATTGGTTCAGTCGACCGACTGAGCTAATTCGCATGATACATTCAGCCGATTGATCCATTTGTCCGGCTTAGTCGTGTGATTGGAGTTCATCCAGACGACCAGTCGCAAGACCCACTATTCGATCGACTGAGGTTGGAATCTTGACCAATTCATGAAACTAAACATGGTTTAATGGTTCTTTAGACTCACAATCTCTTAACTAATGACCTATTAAACTTGGTTTTAACATTTTACTTAGTTTCAGTAGGTTATTAGGTCATTTAAAGATCCGGTTCTTGTTTCAATCAAACATCACAAATTAGGGCACCATTTCTCCTGATTTCTGTGAGATATCTTCTTATTATACCTGTATAAATGCAAGCACACGTCAGAAGATGAATTGAGATGTATAATCGAGGTCTAAAGAAATTTGGGCAGAGTAATGGATGATGTGCGATTTAAGGGCGATTGGGAGTGGTGAGAAGAATGCGATTCACTGTGGCCCTATATACTGAATCTGAGTTCAATCGGCCGACTGGACTCATTCGCTCAGTTCATTCGGGCGAATGAAACTAAGTCGGGCGATTGACTCAGTCGATCACCTTCAGTCGGCCGACTGAAGCTCTGTCGGACGGCTGAAGCTCTGTCGATCGGCTGACTCATTCGCACACTCCCATTCGGTGAATGGCTCATTCTGATAAGCCATTCGGGTGAATGGTTCATACTCATGTCCATTCGGCTGTTTAATCCATGAGTATAGCCCATTTGCATGATTTGTCCATACTCATGGTCCAGTCGTGCGAATGGGTCATACCCTTTAAATTTTTCTGACTTCATGACCATTTGACATTTAGACCCTTTTAAACTGTTGATTTAACATTATGAATGTTTGATCATCACAGACATGATCATTTTAACTTAAACCTTTTGATCACCTCAGACGTGATCCTTTTAAGACATTTTGTCACCTCAGATGTGACCCAATTTTTACTTGAAAGCACATGTGGTCACTTCATACGTGACCTTTTAGATGATAAGTTCCCTTATCAAATTCCATGTCTTAGTCCGACACTACACAAACCTGAAATAGCCTGACTTGGTACTTATATAAAAGACATAATACTGAAAATTACACTAAGATATCTTTTTGTGTTTTTGTGAGGGTTAATTCCTAAGATGTAACTCTAAGGAATAATTCATCTCAGAGGGCAGCCTTAATATTTTAAACCATACATGGACCAATTCAAGCTGCAATCATACAGGATATTCAAATCATTTGAGACAAGTTAGCTAAAACCTTTGATGCTCTATTTGTGTTTTTCATCTAGAGTCGTTCAGCAAATTTAGGAAATCATACTAGTACTATTAGGTCCCCACACTTGTTTGAACTTTCAAGAATTGTAGCCACAGTGATTGTCGGTATAGTTATCCTCTTAAATCCATACACAGACTTTCAACTGAGTTGTATGATCAATTTAAGGTTTGTTTATTTCAACAAGAAATTTTAATTTTTAATAATCTTAGTTTAGAAAACTCTATGTACCTTATATTTGCATGCTTTCAAATACAAGGTAGCCTATGGTTCACTTTTAGTTAACCCCTTTTTATTAAAATCATTAGTCCTCTTAATAACCTTTTATTTACCACTTAATGATAAAGAACAATCAAATTTTCAGCTTGTTAAGTTTGTTAATGAGTTTGTATGCATAACCAAATGACAACTAACAATCATACAACAACTATCCAAACAAGCATAAACATACAAACATGAGTGCATAACCATAGCCACTAAGTTGACCACACTTGTTTGCCAGCACAAGTGTTGTCATAAGGTCTTTCCTAAGGGTTGAGATGACACATCAAAATGTGTCCACAAACTCCCATTTGAATCCACATCCAAATGCTTCAAGTGTCCATGTCTTTTGTGTCCTTTTTGAGTTTTCATCTGTTAGGATCTAGTATTTGAACGAAACACCAACTTATTAACGTGTTCAACCAAACCAAATAGTGTGGAATCCTATTTGATTGGCAATCCAATCAGTGAGAACGCACGTAGAAACAATAACGTATTGAATCCAACGTCAAGAATCGATTAGGAATCGATTTACAGCATTCTATGAACTTGGAGTACGAACTTAGAGCCTTCTGGACGGCTAGGGTACGTCTGGAGTCGAAGTGGATTCCATGGTTAAGTTTTTCCATGAATTAGGTGGTATTTATAGGTTAGGGTTACTCATTCGGGCGACTGAACCATTAGCATGGTTCATTCGTGCGATTGAGCCATGCGGTTGATCCATTCGCACGAATGAGTGTTCAGTCGTGCGATTGAGTCAGTAGCATGAAGTTGTTCCGCGCATGGACTACTTAGGCGCATGGACACTCAGTCGCATGGCCATTCGGAAGCATGACCATTGTTGGGGTGCATGGTCCAGTCGGATGCATGAGAACTTCACTTCACCAAGTTTGAATGTATTGAATATTATAACATTATGCATAACAATTCAAACAATTACAAACCTATATAATCAAGTCAATATGCGTTAAACAACTCATTAATGAAATACTAAACATTATATACACAACCAAACATTTGTATTTCATTAAGTACCCAACTATTACATAAGTGTAAGACAATAAAGACATATTATATTAAGATCAGAATCAAGGTACACATGTATCAACGAACTCCCCCTTGGACCTAGATTCATGTATTGTCTTACCTTCTTCATAACCTCTTCGTATTTATTGTACTTCTCCTCTCTTGTGACTCCTGCATGTATTTCAATTGCAAAGCAGAGTCGTATCGCATTTTGGAATTAGAGGGCTTGTACAATATCATTCATGTCATAGAACAGTGGCCACTTGTATAATGTGTATATATCATCAGCAGACAAGTTAGTGAGCCACATCTTGTCAAATACCCTAATAGAATCGGTTCTGCCCTCTTTGTTCAGAACTATGACCGCCTCCCTAGTTCTCCAATCATAGTACCACCACTTAAAGTGTGGAGTGAAGTCCTGTGGTATTTCCCTGAGAGGGATTCTTGACATTGTTCTTGGGGGACTCCACTTCAGCACTATCTTTGGATTTCCAGTTATGGGATCAACTTCAGAACGTCTGATATACCTCATAGGTTGTTGAGGTTTGAAGTTGACCCACCTGGTGTGGTCCTCTTTCTTCAAGGTAGCCTAAAACCAGCCTGACATTTTCCTCGAGTCAGCATATAGTAGCTTCAGTTTAGCCAGCTGGTTGAGCTCAAAACGAGGTAGAGACTTTAGATCATGTGGGAATCTAAAATACTCGATACCCATCTCTCTCTTTACCGCATATACATTAAGATCATCAAAATGAGCCCAAGCGATAATCTAGCCTGACACCTTGTGATGCTTCTTCACTTTGTAGAGCTTGGTGTAGACATTCGGTTTAGGAGCAGCACGTTGTGCTCGGATCTCCTCAAAACATGCAGCCCATTCAGCCTTTCTCATATCAACATCGGCGTTTGAGGCTTGGGCTTGTTCTTCAACCTTCTAAGTCTCTTGCTCTATGTGATCCAATATATCAAATGTATCACTGACTAGGGAATCACCCAGATTGGGGACCATATTTCCCTCATTGTCAGCATACTATGGATAATGCTCTACTGTGACGTCTTGATGTCCATCTGAACAATGTCATTCAGGACGCCATCACTGTCTCCTTCAACAGTTGGAGCATCTTTTACAATCTCATCGGGATTGAGCTTGAACATTTCTGCCAGTTGCTCATGAGTAAGATCATGAATTATTTCCCCTTTTTGAGTGGTGTAAGTCACTAATCTTCTAAAAATCCCTTGCAAATGAAGAATCATGGTTAGTTGAGTCTTGATCTGTTGGAGGGGAGCAATATCGTGTTCATCCGTTTGATAATTTGGATTTGCTAGATTTAAACATGTAATATATCAATCATTATTTAACAATCAAGACATAACCATAATAATCAAGTCATAACTATTTAAATTACATATAAACATGCATGCCATTAATTTTATACATGATCCAAATACAAAAGATTTTAAATAACAATAAAACATCTAAGCATTACTCTTGTCCTAGATCATCGGCTCTTCTGCTACCGGGTTGGATGTGGAGGTACTCGGATCTTGTGTACGTTTGGTCCTCCTTTCGCTTGCTGATGTGGCATCTGCAGCTAAAGAGTCATCATCCTCATCATCACTAACATCAGTATCACCATAGTGATCATCACCATCATCATCATCATCATCACTATCATCATGAGCATCATCATCTCCATCACCTTCTCTCATCTTTAAGGGCTCTTCTTTGGACCCTTTGACCTTTAACTGCACAGATTCGTTTGCAGCCTCCAGCTCCTCAATCGTTTTGGCATGTTGCTCCTAGAGCTGAGACATCCGATGCCCTGCTTATCAATCAATAGAGCCTGATGAGAGAGGACAGTGGTCAAGTCTACCAGCTGTCGTATCTAATTGTTCTTCTCATCATCTGCAGCTAACAACCATAGCACCATTCTGTTAAGTGCTGAGAGCTGTTCGTCTACCCCACTAGGAGGTAAAGGCAATCTTGATAGATATGGAGAGGAGGAAGATGGTACTGTAGGATGGCTAGTGGTGGTGGTGACAGTGGTGAAGAATGAAGGTGGTGTAGATGATGGTTGTGGTGGTGAACGTGTGAATGATGTGGTGGTGGATGGAAAGGTGGTAGTGGTATGAGGGGGAATGGTGGTAGGGATGGTGGTTGTCGTGGTAGGTAGTGTGGTCGTGGTAGATGTAGTGGTCGTAGTTGGGGTGATAAAGGTGTGTCTTCGCTTTTTCTTCTTCATGCCGTGGGGCTGAGCCATCCTCTTCTTCCTTGATCCTGTCGAAGAGGATGCTCCACCTAGAACACGGCCTAGCTGATCGGGAACATATGTAGGATCAGCAACAGTCTCTCCCGATCCGCCGGGGCGTCCACCAACCGCCCAGAGCCCCTGTTATGTTGGAACAACTTTACTTCCCACAGTCCGGATTAGTGGCTCCTCATCTGACTCCTCTTCCTCCTCACATGGTATAAATTCCTGGTGGAAGCCAGCGTACTCTACTATATCTCCAGTGGGGGCAGATATTAGAGATGCACTATCAGTAGTGGGGCCCCATGGTCGAGTGGGCAATGTATCTCCTGCATCCCTGCAATCATCATCATCAGAATCTTGCTCTGGGAGCTGTAGCTGCTCATCATCTGAGTCGCTGTCTGCGTGATGCCACTTACGTCTGCCTGGCGCCACATAACTCTCATTGGCCAGATGGCCTATCAGTCTCTATAGCAGGGACTTTACTTGCTTACCCCGATAAACTCTCATAAGACCCAGGGTCGTATCATCCATGATCTCTAGAGCCATAGCATCGTGGCGCTCCATTGGAAGTGATGGCAGCTTCTCATCGAAAATGAGCTGCAAGAATCTGGGGTACATACAAAATCCCTCCTTTCCCTTTGCCTCCAGATTCTCCACAAGGTAAGAAAAAATCATGCTCGAGAAGCTGAAGGGGTAGTTCAGCACTAGTGCCACATAGGCATTCTGAATCTGGTGTGAAAGATCATCAAACCCACCCCTTTTGGAAGCAATGCACTTCAAAATGACATATGCCAAGTACTTGTACTGGGGAGACAGGTTAGTCTTTTTGAGCACACCTGAGTTGACATCCCCAGCGTACTTAAGCCTCAAAAAACATCCTCTCACCACAACTGGGTGAAGTCTGGTGGGGTGATCAGTATCGTTCCCAACTCAAGTACTCTCTGAATATCAGCAGCAGTAATCTCAATATCCGTACCATAGATAGACCTCCGTATGCTACACGGCTCACGTGATCGATCAACAGAAGCATTTTTTCAGACGGCCTGGTGTAAAGACCTGTAGGGAGTGCATGGAGTAGAGATGGCCTTGTAGATCCTTGATCGCTTGAGAAAAGCGATGATATCTGGAAACTCGGCACCATTCTAGGTAGTATGGTCTAGATGACCACATATATTGTGCTTAGGATTGATAGACCATCTATTGCTATCCATCTCAAACACAAGACACATAAACATTGGATAATCACTACCACAAATCAGTTCTAAGTATCTTGTTTGAATTCATCCTGATTCATTCATGCGAATGAATCATGCGACTGTGGTCAGTCGGTTATCCTATCATGCGACTGGACTCATTCGGGGAATGAACATGCGACTGAGTTCAATCGGTTGGTTGAGCCTGCGATTGGTTCAGTCGGCCGACTGAGCTCATTCGCATGATACATTCAGCCGATTGACCCATTCGTAAGACACAATCGTGTGATTGGAGTTCATCGAGACGACCAGTCGCATGACCCACTGTTCGATCGACTGAGGTTGGAATCTTGACCAATTCATGAAATTAAACATGGTTTAATGGTTCTTTAGACATGCAATCTCTTAACTAAAGACCTATTAAACTTAGTTTGAACATTTTACTTAGTTTCAGTAGGTTATTAGGTCATTTGAAGATTCGGTTCTTGTTTCAATCGAACATCACAAATTAGGGTGCCATTTCTCCTGATTTCTGTGAGATATCATCTTATTATACCTGTATAAATGCAAGCACACGTCAGAAGATCAATAGAGATGTATAATCGTGGTCTAAAGAAATTTGGGCAGAGTAATGGTATGATGTGTGATTTAAGGGAGATTGGGAGTGGTGAGAAGAATGCGATTGACTGTGGCCCTTTATATACTGAATATGAGTTCAATCGGCCGACTGGACTCATTCGCTCAGCTCATTCGGGCGAATGAAACTCAGTCGGGCGATTGACTCAATCGATCACCTTCAGTCGGCCGACTGAAGCTTAGTCGGCCGGCTGACTCATTTGCACACTCCCATTCGGTCGAATGGCTCATTCTGATAAGCCATTCGGGTGAATGGTTCATACTCATGTCCATTCGGCTGTTTAATCCATGAGTATAGTCCATTCGCATGATTGGTCCATACTCATGGTCCAGTCGTGCAAATGGGTCATACCCTTGAAATGTTTCTGACTTTATGACCATTTGACATTTAGACCCTTTTAAATTATTGATTTAACATTATGAATGTTTGATCATCTCAGACATGATCATTTTAACTTAAACCTTTTGATCACCTCAGACGTGATCCTTTTAAGACATTTTGTCACCTTCGATGTGACCCAATTTTTACTTGAAAGCACATGTGGTCACTTCAGACGTGACCTTTTAGATGATAAGGTCCCTTATCAAATTCCATGACTTTGTCCGACACTACACAAACCTGAAATAGCCTGACTTGGTACTTAAATAAAATACATAACACTGAAAATTACACTAAGATATGTTTTTGTGTTTTTGTGAGGGTTAATTCCTAAGATGTAACTCAAAGGAATAATTCATCTCAGAGGGCAGCCTTAACCTTTTAAACCATACATGGACCAATTCAAGCTGGAATCATACAAGATATTCAAATCATTTGAGACAAGTTAGCTAAAACCTTTGATGCTCTATTCGTGTTTTTCATTTATGGTCCTTCAACAAATTTAGGAAACCATACTAGTACTATTAGGTCCCCAAACTGATTTGAACTTTCAAGAATTGTAGCCACAGTGATTGTCGGTATACTTATCCTCTTAAATCCATACACAGACTTTCAACTCGGTTGGGTGATCATTTTAAGGTTTGTTTATTTCAACAAGAAATTTTAAGTTTTCATAATCTTAGTTTAGAAAACTCTATGTACCTTATATTTGCATGCTTTCATATACAAGTTACCCTATGGTTCACTTTTAGTAAACCCCTTTTTATTAAAATCATTAATCCTTTTAAAAACCTTTTATTAACCACTTAATGATAAAGAACCATCAAATTTTCAGCTTGTTAAGTTTGTTAATGAGTTTGTAATGCATAACCAAATGACAACCAACAATCATACAACAACCATCCAAACAAGCATAAACATACAAACATGAGTGCATAACCATAGCCACTAAATTGACCACACTTGTTTGCCAGCACAAGTGTTGTCATAAGGTCTTTCCTTAGGGTTGAGATGACACATCAAAATGTGTCCACAAACTCCCAGTTGAATCCACATCCAAATGCTTCAAGTGTCCATGTCTTTTGTGTCCTTTTTGAGTATTCTTCTGTTAGGATCTTGTATTTGAACGAAACACCAACTGATTAACGTGTTAAACCAAACCAAATAGTGTGGAATCCTTTTTGATTGGCGATCCAATCAGTGAGAACGCATGTAGAAACAATAACGTATTGAATCCAATGTCAAGAATCGTTTAGGAATCAATATACAGCGTTCTATGAACTTGGAGTACAAACTTAGAGGCTTCTGGACGGCTAGGGTACGTCTGGGGTCGAAGTGGATTCAATGCTTATGTTTTTCCACGAATTAGATGGTATTTATAGGTTAGGGTTACTCATTCGGGTGACTGAACCATTAGCATGGTTCATTCGTGCGATTGAGCCATGCGGTAATCAACATTCCTCAGGAGATTTTTGAGCGGTCTTAGGGTAGAGTTCAAGAAGAGACTATTCTTAGAACTTTCAAAGAGAAGCCAATCCTCAGGTCAGTGCTATCGTACATCAGAGAGGCGGCAAACAACAATGAGTTCTAGAATATATAGGTTATGCTTATCCTCAGGTCAGTGCCACCGCACAACAGAGAGGCACATAACCTATCTTCTTGTTTGAGCAATTTTTCTTCTTTTTGCACTTTGATTGTATTTGCATTTTTCATGAGCTTTTGGTCATGCTTTGGTCTTACGCACACTTTTATGGCGTTTATTTTGCTCATCACCCCTTATTGGAATCTTGTTGATTGTGTTAACCAGGGATAAGGCGTTACCCACAGCTAGTCAAACATTTTAGTTTAATCTTGAGATCACCAAAAAGGTCTAGTCATCTATTGTGTTGAATCTACCGATATATCATCTATGGTCTAGCAACCTCTAGGTCTACTTTCTTTGTGTTACCATAGTAGTAGCTAGCTTATCTATCATATTTCCTTTTATATTGCTCAGACTACATAGACTTATACTTGAACTTTGCATCTTTTTCAATTTCGAATTTTAAAGTCCCAAATAGTTTGTACCTGTGTACTATCATATTCCAAACATTGAATCGGTATCACACATACGATCTTATTTATTTTCAGCTTGCCTCTCCTTTTCCCTCGTTTTTTTATTTATTTCTTTCCTAGACCTATTCTCCCCCTAAAATTTTCTAACCACTATGGATTTGCGTTTTAGGATTTTAATGTGCAACGAAAGAAACCAATTGTATTTAAACTAATTAAGATACAAAAAAACAAGAGAATAAAAGAAAATTAGAATTTAAAAATTAAAAGAAACTAGACACGACGCATCAGACTATAGATGGTCATCTTTAGGAATGACCCCACTTTTCTTTTTAATGCCATTGACCTCTAATAGATATATAAAACGTGGTTTGTCAAAAGCCTTTGTATAAACGTTAGCGCGTTGAAAATCAGTGTTTATTTTTATCACATCGATTAAATTCTTTTCAAAACAATCACGTATGAAGTGATATTTGATTATGATGTGTTTGGTCTTAGGATTTTGGACTGGGTTTTTAGTGACTGCAATCGCAGCAGAGTTATCCACAAAGATAGGAGTGGAAGTGAAATGCAAACCGTAATCCCACATTTGCTATTGAATCCATATGATTTGAGAACAGCAGCTTGCAGTAGCAACGTATTGGGCTTCACAGGTAGACAATGCAACCAAGGTCTGCTTCTTACACTACGAAGTTACTAATCTTCTCCCAAAGAACTGACACCCTACTGATGTAGACTTGTAGTTCATCTTGCAGCCGTCGTAATCCGAGTCACTATACGCTATAAGTTCAAAGTCATCATCATGAGGATACCGCAACCCAAGTGTGGGTGTGCCCTTGAGATAACAAAATATCCTTTTGACCCCAATAAGATGGTTCACCTTAAGCTTTGCCTGATATCGTTTGCATAAACATGTAGCATACATGATATCAGGTCTTGAGGCAGTGAGATACATGAGAGATCCAATCATCCCTCGGTACATAGTGGCATCTACCAGATCACCCTCATTGGGTGCTACATCATGGTTTGTAGCCAGTGGAGTGCCAGCTGTGGAAGCATTCTCCATGTCAAACCGACTGAGAATATCCCCTACATACTTGGGCTGATGTAAGAAGATCCTATTTGGTGTTTGATCCACCTGTAGCCCTAGAAAGAACTTCATCTCCCCCATTGCAGTCATCTCAAATTCCGCCTTCATTACTGCTTCAAATTCTTTGCATAATTCTCCGTTCTTTGAACCGAAGATTATGTCATCTACATAGATCTGTACTAGCAGTAAATCTCCATATTTTTCTTTGATAAACAGTGTACAGTCAATGACCCCCCTCCAAAAGCCGTGTTTCACAAGACGAGTCAAGAGTTTCTCATACCAAGCCCGTGGAGCTTGATGAAGCCCATATAGAGCCTTGTCGAGTTTGTAAACTCTATCCCGATGATATGGATCTTCAAATCCCTCGGGTTGACTGACATACACTATTTCTCGGATCTCACCATGAAGGAATGCACTCTTCACATAAAGTTGAAAAACTTAGATTTTCATATAAGATGCATAGGCAAGGAAGATGCGGATGGCTTCCATCCTTGCCACTGGTGCAAATACTTCATTGTAGTCGATACCCTCAACTTGTCGAAAACCTTGAACAACAAGCCGAGCCTTGTTTCTGATGATCACTCCCTGATCATCTTTCTTGCATTTCAAGACCCATTTGATGCCAATGACTTTACCACCTTTAGGTCTATCCACTAGTCTCCATACACCTAACTTCTTAAACTGAAGGAGTTCTTCCTGCATGGCACTAACCCAAGCCTTATCATTTAGCGCTTCACTAACATACTTTGGCTCAAACCGAGACACAAAGCAGCAGTATGCATCGTCGTGAAGGTATCCTCTTTCCATCATAGAGGCATAATCAGCTGAGTATAGCTGGTTTCTAGTCTGAACCCCTGATCTCACATCTCCTATAATATTATCCAATGGATGATAGACATTTAGACGTGAGCTAGGAGTTGTCGGAACAACCACCTTAGAGTCAAGATTATCAACGTTTGGTTCTGGATGTGAGGCAATAGGAGTCTGAGGTTCTGAAGGTCCAGAAGCATCACTAGCCGATGCTTGTGAACTTGTGGTAGTCGGAACCTGTACATCCTGGTTGATCTGATCATTTTCTTAATTTTCTTCATCAGAGGAAGAGTCACTCACATCAACTGCTCCCCCTGAGTTGGCAGGATCATGACTTGTTGAATCTTGAGACGGTGTGTTCAAGTCATCGTACATCATCTTGTTTGCCAACTCGTCTTCTGAAGAAGAAAGAGGTATGTTAAACGACTTGAAGAATCCATCATAGTCGAAGAAGTAAGCAGGCCCTTTTCTAGCAGGCGGTGTGATATATCTCTGAACATCAACATTACACCACACCTCTACTTGACCCGTTGAGTTGTTGTAAACTCTCTTGTTTGGTATTGTGTATCCTAGAAAGATCCCTTCATCAACCTTCTCACTGAATTTTCCCTCCTAAGTCTTCTTCAACAAGGTGCACGGAGGCCAAACGGCTCGAGATATTCCAAGTTAGGTTTACGTCGATGTAATAACTCGTAGCACATTTTTCCATGGCGTTTTACTACCAGAACTCAATTAAGAGTATAACATGCATTTGCCACTGCTTCATTCCAAAATTGGATAGGCAGTTTCGAGTCTGCCAGCATTGTCCGTGCCGTCTCTATCAAGCTGCGGTTCTTCGGTTCAGTAAAGCCATTCATTTGAGGGGTATAAGCCGAGGTAAATTGATGCACAATTCCCTTTTCCTTGCAATAGTCCTCCATCCTCTGATTCTTGAACTCGGTTCCATTGTCTGAGCGAACTTGTCGTACCTTCAGCTTGTATAGGGATTCCAGTGTAGTTACCAATTCCTTGAAGGATTCAAATGTTTTTGATTTGGATTTCAGAAACATTACCCAAGAGAACCTTGAGTAGTCATCAGTAACTACATATCAATACAAGTCACCAGTGATGCTTCTTGTACTGACTGGACCAAACAGATCCATGTGAAGAAGCTCAAGAGGAAGTTCTTTAGAATGAACTTTCTTTTCCTTATGAGACTTCTTCGTCTGTTTGCCCTTTTTGCATGCAACACAGAAATCCGGGAGTTGGAAGTTTTTGACATTTACTCCCCTCACAAGATCATTCTGGATCAAGTGATTCATTTTCCTTGGATTTATGTGTCCCATTCTCCTATGCCAGGAGATGGAGTCCTTCTCAGTAGCTTTGGACAAGAAGCATTAGACTTCACGGTCCGTTGTGGAGGTCTTTGAGAGATCCAAGACATAAAGATCATTATATGTTAAAGCTAACATTAGTATATGGTCCTCCGGAATGATGTAGTCCTTTTTTAGAACGTAACACTTCTTGTTATCAAAGATTACTTGAATCCTTTATTACTGATTTGAGATACTGAAAGCAAGTTATTTTTGTAATTGTTGGACATAGTTTACCTTATCAAACTTAACTTTCTCATTTCCAACTTCTCCTTGGGCTGTGATGTACCCTCCTTTGTTCCGAGCAAATGAAAGGTGTCCTCCTTTAATTTGTCTAACATTTGATGGGAGAGCTCTGTTCCCTGTAATGTGCCTGGATGCTCCGCTATCTACAATCCACGTGTTAGTCTCAGCACTATAGTGAACACCCTGCACATTCAAAGAAAACATTAGTTCATGTTAGGAACCCAAGCCTTTACTGGCTTGGGTTTCCCCGATGCATCATACATCATAAACTTAACCCATTGACCCTTTGAGGTTGAGGGAAGCTCAGATTTCTGCTTGTTCTCATTTTCAGACACTGAGGAGAATTTTTCTTTCCATAATCCAGATTTGTGTAAGGCCTGTTTGTGAGAAACAGACGACTGGCTAATGGATTGAACTTTGGGTTCACTAGCTCTTTTTGGAGGTGTCATAGAGTTCCTCATAGAGAAGCTAGTTGTAGTTGCAGAAAGGGCAATTTTTCTCCTTGGTGTTTGGGAGTAAGGACAATGAGATGCTATGTGACCATACTCTCCACAATTATAGCAGGATCTGCTTGCAACTTGATGGTTTCTATGTTTTGGTGGAGATGCAGATGTCACACAGTTGACCTTATTATATTTGAATTGAGACACTTCTTTGTTAGTTGTATGAGTTGGTTTCACAAACTTAATTGCCTTAACTTGTTTTACATCTTTGAGCTCTTCTTTACCAGGACTGTGACATGAACCCCGTGATTGGTTAGGTTTTATAGTCTTTTTAGGTTCTTGATTGACTTTGTTTGACCCTGACTTAAAACTAACCTTTTCAAATTCTTGTTCCAGGTTAACACAAGGCATTTTTCCTATTGTGTTTGAAGTGGCCTCCTTCTGATTAGTGTCTGATCCATTGATTTACTTAAGGAATCTATTTCACTCACCAGAGGAGTGGACACCATGTGATCCATGATAGGATTATTATTAATTGGTTTACTTTTAGTGTTCATCAAGGTCTCAAATGGTGGTGGAATCACTTTGTATCCTAGCCCCTCCCCATTATTTCTTTCTCTCACTAAATGTTGGACGATGTGTGATGAGCTTGTCCAACTGTGCAGTTTTTGTTTTAACGAGTTGACTTCTACTTCAAAAACTGCTTTTTGCTTCTTAGTGTCTTCTAGGGATTTTAGATAGTACGTATGTCATTCGCTTGGTTAAAAGCAACTACCTTAGTTTCCCTAAGCTGTTTATTCAATAGGTCAATCTTTTCCTTGTAACTGTGTTCGTTTTGTTTTAACACTCTATTTGCCTCCGTACATAGTTCCAGATCCTTTACTAAGCTATGATTATGATCTAATAACCTTGCAAATTTTAAATCTATACTTTCTCTGAATTTATTACATTCTAAGCAAGCATGATTACTAAATAGTTGGTCAGTAGTACTTACCTGAGATGAAGAGGAATCAGCCATGAGAGCAGATCTGTTGAATCTGGTTCTGGTGATTCTGACATTAAAGCAGAGTTATCTTCTTCAGGTAGGTGGGTGACCACGGGTCCAGTGTCTTCAGAATTTGACATGGCAAGCTCCACTGCTATGTCTCCCTCACTAGCTAAATCGTCATTGATGTCCTCCACGTTAGCTATGTTGGACTCTCCGCGTGACACGAACCGAAAGCTCCAGTCCTGTCCTTCATCCTCATTAGCAGTTAAGGCTTTTGGGTCCTTACTGGATGAGGTAGAACTACTAGATGTGGCCTTGTCCGGACGATTAAAAGATGAGAAGGGATTGCCATTACCCGTCTTCTTTGGTTTTACACACTCTCTCTTGCAGTGTCTCTTCTCACCGCAGTTGAAACAAGTAACCTTTGACTTGTCGAACCCAAAGGTTGTGTCTTTTGTGGCAACCAAGTTCTGTCCGGTCTTTTTGACAAACTTTTTAGCTCGTCGGACAACACTTGCCAGAGCCCACATTATGTCCATCTCATCCACCTGCTCATAATCTTCATCTGCCAGGTGGTAGTTTCCTATCTTTCCAGCAACTAATCCATCATAGGATTGAACCACCGTAGCTAAGAGGTCCATATGTTCTCTTGCCACCTCCACAGTCATATTCCCGAAGTTGTCGGTTTTTAGTTTTGCTGCATTAGCTTCAGGTATCATATGTTGGGTGCTAGACGACCCTGATGTTTCGGATCCTGAAGGTGAGGGTTGTGCTGGAACTGCTGCGCTTGAGATGAAAGCGGTTTGCAGTGGTGCTCTAGATGTCTTGACTGAAGGAGTAGCATTGTAGAGTGCAGGATTCTAATCGTAGTTAGCCTTTTGGGCTCGATACTTCATCCTAAGCTCCTCTTCTCTCAGTTTCAGAATGAAGTCATTTATATCTAACTTCGAGAGCATTCTATTCTGTTTGAGATTTGAGACAAACAAAGCCCATTTTTCTGGTAATCCATCAGCAAAAGTTGGATACTTTATCCTCCATCGATGTAACCACTCCATGAGTGTGCATTTCACTCATCAAGTGGTAGAATCTATCGATCACATCATCAAGGCCTTCTTTTCCCATAGAAGCGAAGTTGTCAAACTCCTTCTTCAAGGCTTTTGCCTTGATGGCCTTCAGAGACGCATTTCCGTCATACCTCTTCTCCAACGCATCCTAAAGTTTCTTTGCTTGAGTATACTTCGAATACTGATGGAAAATATCCTTCGGAATAGACTGAGTAAGCAAAGCGTGGACTTTCTTCTTAGCGTTGTCTTTTACCTTCTGAGCATCCGACATGCCACTTAGAGTAAGTTTGACTCCGTCAACTCCTACTGGCATGCTATAACCCGACTCGATGGCCTCCCACAAATTTGTATCTACATCATTTATGTAGATTTCGAAACGTTGCTTCCATTGTGGGTAGTCGTTACCGTAATAAGTTTTGGGGGTTTATTGTGAATACCCACTTCCTTCTCCAACAGCAGTAGATTCTGAATACGTGTGTTTCTACTTGCTGTGTATGCTGAAAACTGGTCCTCCATTACACTTAACTTTATTATTTAACAAACTGCTAATGTATGCGAATGAACGTATGTTATTGAACTTATTCGTGCAATTGAACAAATGCGGATGGTTCAATCGTGCGACTGAACAAATGTGGAAGAGTTAGTCGTCCGAAGAACTAATGCGATTGAACAATCGGAATAAAAATCTCAGTTGTATTAATAAAAGTACGAATGAGTCCAATCGTGCGGTTGGAGAGTGCGAATGAACTTAGTCGTGCGATTGGTCTAATCGTGCGATTGAACTTGCTGAAGTTTGATAGTTCGTAGGTTTAACTTGTTTTGTCCGTAATAGCTCAAATTTTATCAAACCCTACTAGCTGTATGCTGGAAAAACTAAACTTTTCGATCAGGAAACGTCTAAGACTCCGTTAGACACAATAAAATTCTGTTTGTGAAGCAAAAACACAATTTTTGTATCAAAACTATTGAATCAACATGTAATCAAGAGCCAAAGCTCTGATGCCACTTGTTAGGATCTAGTATTTGAACGAAACACCAACTAATTGACGTGTTAAACCAAACCAATAGTGCGGAACCCTATTTGATTGGCGATCTAATCAGTGAGAACGCACGTAGAAATAATAACGTATTGAATCTAACATCAAGAATCGATTAGGAATCGATCTACATCGTTCTATGAACTTGGAGTACGAACTTAGAGGCTTCTGGATGGCTAGGGTACGTCTGGAGTCGAAGTGGATTCAATGCTTACGTATTTCCACGAATTAGGTGGTATTTATAGGTTAGGGTTGCTCATTCGGGCGACTGAACCATTAGCATGGTTCATTCGTGTGATTGAGCAATGCGGTTGATCCATTCACACGACTGAGTGTTCAGTCGTGCGACTAAGTCAGTCACATGAAGTTGTTCAGGCGTATGGACTATTTAGGCGCATGGACACTCAGTCGCATGGCCATTCGGATGCATGACCACTATTGGGGCGCATGGTCCAGTCTGATGCATGAGAACTTCACTTCACCAAGTTTGATTGTATTCAATATTATAACATTATGCATAACAATTCAAACAATCACAAACCAATATAATCAAGTCAATATGCATTAAACAACTCATTAATGAAATATTAAACATTATAAACACAACCAAATATTTGTATTTCATTAAGTATCCAACTATTACATAAGTGTAAGACAATAAAGACATATTACATAAAGATCAAAATCAAGGTACACGTGTATCAACATCATCTTATGAATCTTCTTTTACAAAAATCATATCCTAATACAATTTTTCTAATAAAAGAAATGCACCTAATCTACTTATTACATAACCAAATGAATAAATAAATTACAACTCAAAATACAAACACAAAATTTACAACCCTTACAATAATCCAAACCAACATGACAAACCACAATCAACCAAATCCAAAACACAAAAGGCCAAGGCTATGTTATACACCATAATATGAACCAAATACAACATCCAAGAACACAAATGAACCCCTTATTTCAGCCCTACAGTCTCAGCCAACATGAACCAAAACTTTATGGTTTTGTCCAAACAACACAATCAACCATTTGATGTAAATCAGTCAAAGTTTGTACTAAAGCATGCAATATTAAACGTTGAAACATAAGGGATTCATACATCCACAATAAAACAGCCCCTAATGGGTGGAAAAAGTCCATGAAAACTAACTTTTCAAGACCTTTTGAAGCACATATTCTACATATCCAGCTCTAGATGCCATTGTTGGGTTTTGTAACATGTAAATCAAAGCTAGTTTAACCATTTAAACTATAAAAACGCAGAGGAAATTAAGTTTTAACATGTTGTTTGTAATCTGAAAATTTCACCATTTTAAACTACAAATAAACCCCAAGAATAAGGATCAATAATATATGTGAAATAGTATGCTATCAAACAAAACAAACAACCATAGGGTGTACAAGGAAACAACCTTTCTTGCACAAGATGTTGAAGATGGAAGATATGTAGAATATGATGTTCTTGAATGTCTAGCTCCCAAGAGAGAAAGCCTCAAGATGTGATACCCACAAGCTCTTTCAAACACCTTGCAAGTTAGGATGCACATCACCTCAACTCTCTACCAATGCTCCTTGAAAGATCGGAAATTTTCAGCCTTTGAAGCCTTGGATCCGAAAATTTAAGCTCTAGTTTTTGGAGAGAAGGCTTTGCCTTGTGTGTGAGAGAGAAGGTTTGTTTTTTTGGAAGAGTGCAAGAGTAATCAAACTTGAAGTGTCCAAGACAAAAAAAGACCCCTCACCAGCCCATAAGGGCGGCCGAATCCTTTGTAATTTTTTAAAAATACACTCTTTTAAGACCCCTCACCAGCCCATAAGGGTTTCCCCCTATTTTGTAATTTTTTAAAAATACACTCTTTTAAGCCATTAGTTTATAACATTAAAACCTATTTTCATTTTATAACACTAACATACTTTTATTTGTTATTATTTAATCAACTTAAAATAACAAAACAAATAAATTTCTCATGAACAAATTATCTATATAATGTTGTTCAATTATAAAAGAAACATTTTAGAAAACCCATTTGTTGGATTCTTTATGCTCAAGACACATAGAATATTGATGTGGTTAGTACGTTGTGATCCAAGTCGGGTCATACCCAATAAAAAGCTTAGCAAACACCAATTAATATTTAATTGATGATATGATCATGCAATTAAATAATTACATCAATTTAGAAAATAGGTTTTCTAAATAAGTTGCATTTGAGATGGAACAACTTAAAATAACATTTCTTGTTCATGGGTATTATTTATAATGTTATTTAAGTTGGTTAAATGACATCAGGCAATAAAATGTGTATGAGTTATATAGTTAAAGGGTTGATTATATAACTTATCTAAATAACTAGTTAAAACAAATGATAATTTTTTTGAGGAGAAACGCCATTGTGAAACAATTTCGGCCGCCCCTTTAAGGGGGTTTGTGCCTTTTGTTTCTTCAACATTGTTTTAACATTAACTAGTTGCACACTCCACCTCCTCTCTTTCTCTTACATGCAAAGGACCAAGAACACATCTTTCTCTCTACTTTCTTGAAGAAGTTCAAGGCTGAAAATTGGAATTTCAGCTCATCTTGGTTCGAATTTGGTGCTGAAATCCTAGCACGTTTTTATGCTTGTGGGTATGGGAGCTTGAGAACATCTCTCCTTGGTGTTTTGGTCATTCAAGAACCTCATTTCTTTCATCCAAACCACGTTTTTTTCAGCATCTCTACAAAGGTAGTTTGTATGTGATGTTATGGTTGATATTTCTTATTGATAGCTAGTTCATACACATATATTTGATCCTATGTTCTTGGGTTGTTGGTATAAAGTTATGTGCCTTAATTTTCAGTTTATAAAACGTTTTATTAAGGTTTGTTTTCGCTGTGTTTTCCTTGTTTAAATGGTTAAACAACTATGTTTATGGTCCAACAAACCCAACATTGGCATCTAGAGCCGGATATGTGGATGACTAGCTTCAATTGTCCTTGTAAAATTGGTTTTATGGGGCTTTAACAACCTTATAGGGGTTCTTTTGTGGTGATATTATGAATCCCCAACCTTTCAAGGTTATATCTTACATGCTTGTGATTAAACCTCGAAAGAAAGATATCAAATGCTTGATTGTGTTTTGTTTGGACAAAAACACCCAAAATTCTTGGTTTATGTTGGCTAAAAATTTATGGTTAAATGGGGATTTATTTTGGTTCTTGTATGTCGTATATGATGTTTCATATTGGTGCATAACCTAGCCTTGACCTTGTGTTGATTTGGTTATGGATGGATGACTTATTTTGGTTGATTTCATTCATTATGGGTTCTAATATTTATTCTTTTGTGCTTGTATATTGTTGTAATTTATTTATTCATTCAATGGTGATGTAATAAATAGATTAGGTGTATTTTCTTTTATTAAAAAACTTTGTATTAGGATATAAATTTTGTAAAAGAAGATACACAAGTTGGAAGCACAAAATGAAGGAACAAATAGAAGGACTTGAAGCATTTGGATGCAATTACAAGTGGGGGTTTTTGGAGATGCAATCTTTGTGTTGTTATTAACCCTTAGAAAAGACCCTATGACCAGACTTGTGATGGCAAACAAGTTTGCTCACCTAAGTGGCTATGGTTATGCACATGTGGTTATTTTTTATATGCTTGTTTGATATCCATTTTATGTTGATTGTTTGATATGTGTATATACTTAACAATCTTAATAAATAATCATAACAAGCTGAATTTTCATGGTTCTTAATCATTAACATGTTAATAAAAGTTATTACAAGGATTAATGATTTCGAAATAAAAGAGGTTTTATTAAAAAGAACCGTAGGGTAACATGTATTGAAAGCATGCGAATACAAGGTACATAGAGTTTTCATAACTAGAATTAATTAAAACCAAAATCCCTTTGGAAACATGTTAAACACCATCCTTTTACACCACACTCGAATCACTTGTAAACTATTTGTCGGATAAAAGTCACCTAACCACTTCTAAGGAACTTGTGTGTTTGAGGTGGGCTTAACATATTTGTGGGATAAAGGTCACCTAACCACTTGTATGTGTAAACTCACACGTATGTGTAAGTAGGACGACTTGAATTCGAAACCATGTGCATAGGGTTACCGAAGCATGGCGTACAATGGTGTTGATGGGATTTTACATGCCGACTAAACATAAGATGTTTAACCGATCCCCTAAAGCTAGAAGTTGCAATAGGTTGCAATTGTACCTTGTTAATTTAAATAATAGGATAAAGGTCACCTAACCATCATTAAATATAACGTTGGATTCTAGATTTGAATTATTAATTGTCTATGACACATGTAAAGGGTATTAATGATTAAAATGAAATTTTTTTCAGAAATACTAATATGAACTTTGTAAATTTTGTAGAAATGGCCGCTAACAATAATGCTACCACTCCGACCGTCCATACACTATCACTAAGAACCATCTTAGAGAGGGATCGTCTTAATCATTGTTCACAAGCAAGATAAGAAGGCCTATGTCCTTGACGATCCCATTCCTGACCAACCCGACCCCGAGGATGTTGAGGTCTATAACGATTGGCTTCAATACACTGAGGATTCCATGCAGGTTTCCTACCTCATATTAGGAACTATGATTCCCGAACTCCAAAAGGACTTGGAGCATGATGAGACATATGACATGATTACCCATTTGAAGGAAATGTTCCTTCAAGAAGCTAGGGTAGAGCGCTTCAAAAAGGTTCGAGCACTTCATGCGTGTCGCATGGAAGAAACCCAATCGGTATCATCTTATGTTCATAACATGAACAGCCACGTTGATCGCCTCGAGAGGCTTAATTGTCCTATCTCAAAGGAGCTGGCCACGGATTTGATCCTTAATGGCCTAACCAAAAGGTTTGAGACGATCATAATGAATTACAATATGAACGGGTGGGACAAGAGCATTGGTGAGCTTCACGCAATGCTCAAAATAGCCGAGGCAGGGATGGGTAGAAAGGTTCTACATGTTCTCTTGATCAATGAGGGAGGCAATAAGAAAAGGCCATTCCTCAATCCCAAGGGAAATGTTGCCAAAGGAAAGGGGTACATCAAAGGCAAAGGGAAAGGAAGGCTAAAGCGGAACCTCCAAAGCCTAATCTTAAGAAGCCTAAGGTAACGGAGAAGGATCCATGTTTTGAGTGTGGTGAGATAGGACATTGGAAAAGGAATTTCCCCACCTATCTCAAAGAGTTGAGAAACAAGAGGGATGCTGGGCAAACCTTAGGTACAACTTTCATTATTCACATTGGTTTAAATGTTATTTCTTCAAACACATGGGTATTGGATACCAGATGTGGAACTCATATTTGCAATTGTTGCAGGGGTTCAAAAGAAATAAGCTCTTCAAGAAGGGAGACATAAGTCTCTACATGGGCAACAGAGCAAAAGTTGATGTCGAAGCCCAAGGAGACTATATTTTGAAACTTTCAATGGTTTGGAAGTTGTTGTTAAGAACATTTTGTATGCTTATAGTTTGACTAGGAACATAATTTTTGTTTCCATTTCAAAACAATGTGGTTATAATTTAAAGTTTGTAAAAAAGGTATTTATGTTTGTATGGATGATGTATATTATTTCAAGGCTATGCCTTTAATGGTATCTATGAATTGGTTCATGATGATTCATCCTATAATAACTCATTATACCATACAAACACCAAGAAACTTAAAATGGATTTAAGTGATTCTTATCTTTGGCATTGTCTTCTTGGTCACATAAACAAGAATCGGATCCAAACACTTCAAAAGAATGGTCTTTTGAAAACAAATGAAAATGGTTCATTTAATAAGTTTGAATCTTGTTTACAAGGTATGATGACCAAGTCGCCCTATAGTGGTAGTAACGAGAAGGCAAAAAACTTATTTGGAATCATACATTCGGATGTATGTGGTCCTTTTAAGACAATGACTAGAAATGGTGGAAGATGCTTCATTACCTTTATCGATGATTATAGTCACTATGGTTATGTGTACTTGATTTCACATAAACATGAAGCTATTGAAATGCTCAAAATCCTCAAGAATGAAGTAGAAAATCAACTCAATAACACTATCAATGTTCTTTGTTCAGACAGAGAAGGTGAATACCTAAGTGAGGCTCTTTAGAATCATCTAAGAAGTTGTGGGATTATCTCACAACTTATCCACCTAGAACACCACAACATAATGGTGTGTTCCAAAGGAGAAACCGAACCCTATTGGATATGGTTCGATTTATGATGGTTATAAGCTCACTACCTCTACCATTTTAGGGTTTCGCATAGCTCTTCGCGGCTCGTATTTTGAATATGGCCCCAACCAAGAAAGTGGATTCGACACATTTTGAAATATGGCATGGAAGAGTTCCATCACTATGATATTTAAAAGTATGGATTGTGAAGCTTATGTCAAGCGAAACACCCAAAACAAGTTGGAAAGTCGATCCACTAAGTGTATACTAGTTGGATATCCCAAAGATTGTATAGGATACTACTTCTTTGATCCAACAAAACAAAATGTATTTATTGCTCGAAAGGCAGAGTTCTTGGAAGCTAAGTTCCTTATGGAAGGAATAGCGTATAGTACAATGGAATTTTGTTGGACCAAAAGAACCAATGAGCCAAGATCAGAAAACCTCTAAGTCCCACACGGTATCACAACAACTACTGAAAGCTTCATCAGCAGTTTGACAAGTACTGAAGACTTCAACACTGAAGATCAAGTGCCGAAGACTTCAACAGCTGAAGAACTAAAGTGCTGAAGTACACAGCTGAAGAACACAAGTACTGAAGCTGAACAGCTGAAGAACACAAGTACTGAAGCTGAACAGCTGAAGAACACAAGTGCTGAAGCTGAAGTTCAAAGTACTGAAGTACAACAGCTGAAGAACACAAGTACTGAAGCTGAACAGCTGAAGAACACAAGTACTGAAGCTGAATAGCTGAAGAACACAAGTACTGAAGCTGAATAGCTGAAGAACACAAGTGCTGAAGCTGAAGTTCAAAATACTGAAGTACAACAGCTGAAGAGTTTACAAGTGCTGAAGATCAACAACTGATGTACAAAGTCTGAAGACAAAGACTGTAGACATCAGCTGATGATATCTACTGAAGTCATCAGCTGATGAAACATCTGAAGTTCAAGTCTGAAGATCAAGTACTGAAGTTTGAGTAGTTTGTCACAACAGCTGAAGAGTACTTCTTCAGTAGTTGTGATATCAGTAGTTTTTATTTTTACTTTCAGTAGTTTTGTAAAACGACTGAAGAGCTTGTTCTTCAGTTGTTATAGTTTCAGTAGTTTTATGTTTTTCAGTAGTTATAACAACTCATAACACTTAGCATTTTTGTAAGGAGATGTCAGCTGTTTTGACATCTTCAGTAGTTGTGTTTTAGTTGTAATAAATCTGTTAGATGTCACTATCAAGTGACATCAGCATACATCACATCTCTTATATAAAGAGGTGTCGACCTAATTGTAAGTGTGACATTCTGTTACCACAAAAGCGAATATTGAATGAAATATATTTGCAAAATTCTCTCTCTATAACCGTCTTTGTTCTTCATTGAATATCGTTTCGTTCTTGTGAATCGACTAATTCATTGTTTGAATTCCGCTGCTATACTCTTTAATCAATCGAACATAGATCACTGATCCTAACAAGTGGTATTAGAGCCGGTTAATCATTGATCGATCTAACAACTGATCATTGAAACTGCTAATTGATATCTGTGTTTGATTGAATTAGCGTATTCGCAAGAACTGGTTATAGATTATTGAATTTCTGTCGCTTTCGTTCATTTATTTTGAGATCTTCTGGTTCAATTGGTTGTTGTGTTTTGTTCTAAATTTGGTTTAGCTTAATCGAATTTGATTGAATCTGAGATGACGACTCCTTCTAATGATCCTCACAATACCGTTCCTCAACCAAGCCTCCGATGCTGGTTAGGACCGAGTATAACATATGGCAACGAAGAATGCTTCATCACCTGTCTGTTAACAGTTCAGGTTGTTGGACATCTGTGGTACATGGACCACATAAGCCTATGGTGAACAATCTGGAAACCAATCAAATGGTTCCGAAGAAGAAGGAACAATACTCTGATGAAGATCGGAAACTATTTGAGATTGATGCTAAAGCCCATGGAATTCTGGCCATGGCACTGCCTAATGAAATCTATTCTGGGCTTATGCATCATGAAACTGCTCATGATCTCTGGAATGCCCTGAAGGAACAATTCGGTGGCACAGATGAGGTCTTAGCAAACAATAGAGAAATCCTTGCCCAACAATATGAGACATTCTCTTATAGAAAGGGTGAGACACTGACTCAACAGTTTGAGCACTTTTCCTGTTTGATCTCTGAGCTGAAAATGGTGAAACAGGAATACACCAATAGCCAGATGAACAACAGATTCCTCAGATCACTGCCTGAGAGATGGGACACATACACTATTGTCCTACGCTCCAGTGCAAATCTGGATGGCCTATCTCTCACCCAACTTCATGGGAAACTGCTTACATTTGAAAGAGAGATAGAGCAGAAGAGGAAATGTCCTCATCAGGAAAGCTCACTGATGACTTTGTACCAGGGAATACTGCCTTGGTTGGTCATGAGTCAGAATATGCTGCATCTGAAAGCAATTATGATGAGCATATAGATTTCTCTTCAAATAGTTCTGATCATGCATTTGTTGGTATTGAGAGTCATTCTGGCAGTAATAGTGACAATTTATGCTTCATCATGGATGATCTGAAAGGAATAGCTGATGATGATCTAGAAAAGATGGATATTCTGAGCCAAATGGCATTGATTAATACAGATCTCAGAAGTTCTATAAGAGAACTGGCAGGAAATTTCCTGGACTCTCTGGCAAAACTAAAGTTGGTTTTGACAAGAGTAAGTTGAGGTGTCACAAATGCCAAAGGCTGGGACACTTTGCAAGAGAGCGTAGATCAACTGGATCTAACTCTTCTGCACCCTTTGTGACTTTTCCTAGTACTAGTCCACAAAACAGAGGGCAACATCCTGTTGGTTCTGGTCATCATTCACATCCTAGATCTCCTGCATACTTTGTTCCCCAGGGTCAAATGTCATATCCTTATCCCTGCTATTATGTGCCTCAACCAATTCCTGTTCAAGCTCCAATTGCACAACAACCACAAGCATTGCCTGAACCACAGCCTTCCCAATCTCATCAACAAACTCAACCTTAACAACACAGCTTCTTCACCCCAGGAGTTGTTGACTGGAGCAGTTTACCAGATGACTTGTCTGGTCATGAACAACTGTTCTCAGGTGCTGGTCAACATGGTGGTGAAAGTCCTTTTGGAAATATAGCTCTTATGGCTTTGGATTCTGCTGATACTTCATCCTCTAATGCCTCTACACAAAGGTATCACAGGTATCCTCTGAGGCAAAAGCCAAATTATGTTCTGAAACATGCATAGTAGCATTTGCATCTATTAGAGAAGCAAATGTAGCTTTAATCAACAAGAACATTGAGCTAGAACAAATAATTTCCAAAAGCAAAGCTGAATTTGAGTCTGTACTTAATGATAAAAATGTTGAGATTTACAAACTGAAATGCCAAATAACTGATGATAAGGCTAGGGAAGAGATACTTCTAGGGAAGTATAAAGATCTCAAAGAAACCCTTGCAGTTACCCAGGTAGAGTGTGATAGATGGGTACAATCATGCAAAGGTTTTGAAATGCTTCTTAGTAAGAAATCATCTTCCAATGTGAAGTTTGGCATTGGTTACAATCACACTGCTCCACCTACAGATTTTACTCCAAGATCAGAGGTAGAATCTGATGGTGAGAGTAATAACCAATCCATCTCATCATGTGATCTACTTTCTGATACAGCACAATCAGAAGTAGAAGTCAGCATCAAGCCCTCTCAGAACCTACCAGTTGATGTTGATGGTTCAAATGCTGACACTCAAATGATCAATGAGTTGATCAACTCAGGAGTTAATTCTGAAAGTCCTGAAAGGACTAGAGAGCAGGATTTAACACCTGAAGTTCAAACTCCAACTACTGTCAGTACTGAAAAAAAGAAAACTGTCGGTAGAAAGAGTTTGAAGACTCCTAAAGAGGAAGTCAGAAAGCAAATAATGCTTCCAAAGCACTGAAGAGCAAGTATTCAGGTGCCTCACCCTCTTTAGTTGATGATCAACCTAAGATGAAGAAGAAACCATGTGAAGTATGTGGTTTGTTCAATCATCTTACAGATGATTGCTGATACAAAAGAGTTTCCAATCTCAAACAAAAAGAAGAAATTAAAGAGAAAATGGTAAAAATGAAAACTGAGTTTGAGACCACATTTGTATCAGCAACATCAAATCCTGTAACCCTTAAGTCCTCAAATAAATCCAAAAAGGAAGGGGTTAAACAGGTGACAGCTGAGAGTGCTCAGAAGAAGAAGGTGCAACCTAGGAACTTATCAAACTCCACTGGCAATGTGTCTGATGAGCTGAAAGCTTTATCACAAAATCAGACACAGCTGGTTATGATGGTTCAACATCTGTTGGGTAGAGTTAACCAATTAGATGCTCCTATGTTGAAACCACACAAAAGGAGATCCAAGCCAACGGATTCCTCTCTTCACCATCTACTTCCTCTCAGGCTGTTGTTTCAAATAAACCTGTTAGTTTACCATCTATTGATGAGACCGGGCCTAAAACCAAAAAGGTTTGGGTCTCCAAAACTAACTGATTGTTTATTATTGCAGGGTTCTCCAACATGCCAAAGTAGCATCTGGTATGTAGACAGTGGGGGATCTATGCACATGACTGGGAACAGCTCTCTTCTTCATGACTACTCTCAAGGAAAGAAGGGGTTTGTTTCTTTTGGCAATGATGCTAGGGGTTACATCATTGGAAATGGCTTTGTCTCCAATGGAGATATCAAGTTTGATGATGTTAATCATGTGGAAAATCTCAAGTACAATCTCTTGAGTGTCAGTCAAATGTGTGATAAAGGCCATGTTGCTCTTTTCACCAGTCAGAACTGTAGGATTCTATCTTCCAAAGTTTTGCATTTGATTGATAAGTGTTGGCTGATCACACTCTCCTGAGAGCCAACAGGACAGGAAGAGTGTATGCCTTAGATCTTTCCAAGAAAATAGATCTCAGAGGCAATCCTTGCCTATTTTCCAAAGCCTCTTCTCAAGAATCTAAACTATGGCACAGAAGGCTGGGTCATGTTAATTTCAAAAACATGAATCAGCTTACCCACAATAGTTTAGTCAGAGGCTTACTAATAAAAGAGTTCCACTGTGATGAAACCTGCACTGCTTGTTTAAAAGGAAAACAGCACAAAGTCTCATTCCCTCCTATTGAAGAGCCTAAGTCCACTGCCTGCTTGCAATTACTGCATATGGATCTATTTGGTCCTGTGAGAGTAATGAGCATGGCAAAGAAGAAATATTGTCTGGTAATTGTGGATGATTACTCCAGATTTGTATGGACTTTCTTTCTACATTCAAAGGATGAGGTTGCTCAGAAGGTTATTCACTTTGTGTTGTATATTGAGAAGCAGTATTCCCTTCCAGTCAAGTGTATCAGGAGTGATAATGGAACTGAATTCGGAAACCATACACTTGATGACTTCTATCTCTCAAAGGGAATCCAAAGGCACTTTAGCATCCCAAGGACTCCAGAACAAAATGGAGTAGTGGAGAGAAAGAACAGGACCCTAATTGAAGCTGCAAGGTCCATGTTGGCTGACTGTGGTTTGCCACTGACCTTTTGGGCTGAAGCTGTTAACACAGCTTGCTATGTGCAGAATAGAGTTTTAGTAAATCAGAGGTTGATAAAGACTCCATATGAAGTTCTCCATCACTTGGCTCCTCTAATTTCATTTTTCAAAGCATTTGGGTGTCCCTGTTTTATTCTCGACACAAAGGATCAACTCCATAAATTTGATCCTAAGGTGGATGCAGGGTATTTTGTTGGTTATTCATCTACTTGCAAGGCATACAGAGTCTTCAACTGCTGAACAAATATAGTTGAAGAGACTTTGCATGTGAAGTTTAATGAATCTCCTTTGGACAAGATTCCACAAAACCCTGTGGAGTTGTTGATTTGGACATACTGCAATATGTTCCTTATCAACCTCCAGCTGTTGCAGATCCTGTGGTAAATCATCTTATGCAGCATGTCTTCCACCTGGTGGTATTGATGATGATGATGATAATATCAATACTCACCTATTCAAGTTTAGGACCAACTGCCTGTGTCTGCTAAATTTGATGTTCCTGTAGCTTCAGTAGTTCCATCCACAACAAATGCTGATGAGATCTCTTACCATCTAATTCTTGGTTTCAAGAGTCTACATCAACATCTGCTGCTGCTGAAGGTTCTACAAACACTTGCACAGATCTCATTGTTTATCAAGAACTGAAGAATCACCCCATGTCCCATATTATTGTGATATCAATGCTGGTGTTTCAACAAGAAGTCAATTGTCTAACTTCTGCTTCTATGCTCTCTTCATCAGTCAGCTAGAGCCAAAGAACTACCATGTTGCTTTGAGAGACAATGGATGGGTTGAAGCTATGCAGCATGAGCTACTTCAGTTCAAGAAATAGCAAGTGTGGGAACTGGTTCCTCTTCCCCCAGGTAAGTGTGCAATAGGCACTAAATGGGTGTTTAGGAACAAAACTGATGAAAATGGGCTTATTGTTAAGAACAAGGCTAGACTGGTTGTACAGGGGTTTTCAAAAGAAGAAGGTGTTGACTATGATGAAACCTTTGCCCCTGTAGCCAGACTAGAGGCAATCAGATTGTTCTTAGCCTATGCTGCATTCCACAATCTTAAAGTTTTTCAAATGGATGTCAAAAGTGCATTTTTATATGGTAAAATAAAGGAAGAAGTTTATGTGTGTCAACCACCAGGCTTTGAGGATAATAAACATCCTGAATGGGTGTATAAACTTGATAAGGCTCTTTATGGGTTAAAACAAGCTCCTAGAGCCTGGTATGAGACACTGTCTACTTTTCTTCTTAAGAATAATTTCACTAGAGGCTCCATTGATAAAACTTTGTTCATTAAGAAGGTGGATCAGCATAAGCTACTTGTTCAGATTTATGTTGATGATATCATTTTTGCATCCTCTGATCCCCAGTTGTGTGATGATTTTACAACATTAATGAAAAAGAGGTTTGAAATGAGTGCAATGGGAGAATTACAGTTCTTTCTAGGCTTGCAAATCAAACAAAAGGCTGATGGAACCTTTATTCATCAGTCAAAATATACAAAAGATCTTTTGAATAAGTTTGATTTACAAAACTGTAAGCCCTGTTCTACTCCCATGTGCAACACCACACAACTGGATGCTGATCACAAAGGTAAAGCTGTTGATGAAATGCTTTACAGATGTATGATTGGGTCCTTGATGTATTTAACAGCTTCTAGACCAGATATTATGTTTGCTACATGTGTTTGTGCTAGATTTCAGGCTGCTCCTAAAGAGTCTCATTTGATTGCAGTCAAGAGAATCTTTAGATATTTGCAAGGTACACAATCTCTGGGTTAATGGTACTCCACTGGACACTCTTGCAAATTAGTTGTTTTTTCAGATAGTGACTATGCAGGGTGCAAGTTAACTAGAAAGTCAACTTCTGGTGGTTGTCAATTCCTAGGCAACTGTTTGATTTCTTGGCAGAGTAAGAAACAAACATCTGTTGCTACATCAACTGCTGAGGCCGAGTACATTGCTGCTGCAAGTTGCACCTCTCAGGTACTCTAGCTTCAGAACCAACTTCTGGATTATGGCATTACAGAGACTAAGACTCCATTATTAATGGATAGTGCTTGAGCTCTGTGTATTGTCAAAAATCCAGTCCAGCACTCTAGGACCAAACATATAGAGATCAGACATCATTTTATTCGGGATTGCTTTGAAAAAGGTCTGATTGATCCTAAGTTTGTGCCTAGTGCTGATGAGCTTGCAGATATATTCACTAAGCCTTTGGATAGTTCTACTTTCCAAAACCTTGTGTTAAGGCTTGGTATGCTGCAGCTAGAATAAGTGACAACTACTAATGATTTCAGTAAATATTACTGATGAACATTGGTAACCATGTCATATATAAGTACTGATGAGTCCTTTCACCTTCAGTAGTTTTTATAACTACTGACGGCTAAATGCCTCACAAGTACTGAAGTACTTTATCTGTTCCAAACTACTGATGTAGTTACAACTACTGATGTAGTTACAACTACTGAAATCAGTACAAACAAATAAGTACTGACGTCCTATGAAACACCTGAAAAGCAGATACAAAGTCTGCTGAGTAAGTGTTGAGGACAGTATGAAACAGCTGAAAGGCTATGAATTGACGAAAACTACTGAAGGGAACTTTCTCTTCAGTTGTTTCAACAACTGCTTTTTCATTCTAAACAACTGAAGCAAAACCATGTCTTTAGTAGTTTTATAACTACTGATGACTAATACCAAGTCTTCAGCTGTTTCAACGTCTGAAAGGGTAATACCATGTCAACAGTCGTTTAAAACTACTGATGACTAACACCAAATCCTTCAGTCGTTTTCTAACCCGTACCCTATAAATATCCCTGACCTAATCCTTCAAAGCTTCATCCTCAAACCTAACGTTCCTCTCCAAAACTTCTCTCTTCTAAATGGCGTCCATGCAAATCAAACTGCGACACAACTGTGTAGCTTACCTTACTAAATCGCCATTCTGGGCTAAGTTCGATACTGCTATCGATCTTATGGTCCAGTCACAATACAAAACGAAATTTCTTGGTGGTGATTGCCAAGATACTGTCCTGGACCCAGCACCAGCTTCATTCAACGCTTCAATAACAAGCCCCTTAGTATATGCTTCAGACGAACATATCTTGGTGGTGATTGCCAAGATACTGTCCCTGGACCAAGCTTTGATTTCGATCATTGATCTTCCAAGATATTTTGCAATAAATCTAATCATGATTTCAAGCCTTTCTCTTTCTAACACTTCATAACTTGCCCATCTATTCTGGATTTCTTCAATCTCTAGTCGTCGAATCTCAGAGTCAAGTTTATTGGTGTCCTGGCCTTGCCTAAACAGCTGATCAATGATGTTGTCCGTTGATCTGCTGTGTTCGGCATCAGCCTCTTTTATCAGTAGCTCCAAGGCTTTATCTTCAGCAATGTGATCATCAGCACCTTTCTTTCGCTTGTAGGTGAGCAGTGGTTGCTGTTCTTTCTCCTCCTTTTGGGCTTGCTTCGCTTCCTTCTTTTCCTCGGATCTTTTCCTCTTCTTTTCTTTCACTGCAGTACTCTCCCCCTTTTTGGATGCATTGGAGGAAGAGGTTTGTACCACAGAAAGAGTCTTTTGTACAGCAGCATCAATCAGGGGCTGTAAAGTGGAGGAAAGCCTCTCATCAATGGCTTTAGTCACAATATCAGTGATTATGGGTGTGATGAGAGGGAGGGAATTTTGAAGTACAACAACTATTTGCTCAGGAGGGTTCTGTTCCTGAGAAGTAGGGCCTGAAGCAAAGGCAGGTGGTTGAGTTTGGAGTGGCTCAGTGTTTGGGAAACCTTCAAGTGAAGGTGCCATCTGTCGGTGGGTAGAGGCAGATGGTCTTTCTCCTTGTGAGAGTTGATCAAGTAGGTTTTGCAGCCTACTGACCTTCTCTTCAAGGATTGTGTTCTGGGCAAGAACATCGTCAAAAAAGCCTAGGTCATCATCAGCGGAAGCTGAATCATCTGACCTCCTACTTAGAGCAGGATTTACATGCACTGGGTGTAGACCAGTTGATGCATGTGCCCCTTGTGCTTGGTACTGGGGACTTCCAGCCTCAGGACAGTGTCCATCATCAGCTGTTGCCTCTAGTGAGGTCTTGGCAATGTTACCAGCCCCATTCTGATCATGTGCTGAGTCAGAGGAGGTGCAGCCTCACTAGATATTCTAAGCTCCTTATCTACACCAGGAGATAGAAGTGGTAAACCCCTGTGCTGTGGGTTCTCAAGTGCACTGTGTTCCTCCCCCTCAATTGTAGAGGTATTCCCAGTAGTCAGTGGTTTCTGGGGAGGGGGTGAGGAGTGCAGTTGAGTCAGCACTTGTGCAACTATTAAAGTTGGGCTGTGAGGGGCGGTTGTTTGGGGTGAAGGATAGAAGCAGTGTGCACCTGGGAAGGTTGGTGCTCTTCAATGGCAATCCCCTCAAGTGAGGAAGATCCCAGATATGTAGGTACCCCTTGTGTGGTTGCGTCAGGCTCCTGTTGAGAGGAAGCCTGAGCGGCTATGGCTGGAAGAGTCATTGTATCCACTAGGGGGTTTGGACTAGTGGATATATCCTGCGTTTGTGTTGCAGGGGCATCCTCAGGGGACTCAATTCCCTGAGTAGCCGTTTTGGGTTTCTTTTTGGTGGGTTTGGTGGGGACTTTGATTGGAGGTGGTGGCTGTGGGTTCCAGCTGCGTGGGTTTTCGCAGCTTGGCAGCCATTTTTAGTGTCTGGTCAGAGTTGTGCCGGGAGTATACTTCCGGCAGAACAGCCGTAGCAGGGACTCCCAAGCCAACAAGTCCCTCAGCATTAAGCTGGTCTGTAATAATGGCCATTATGAACCGTGGATAAGTATCCACGGTTGGCAGTTAGTTTTTGAGCCATATCTTGAGCTCTGAAAATTATTTCTGAAAAGTTTAGCGGTTGTTGCTCAAGATAGAATACATTACCTGCTGCCATTTCGTCGACATTTGATCCCAAGACGACGTCTTAGGGGCCAAACATACATTCACCGTGTGAAAGATTAGGCGCTCAGCGTCATTAAAGTGTTTCTTCAAGATAGTGGAGGCACTGAGATCGCCTTGATATCCATGTTGGGCAAAGGATAGATCTGTGGTGCCCTTTGGATAACCAGCAGGAGAACTAGCATCATTCAGATGAAGAATTTTGCGGATTATTGCAGGAGTGATGACTACTTCTTTGTTGTTTACGACCGACTGGAGGATGGTGTGTTGTTCTCCCCAGTGGTAACAGTAACGTTCATCCAAAATTGGTGCAGGGATTCGGCATGTAGTATGGGATTCAGAAGAAATGCCGTGTTGTATTCGGACTGAACCATAAGATCGATAGCAGTATCGAACTTAGTCCAGATGGGCGATTTAGTGAGGTAGGCAACACAGTTGTGTCGCGGTTTAATTTGCATGGACGCCATGGAGAAGAGGGAAGTTTTGGAGAGGAACGTTAGGTTTGAAGAAGATGAAGCATTGAGAGCTTAGGTTAGGGATATTTATAGGGTATGGGTAAGAAACGACTGAAGGATGTGGTGTTAGTCATCAGTAGTTTTAAACGACCGTTGACATGGTATTATCCTTTCAGACGTTGAAACAGCTGAAGTCGTGGTGTTAGGCATCAGTAGTTTAGAAAACTACTGAAGACCGTGGTTTTGACTTCAGATGATTGAAACAACTGAGGACTTGGTGTTTGTCATCAGTAGTTAGGAAACTACTGAAGACAGTGGTTTTGTCATCAGCTGTTGGAAACAACTGAAGACTTGGTATTAGTCATCAGTAGTTATAAAACTACTGAAGACATGGTTTGCTTCAGTTGTTTAGAATGAAACAGCAGTTGTACAAACGACTGAAGAGAAGTTCTCTTCAGCTGTTTTCGTAAATTCTTAGCTTTTCAGCTGTTTCATACTGTCCTCACCACATTCATCAGTCTTTTTGGCTGATTTCAGTTGTTTCATAGGACATTAGTACTTATCTGTTTTTACTGATTGCAGTAGTTGTAACTGCATCAGTAGTTGTAACTACATCAGTAGTTTAGAACAGATGAAGTACTTCAGTACTTGTGAGACATTTAGCCTTCAGTAGTTATAAAACTACTGAGGGTAAAAGAGCTGATCAGTACTTATATGTGACATAGGTACTAATGATCATCAGTACTTATTACTAAGATCATCAGTAGTTGTCACTTATTCTAGCTGCAGCATACCAAGTCTTAACACTAGGTTTTGGAAAGTTGAACTATCCAAAGGCTTAGTAAAAATGTCTGCAAGCTCATCAGCACTAGGCACAAACTTAGGATCAATCAGACCTTTTTCAAAACAATCCCTTATAAAATGATGTCTGATCTCTATATGTTTGGTCCTAGAGTGCTGGACTGGATTTTTGACAATGCAAAGAGCTGAAGCACTATCCATTAACAATGGAGTCTTAGTCTCTGTAATGCCATAATCCAAAAGTTGGTTTTGAAGCCAGAGTACCTGAGATGTACAACTTGCAGCCGCAATGTACTTTTCTTCAGCAGTTGATGTAGCAACTGAGGTCTGTTTCTTGCTCTGCCAAGAAATCAAGCAGTTGCCTAGGAATTGACATCCACCAACGTTGATTTCCTGGTCAACTTACACCCTGCATAGTCACTGTCAGAAAAAGCAACTAATTTACCAGAATGTCCAGTAGAATACCATAAACCTAGAGATGGAGTGCCTTGCACATATCTAAAGATCCTCTTGACTGCAATCAGATGAGACTCTTTAGGTGCAGCCTGAAATCTAGCACAAACACATGTAGCAAACATAATATCTGGTCTAGAAGCTGTTAAATACATCAAGGACCCAATCATACATCTGTAAAGTGTTTCATCAACCACTTTACCTTTCTGATCTGTATCCAGTTGTGTGGTGCTGCACATGGGAGTAGAACAAGGCTTACAGTTTTGTAAATCAAACTTTTGCAAAAGATCTTTTGTATACTTGGACTGATGAATGAAAATTCCATCAGCCTTTTGTTTGATTTGCAACCCCAGAAAGAAATGTAACTCTCCCATGGCACTCATTTCAAACTTCTGTTGCATCAACTTTGTAAAGGCATCACACAACTTTGGATCAGAGGATGCAAAAATGATGTCATCTACATAAATTTGAACAAGTAGATTATGCTGCCCAGCTTTCTTAATGAATAAAGTCTTATCTATGGAGCCTCTAGTGAAATTGTTTTCCAGAAGAAAGTTTGATAATGTCTCATACCAGGCTCTAGGAGCTTGTTTTAACCCATAAAGAGCCTTATCAAGCTTATACACCCATTAGGATGTTTATTGTCCTCAAAGCCTGGAGGTTGACATACATAAACCTCTTCTTTAATTTTCCCATACAAAAATGCACTTTTGACATCCATTTGAAAAACTTTAAGGTTTTGATAAGCAGCATAAGCTAAAAACAATCGAATTGCTTCCAGTCTGGCTACAGGGGCAAAGGTTTCATCATAATCAATACCTTCTTCTTGTGCAAACCCCTGAACAACCAGTCTGGCCTTGTTCTTAACAATAAGCCCATTTTCATCAGTTTTGTTCCTAAACACCCATTTAGTGCCTATTGCACACTTACCTGGAGGTAGAGGAACCAGTTCCCACACTTGCTGTTTCTTGAACCGAAGAAGCTCAAGCTGCATGGCATCAACCCATCCATTGTCCTTTAAAGCAATGTGATAATTCTTTGGCTCTTGCTGACTGATGAAGAGAGCATAGAAGCAGAAATTTGACAATTGACTTCTTGTTGATACTCCAGCAGTGATATCACCAATGATTTGAGACATAGGGTGATTCTTCAGATCTTGATACACAATGAGATCTGTGCAAGTGTTTGTAGCAGGCTCAGCAGTAACAGATGGTGATGGTGAATCATTTCCTTGAAACCAATCAGTGGATGGTAATTCAAAGAAGTTGAATTCGAAGAGGATCTCATCACCATTTGTTGTGGATGGTGCTACTGGAGCTACAGGAACATCAGGTCTAGCTGAATCAGGCAGCTGATCACTAAACCTGAAGAGGTGAGTACTGCAATCATCATCATCATCAGCAGTACCACCGGGTGGTGAACTGTTGACAGGAGCAACAGCAGGAGTTTGATGGGAACATATTGCAGTATGTCCAAATCAAATAACTCCACAGGGCTTTGTGGAATCTTGTCCTTTGGAGATTCATTGAACTTAACATGTAGAGTTTCTTCAACCATCTTTGTTCTGCAGTTGAAGACTCTGTATGCCTTACAAGTAGATGAATAACTAACAAAATACCCTGCATCCACCTTAGGATCAAATTTATGGAGTTGATCCTTTGTGTTGAGAAAAAACAGGGACACCCAAATGCTTTGAAAAATGAAATCAGAGGAGCCAAATGATGGAGAGCTTCATATGGAGTCTTCATCAATCTCTGATTTACTAAAACTCTATTTTGCACATAGCAAGCTGTGTTGACAGCTTCAGCCCAAAAGATCAGTGGCATACCAGAGTCAGCCAGCATGGACCTTGCAACTTCAATGAGGGTCCTGTTCTTTCTCTCCACTACTCCATTTTGTTCTGGAGTCCTTGGAATGCTAAACTGCCTTTTGATTCCCTTTGAAAGATAGAAGTCATCAAGTGTATGATTTCTGAATTCAGTTCCATTGTCACTCCTAATACACTTAACTGGAAGGGAATACTGCTTCTCAATGTACAACAAAAGTGGATAATCTTCTGAGCAGCCTCATCCTTTGAATGTAGAAAGAAAGTCCATACAAATCTGGAGTAATCATCCACAATTACCAGACAGTATTTCTTCTTTGCCATGCTCATTACTCTCACAGGACCAAATAGATCCATATGCAGTAATTGCAAGCAGGCAGTGGACTTAGGCACTTCAATAGGAGGGAATGAGACTTTGTGCTGTTTTCCTTTTAAACACGCAGTGCAGGTTTCATCACAGTGGAACTCCTTTATTGGTAAGCCTCTGACTAAACTTTTGGGGGTAAACTGATTCATGTTTTTGAGATTAACATGACCAAGCCTTCTGTGCCACAGTTTAGATTCTTGAGAAGAGGCTTTGGAAAATAGGCAAGGATTGCCTTTGAGATCTATCTTCTTAGAAAGATCTAAGGCATACTCATTCCTGTCCTGTTGGCTTTCAGGAGAGTGTGATCATCCAACACCTTGTCAATCAAGTGCAAAACTTTGGATGACAGAATCCTACAGTTTTGACTGGTGAAAAGAGCAACATGGCCTTTATCACACATTTGACTGACACTCAAGAGATTGTACTTGAGATTTTCCACATGATTAACATCATCAAATTTGATTTCTCCATTGGAGACAAAGCCCTTACCAATGATGTAACCCCTAGCATCATTGCCAAAAGAAACAAATCCCTTCTTTCCTTGAGAGTAGTCATGAAGAAGAGAGCTATTCCCAGTCATGTGCATAGATCCCCCACTGTCTACATACCAGATGCTACTTTGGCATGTTGAAGAACCCTGCAATTATGAACAATCAGTTAGTTTTAGGACCCAAACCTTTTTGGTTTTGGGCCTGGTCTCATCAATAGATGGTAAACTAACAGGTTTATTTGAAACAACAGCCTGAGAGGAAGAAGATGGTGTAGAAGAGGAGTCCTTTGGCTTGGATCTCCTTTTGTGTGGTTTCAACATAGGAGCATCTAGTTGGTTAACTCTACCCAACAGATGTTGAACCATCATAACCAGCTGTGTCTGATTTTGTGATAAGACTTTAGCTTATCAGACATATTGCCAGTGGAGTTTGATAAGTCCCTGTGTTGCCCCTTCTTCTTCTGAGCATTCTCAGCTGTCACTGTTTAACCCCTCCTTTTTGGATTTCTTTGAGGACTTAAGGGTTACAGGGTTTGATGTTGCTGATACAAATGTGGTCTCAAACTCAGTTTTCATTTTTACCATTTTCTCTTTAATTCTTCTTTTGTTTGAGTTTGGAACCTCTTTTGTACCAACAATCATCTGTAAGATGATTGAACAAACCACATACTTCACATGGTTTCTTCTTCATCTTAGGTTGATCATCAACTAAAGAGGGTGAAGCAACTGAAGACTTGTTCTTCAATGCTTTGGAAGCATTGTTTGCTTTCTTGACTGCTTCTTTAGTAGTCTTCAAACTCTTTCTACTGTCAGTTTTCTTCTCTTCAGTACTGACAGCAGTTGAAGTTTGAACTTCAGGTGTTAGATCCTGCTCTCTAGTCCTTTCAGGACTTTCAGAATTAACTCCTGAGTTGATCAACTCATTAATTATGTGAATGTTAGCATTTGAACCATCAACATCAGCTGATAAGTTCAAAGAGGGCTTGATGCTGACTGCTACTTCTGATTGTGCTGTATCAGAAGGTAGATCACATGATGTGATGGATTGGTTATCACTCTCACCATCAGATTCTACCTCTGCTCTTGGGGTAAAATCTGTAGGTGGAGCAGTGTGATTGTAACCAATTCCAAACTTCACATTTGAAGCAGATTGCTTACTAAGAAGCATTTCAAAACCTTTGCATGATTGTACCCATCTATCACACTCGACCTGGGTAACTGCAAGGGTTTCTTTGAGATCTTTGTACTTCTCTAGAAGTACTTCTCTAGCCTTATCATCATTATTTGGCAATTCAGTTTATAAATCTCATCATTTTTATCTTTAAGCACAGACTCAAACTCAGCTTTGTTTTTGGAAATTATTTGTTCTAGCTCAATGTTCTTATTAATTAGAGCTACATTTGCTTCTCTAATGGAAGCAAATGCTGCTATGCATGGTTCAGAACATAATTTGGCTTTTGCCTCAGAGGATACCTGTGATACCTGAGGTGTAGAGGCATTAGAAAATGAAGTATCAGCAGACTCCAAAGCCATAAGAGCCAGATTCCCAAAAGGACTGTCACCACCATGTTGACCAGCACCTGAAAACAGTTGATCATGACCAGACATGTCATCTGGTAAACTGCTCCAGTCACTAACTCCTGGGGTGAAGAAGCTGTGTTGTTGAGGTTGAGTTTGTTGATGAGATTGGGATGGCTGAGGTTCTGGTAGTGCATGAGGTTGTGGTGCCATAGGAACTTGAACTTGATTTGACTGTGGCATGTAATAGCAAGGGAACAGATATGGCATTTGACCCTGAGGAACAAAATATGCCAGAGATTGTTGTTGAGGATGATGACTAGAAGTGACAAGATGTTGCCCCCTGTGTTGTTGACTATTGCCAGGAAAAGTCACAAAGGGTGCAGTGGAGTTAGATCCAGTTGATCTACACTCTCTTGCAAAGTGTCCAAGCCTTTGGCATTTGTGACACCTCAACTTGCTCTTGTCAAAACCAACTTGGTTTTGCCAGAGAGTCCTGGGAATTTTCTTCCAGTTCTTTTATAGAACTTCTGAGATCTGATATTTATCAGGGCCATTTGGCTCAAAATATCCATCTCCTCTAAGTCATCATCAGCAATCCCCTTGAGATCATCCATAATGAAGCATAGATTGTCATTATTACACCCAGTAAACTGACCATCAACACTCACAAATGCAGAATCAGAAGTGCTTGAAGAGAAATTAATATGCTCATCATACTGGCATTCAGATGAAGCATATTCTGACTCATGACCCACCAAGGCAGTGTTGCCTGGTACAAAGTCTTCAGTGAGCTTTCCAGATGAAGACAGCTTTCTCTTCTGTTCTATCTCTCTCTCAAACCTGAGCAGTTTCCCATGGAGTTGGGTGAGAGATAGTTTGTCCAAACTTGCACTGGAGCGTAGGACAATAGTATATGTGTCCTATCTCTCAGGCAGTGATCTGAGAAATCTGTTATTCATCTGAATATTTATGTACTCAAGTTTGACCATTTTTAGTTCAGAGATCAAACAAGAGAACCGCTCATATTGTTGAGTCAGTGTCTCACCCTTTCTATGAGAGAATGTCTCATATTGTTGGGCAAGAATTTCTCTATTATTTACCAAGACCTCATCTGTTCCTCCAAATTGTTCTTTCAAGGCATTCCAGAGGTCATGGGCAGTTTCATGATGCATTAGCCCAGAATAGATTTCATTTCGCAGTGCCATGGCCACAATTCCATGGGCTTTTGCATCAATTTCAAGCAACCTCTTATCCTCATCTGAGTATTGGTTCTGGTAGTGCATGAGGTTGTGGTGCCATAGGAACTTGAACTTGATTTGACTGTGGCATGTAATAGCAAGGGTACGGATATGGCATTTGACCCTGAGGAACAAAATATGCCGGAGATTGTTGTTGAGGATGATGACTAGAAGTGACAGGATGTTGCCCCCTGTGTTTTGACTATTGCCAGGAAAAGTCACAAAGGGTGCAGTGGAGTTAGATCCAGTTGATCTACACTCCCTTGCAAAGTGTCCAAGCCTTTGGCATTTGTGACACCTCAACTTGGTCTTGTCAAAACCAACTTTGGTTTTGCCAGAGAGTCCTGGGAATTTTCTTCCAGTTCTTTTATAGAACTTCTGAGATCTGATATTTATCAGGCCATTTGGCTCAAAATATCCATCTCCTCTAAGTCATCATCAGCAATCCCCTTGAGATCATCCATAATGAAGCATAGATTGTCATTATTACACCCAGTAAACTGACCATCAACACTCACAAATGCAGAATCAGAAGTGCTTGAAGAGAAATTAATATGCTCATCATACTGGCATTCAGATGAAGCATATTCTGACTCATGACCCACCAAGGCAGTGTTGCCTGGTACAAAGTCTTCAGTGAGCTTTCCAGATGAAGACAGCTTTCTCTTCTGTTCTATCTCTCTCTCAAACCTGAGCAGTTCCCATGGAGTTGGGTGAGAGATAGTTTGTCCAAACTTGCACTGGAGCGTAGGACAATGATATATGTGTCCCATCTCTCAGGCAGTGATCTGAGAAATCTGTTATTCATCTGAATATTTGTGTACTCAAGTTTGACCATTTTTAGTTCAGAGATCAAACAAGAGAACCGCTCATATTGTTGAGTTAGTGTCTCACCCTTTCTATGAGAGAATGTCTCATATTGTTGGGCAAGAATTTCTCTATTATTTGCCAAGACCTCATCTGTTCCTCCAAATTGTTCTTTCAAGGCATTCCAGAGGTCATGGGCAGTTTCATGATGCATTAGCCCAGAATAGATTTCATTTGGCAGTGCCATGGCCAGAATTCCATGGGCTTTTGCATCAATTTCAAGCAACTTCTTATCCTCATCTGAGTATTGGTTCTGGTAGTGCATGAGGTTGTGGTGCCATAGGAACTTGAACTTGATTTGACTGTGGTATGTAATAAAAAGGGTACGGATATGGCATTTGACCCTGAGGAACAAAATATGCTGGAGATTGTTGTTGAGGATGATGACTAGAAGTGACAGGATGTTGCCCCCTGTGTTGTTGACTATTGCCAGGAAAAGTCACAAAGGGTTCAGTGGAGTTAGATCCAGTTGATCTACACTCTCTTGCAAAGTGTCCAAGCCTTTGGCATTTGTGACACCTCAACTTGCTCTTGTCAAAACCAACTTTGGTTTTTCCAGAGAGTCCTGGGAATTTTCTTCCAGTTCTTTTATAGAACTTCTGAGATCTGATATTTATCAGGGCCATTTGGCTCAAAATATCCATCTCCTCTAAGTCATCATCAGCAATCCCCTTGAGATCATCCATAATGAAGCATAGATTGTCATTATTACACCTAGTAAACTGACCATCAACACTCACAAATGCATAATCAGAAGTGCTTGAAGAGAATTAATATGCTCATCATACTGGCATTCAGATGAAGCATATTCTGACTCATGACCCACCAAGGCAGTGTTGCTGGTACAAAGTCTTCAGTGAGCTTTCCAGATGAAGACAGCTTTCTCTTCTGTTCTATCTCTCTCTCAAACGTGAGCAGTTTCCCATGGAGTTGGGTGAGAGATAGTTTGTCCAAACTTGCACTGGAGCGTAGGACAATGATATATGTGTCCCATCTCTCAGGCAGTGATCTGAGAAATCTGTTATTCATCTGAATATTTGTGTACTCAAGTTTGACCATTTTTAGTTTAGAGATCAAACAAGAGAACCGCTCATATTGTTGAGTCAGTTTCTCACCCTTTCTATGAGAGAATGTCTCATATTGTTGGGCAAGAATTTCTCTATTATTTGCCAAGACCTCATCTGTTCCTCCAAATTGTTCTTTCAAGGCATTCCAGAGGTCATGGGCAGTTTCATGATGCATTAGCCCAGAATAGATTTCATTTGGCAGTGCCATGGCCGCAATTCCATGGGCTTTTGCATCAATTTCAAGCAACTTCTTATCCTCATCTGAGTATTGCTCCCTCCTCTTTGGAACCATTTGATTGGTTTCGGGTTATTCACCATAGGATTGTGTGGACCATGTACCACTGATGTCCAACAACCTGCGCTGTTAACAGACAGGTGATGGAGCATACGTCTTTGCCATATGTTATACTCATTCCTAACCAGCATTGGTGGCTTGGTTGAGGAACCAGTATTGTGAGGATCATTGGAGGGAGTGGTCATTTTCAGTTCAAAAACAATTTAATTCAAGCTTTTAAAAGTTTTAAACAGACCACAACAAACTCAATGAAAACCAAGAGAAGATCTCAGGATGAATGACCAGAAATACAGAAAATTCAATCTCTATAACCGTTTCTTGCAAAAACAAAAGCTAATTCAATCAAACTTAGATCTTGAATAGCAGTTTCAATGTTCAATTATTAGATCGATCAATGATGAACCTGGCTCTGATACCATTTGACAGGATCAGCGATCACAAGTTTGATGTATTAGAGTTCAAAGCAGCGGAATACGAACAAGAATTAGACAAATTGTAGCAAGCAATCGATACTTGTATGCATTAAGAGCACATACGGTTATAGGGAGAGAATATATATTTCTGATTTCAAGGAATGTTTATAGGTGTAGAATATTTCTAATTAAATCATTCATTCATTCCATTCATTCTACACACATATTACAATAGGTTGTCACTCCTTATATAGAGTGCAACAATCACTGCTGTTATCACGGAAAGTGACAATTGGCAGATCTAATACAAAAATAACTAACTCTTAACAAACTACTGAAATGTTCACAACTACTGAGAACATATCAGAGTGTTAAGTACAAAATATAAAACTACTGAAACTACAACGACTGAAGAACAAGCTCTTCAGTCGTTTTACAAGACTACTGAAACATAAAACTACTGAAACTAGAAATATAAAACTAGTGATATCACAACTACTGAAGAAGTACTCTTCAGCAGTTGTGACAAACTACTGACGCTTCAGTACTTGATCTTCAGACTTTGACCTTCAGATGTTTCATCAGCTGATGACTTCAGTAGATATCATCAGCTGATGTCTTCAGTCTTTGTCTTCAGACTTTGTACATCAGTTGTTGATCTTCAGCACTTGTAAACTCTTCAGCTGTTGTACTTCAGTACTTTGGTCTTTCAGCTTCAGCACTTGTGTTCTTCAGCTGTTCAGCTTCAGTACTTGTGTTCTTCAGCTGTTGTACTTTAGCACTTTAGTTCTTGAGCTGTTGGAATCTTCAGCACTTGATCTTCAGCTGTTGAAGTCTTCAGCACTTGTCAAACTACTGATGAGTCTTTCAGCAGTTGTTGTGATACCATGTGGGACTTAGAGGTTTTTTGATCTTGGCTCATTGGTTCTTTTGGTCCAACACAGTAGTTTTATGTTTTTCAGTAGTTATAACAACTGATAACACTTAGCATTTTTCTAAGGAGATGTCAGCTGTTTTGACATCTTCAGTAGTTGTGTTTCAGTTGTAATAAATCTCTTAGATGTCACTATCAAGTGACATCAGCAGACGTCACATCTCTATATAAAGAGGTGTCGACCTAATTGTAAGTGTGACATTCTGTTACCACGAAAGCGAATATTGAATGAAATATATTTGCAGAATTCTCTCTCTACAACCATCTTTGTTCTTCATTGAATATCATTTCGTTCTTGTGAATCGACTAATTCATTGTTTGAATTCCGCTGCTATACTCTTTAATCAATCGAACATAGATCACTCATCCTAACAAATTTGATGAGGATCAAGATCCCAAGCCGATACATGTTTGGTTGACACTAGCAATCAATAAGAGGTTGTTGATGATGATCAAGAGGTTGATCAATACACACAAAACGTTCATAGATCTAGTAGAGTTAGCATTCCACCTGAAAGATATGGATTTTTCATGAGTGGATGCTATGTGGTTGACTCTGATGAACCAACTACATACCATGATGCAATGTCCGATTCAGATTGTGACAAATGGCTGGAAGCCATGAATGTAGAGATGCAATCCATGTACGACAACCAAGTTTGGGAATTGGTTGACCCTCCACTTAACTCCAAACCTGTTGGATGCAAGTGGGTTTTCAAGAAGAAAACATACATGCATGGAAACTTGGATACTTACAAAGCAAGACTTGTAGCAAAAGGTTTCACTCAAACTCAAGGGGTTGATTATGATGAAAATTTCTCGCCTGTGGCAATGCTAAAGTCAATTAGGATATTATTTGCCATAGTATGAATATGAAATTTGGCAAATGGATGTCAAAACCGCCTTTCTTAACGGACATCTCGAAGAGACTGTCCATATGGTTCAGCCTGATGGTTTTGTCGATCCAAAACATCCTAATAAAGTATGCAAGTTAAAGAGATCAATCTATGGATTGAAACAAGCATCGAGAAGTTGGAATCAACGTTTTGATGAAGAGATCAAGAATTTTGGTTTCATCAAGAATGCTGACGAGGCTTGTGTATATAAGAAGGCTATTCTTAGTATTGTATGTTGATGACATACTACTTTTTGGAAATGATATATCAACCATGGAAGGTGTTAAAACATGGCTTGGAAGTTGTTTTTCCATAAAAGATCTCGGTGAAGCCACCCATATTTTGGGAATAAAGATCTATAGGGATAGATCGAGGTGGTTGATAGGTCTAAACCAAAGTGCATATGTTGATAAAATCTTGAAAAGGTTCAAGATGGAAAACTCTAAGAAAGGTATGGTACCTATTCAAAGAGGGACAATATTGAGTACATCTCAATGTCCAAGTTCAAAGGATGAGCAAGATCAAATGAAGGACATCCCATATGCATCTGCTATAGGATCCATCATGTATGCGATGATATGCACTAGACCGGACGTGTCATGTGCGTTAAGCATGACAAGTAGATATCAACAGAATCCAGGTAATAGCCATTGGATGGCTGTTAAAAGTATATTGAAATACCTTAGGAGGACTAAGGATATTTCTAATATGCGGGTCTAGTGAAAAGGAACTCGTTGTAAAGGGTTACAGGGATGTGAGTTTCCAAACTAATCGAGATGATTCTTGATCATAATCGGGGTATGTCTTCATTATGAAAGGAGGAGCAGTGTCCTGGAAAAGTTCAAAGCAAGACATAGTAGCATTGTCCACTACAGAATCTGAATACATAGCCGCCTCATCAGCAGCTCTGGAGGCTACATGGATAAAGAAATTTATAGCCGATCTAGGGGTGGTCCCTACCATTCAAGACCCCTTCGAAATCTTTTGTGATAACGAGGGTGCGATTGCACAATTCAAGGAACCCCGTGTACATCAAAAGACTAGAAACATTGAGGGGAGATTCAACTACATAAGGGATGAAGTTGTAAAAGTAAAGATATGTATTCGTAAAGTTCACACTGATCAAAACATTGCGGATCTACTCACGAAGCTCCTTGAAAGGGCAAAGCATGAAAGTCATACTTGTGCCTTAGGACTTCCATTTTTTAGTGATTGGAATTGATCTGTTTAGTATTTAAAAGTTTGGAACAATGTAATGTTTAACTCTTTATATATTAGTGATATTCTGAGATGTGTTCCTTTTAGCATGTATATATCCATGAATATGTTTATTATTCTAAATTTTCATAGTCGGTCATATTTGTGGGAACAAATATGAAAGTAAGACTATTATGAACATGGACTGGTGGATATTCATAAGGCATAAATATAGAGCAATTGGTTGCTGCCAAAGTTCATAGATATTTGTGGGATACAAATATTTGACTGACCCGCATCTCAAATTTTACTATATGGAATCTTCTAGATTGATCATAAGTAAATTTCAGTAAAGGCGAATATCATTTGGCATCCTCCAACCTAAGATACATATTGGGTTTTGATATTCACCAAATCTTATACCTTGAGCTAGTTCTTCACTGCTCTGAAATAATGGACAGTACATAAGGCTATGTTCAGGTATGACACGAGGTGATTGTGAGAAACGTATGTAGTCAAGATGGAATTAGTTCCTCTTATTCGTTGAGAGCAAGATATCTAAGGCCTGATTAAGTTAAATCAACAAGGACTGATCATTCTGTGTCCTTGGATTTAACATGACCTCTGTAACAAAAGGATAAATGATTGATTCACCTAAATAATATCAAGTTGGATACCTGAAGGGGATGATGTTATTGAATGGCTTTTAGTCATGCGTATTAAGGGTAGTAAACCGTTGTTAGGCGGAATTTACGGCTTGCATCAATCTTCTATGAATCTTGTGCAAGTGGGACATTATTGGATTCTTTATGCCCAAGACACAAGAATATTGATGTGGTTAGTACGTTGTGATCCAAGTCGGGTCGTACCCAATAACAAGCTTAGGAAACACCAATTAGTATTTAATTGATGATATAATCAGGCAAATAAATAATTACACCAATTTAGAAAATAGGTTTTCTAAATAAGTTGCATTTGAGATGCAACAACTTAAAATAACATTTTTGTTCAAGTAATAAAGTGTGTATGAGTTATATAATTAAAGGGTTAATTATATAACTTATCTAAATCACTAGTTAAAACAAATGATAAATATTTTAGGGGGAAACCGCATTGTGAAACAATTTCGGCCGCCCCTTTAAGGGGGTTTATGTCTTTTGTTTCTTGAACATTGTTTTAACATTAACTAGTTGCACACTCCACCTCCTCTCTCTCTCTCTCTTACTTGCAAAGGACCAAGAACACATCTTTCTCTCTATTTTCTTGAAGAAGTTCAAGGCTGAAAATTGGATTTTCAGCTCATCTTGGTTCGAATTTGGTGCTGAAATCCTAGCAAACAAGGTGTTCGTTTGATGTTTGTGGGTATGGGAGCTTGAGGACACCTCTCGTTGGTGTTTTGGTCATTCAAGAAACTCATTCCTTTCATCCAAACCACGTTTTTTTAGCAGCTCTACAAAGGTAGTTTGTATGTGATGTTATGATTGTTATTTCTTATTGATAGCTAGTTCATACACATATAATTGATCCTATGTTCTTGGGTTTGTTGGTACGAAGTTATGTGCCTTAATTTTCAGTTTACAAAACATTATATTAAGGTTTGTTTCCGCTGCGTTTTCCTTGTTTAAATGGTTAAAAACTATGTTTATGGTCCAACATACCCAACACCATTTTCCAAATTGGTGTCAATATTTATTTGTATGATCTCATCAACAAATAAACATATATTGGTGTTTGTTTAGCTTTATATTGGGTATGACCCGACTTGGATGATAACATACTAACCACATCAATCTTGTATGTGTCTTGGGCATACAAGATCCAACATTCAATAACATCATCCCCTTCAAGTATCCAACTTGAAATGATTTAGGTGAATCAATCATTTATCCTTTTGTTACAGATGTCATGTTAAATCCAAAGACACAGAATGATCATTCCTTGTTGATTTAACTTAATCAAGCCTTAGACATCCTGCTCTCAACGTATAAGATGAACAAATTCCATCTTGATTACATATGTTTCTCACAATCATCTCATGTCACACCTGAACATAACTTGATTTACTTTAACACTGATAATTCCTGACTATTATCCTTGGATTCACAGGTAGTATCAGAGCCAAATTCTCATTGATTTAGATCGACTGATCTATTAGTGTTAATAGTGTTTAATTGTTTGCTTGTTTAACTAGATTTGTGAGTCTTTGCTGATTAGATCTATTTTTTTAATCAAATTGGTTTTGTGTGAACATTGAAAACATTGGGTTTGTTGGACACATTATCAAAGTTGTTTAACCATTTAAACATGAAAACACAGCAGAATCAAACCTTAATATTATGTTTTGTAAACTGAAAATTAAGGCATATTATATATCAACAACAAACCCAATATCATAGGATCAAATATATATGAAGGAACAAGCTATCAAGAAGAAACAACAACCAAAAACAACACTCATGAAACTACCTTTCAAGAGATGCCCAAATCGTGAGAAATGAGGAAGATGATGATGTTCTTGAATGACCAAAACACCAAGGAAAGGTGTCCTCAGGCTTCCATACCCACATGCATCAAGCAAGAACCTTTGTTGCTAGGATTTGAACACCAAAAACCAAGAGGAAGCTGCTGGTGTGACACCCTACACAAATCGCACATCGGCCGTGGAAAGGAGAGATTCTTGGTTCATAAGGAATGTATGGTCTCTAATATCAACAATGTGTTTTGGGCGTATTGGCTGTGGTTGAGAGGAGAACTCCACAGTTAAGTGTGCTTAGGTGGGAGCAATCAAGGGATGGGTGACCTCCCTGGGAAGTTTTCACCCGGGAAACCAAAAGCAAATCCGTGAGCTCCTCATGGGCAAAGCGGATAATATTGTTGATGCGAGGGGCCGGGTGTTACAGAATGATCTGTCACATCCTCAAATTTCACGTGCGGGGTTTTACCGCGAGGCATGTGACAAACCAGGATCTGAGACACAGTCATATCAAATGACACTATATGAACTTAAATAAACGTTTGAACTTTAAATTACAGTAGACATAAATGAAATAAATATGAGTGCGGAAGCGTAAAGATGAATGTAAACCAATTCTAAAAGTTCCCAAAGTACTATGCCAAAATAAAATGTTCAAAGCAAAATAAATGAGTTTGATGATGCATGTCCTGAGTGCGTTCGCTAATTGTGCAAGATTAGTTTAAGTGTTCCTATGACCTGAGAAAACATACTAAAGTGTGTCAACACAAAGTTGGTGAGTTCATAGGTTTAATAACAGATAAAAATGTTTGTAACTGTTCGAATGGTAAAGTAATTAAAGCATATCGATAGGTAGCTAGCCTATAACGAGTTACTTAGCGTTTCAAACCAAAGATGATTGTTTGTATGTTTGTTGCCTTCCCGTCACGTCTAACCCAGACAATGATAGATGTTAGGTCAATAACGCACCCGTTTGACCTCCAATCAAGCTAGCGCGACTAGCCCGGGCGGGGTTTGTCAAACCCAGTAGTACTACTCAGAATTACCTCGCTACACATTACTAACGGTTCGAGAATGTAAGGACTTTGAAGTATGTTTGCACTAACGTAACAGGCGATAAACAATAATACTGGAAACCACTTATAAATAAAGTTTACATGTTTTCTCCCCCAAAACGAAAGTAATGTAAAATAGGGGCCATGAAGACTCACCTCGAATGCATTGCAACAAATAGGTATAAGCACAAGGGATCGGGTTCCAATTAACTTGGGTTTCATTTAATATTTCATTGAGATTAAATAGTAGAAATTTAATTAATTATTAGGAGTAGAATGGTATGGTTCGCGATCACGGTTCAATTGCGGTGCTCATATCTAGCCATGTTCCTAATGATCGTTGCAAAAATTGCTAGAAGTGAGAAGTAAATCGAGCGTCACGATCGGAGATGATAGAAATTGGCAAACCATGCCAACAGACTATTTCCCTTAGGTAGATACGAGTTAACTTCTCCATTCTATCAATCCCTCTAATTGGTAGGAAGTCTGCGGATTTCGTCAACCGATCTACTATTACCCAAATGGTATCACATCCGCTATGAGTTTGAGGCAGCTTCATGATAAAATCCATTGAGATCTGTTCTCACTTCCATACAGGAAGTTCCGCATGTTGAAGTTGACCTGATGGTCTTTGATACTCCACTTTAACCTTAGAACAAGTTAAACATCTGCTTACATAGGTGGCGATATCAGCTTTCATGTTCGGCCACCAATACAGAACTTTCAAGTCATGATACATCTTATCTGAACCCGGATGGATAGAATATCGAGACTTATGGGCTTCGTCCATCACTAGTTCTCATAGATTCCCATACAAAGGAACCCATATTCGTTCCATGAAATAACGAACTCCATCCGATTTGATCTCTAGCTACCTTTCGATGCCTCGCATGGACTCTGCTTTTAGGTTCTCGTCCTTCAAAGCCTCAAGTTGAGCATTACGTATCTGATCAGGTAGTCTGGCTATGGATGAGAGGAGAACTCCACAGTTAAGCATGCTCGGGTGAGAGCAATCCAGGGATGGGTGACCTCCCTGGGAAGTTTTCACCCGGGCAACCAAAAGCAAATCCGTGAGCTCCTCGTGGTCAAAGCGGACAATATTGTTGATGCGAGGGGCCGGGTGTGACAGAATGGTATCAGAGCCACTCTTGTGTCATTCAGGGTGTGGGAAAGACCTCACCAAGGATGGTGACTTCTTAAGCACATCGAGGACGATGAGTCCAAACAAGGGTGCTTGTGACACCATACACATATCCCATATCGGCTGTGGAAAGGAGAGATTCTTGGTTCATAAGGAATGTCTGGTCTCTAATATCAACAATGTGTTTTGAGCGTATTGGCTGTGGATGAGAGGGGAACTCCACAGCTAAGCATGCTTAGGTGAGAGCAATCCAGGATGGGTGACAATCCAGGGATGGGTGACCTCCCTGGGAAGTTTTCACCCGGGCAACCAAAAGCAAATCCATGAGCTCCTCGTGGGCAAAGCGGACAATATTGTTGATGCGAGGGGCCGGGTGTGACAGCTAGAAAACCCCTTCCAGCCATGACTTTTCTTCAAGAAAAGGGGAGTTTGGTCCCTTTGGTCTTTTGCATGTAAGAGAGAGAAGGAGGTGGAGTGTTAGACTAGTAAAATTGAAGTCTTCATCCAAGACAACTAAAAGAGCCAACCACCTTAAAGGGGGCGGTCGTATTAGGTATTCGAAATGGGTTTTCCCCTAATTTTAATCTCTCATATTAATTGTAACTAGTCACTAATTGAGTTATTTAATTAACTTTTTAATTGTATAACTCATACACTCTTTTATTATTTCATGTTATTTAACCAACTTAAGTAACATTACAAATAATACTCATGAACAAAATATCCTTATAAGTAGTTCCATATCATATGCAATTTATTTAAAAACCTATTTTCTAAATTGGTGTATTTATTTTATTGCATGATCATATCATCAATTAAATATTAATTGGTGTTTGCTAAGCTTGTTATTGGGTATGTAGACTTGGATCATGACGTACTAACCACATCAATGTTCTATGTGTATTGGGCATAAAAAATCCAACTATAAACAGTGAATTGTTATTCATCGAGTACTGTTCCATTGCTTAACTAACTTAGATCAATATTCAAATAAATTGAATAGTGGATCCGGGTTATTGATTGACATTCCTCAACTATTCAAAATTATTTGAACAAATAAATTAACAAAATCCTTGATTTGATAATTTATTATCATTAAAAGGATTGACTGCCTCGTGACCTCAATTGCTTAATTTTCGTTGATTAAGTTTTCGTCACTAATTAGTTCATTCCTTAAAAGAAACTATGTAATAATTAAAATCTTAGATCTTAACTAATTATGAGTAACTTTGGTGGATCATCATTTCAACCTCCAAAGTTGGAAACAAAAGCAGATTTTAAGTCGTGGAAAATCAAGTTCAGGAATCATGTTAATTATACAGATTCTGACTTATGGGTTTCAATAATTGAATGTCCTTATATTCCACCCACTCTTGGGCCGGATTATAATGACAATAATCAACTCATTAGTATAAAGGATCGGTCACCTCATGATATTAAGAAGGTTAAAGTTGATATTAAAGCATATAGCTTGCTTAGTGTGGCTTTACCTAAATAAATATTAATCAGATGTGAGAACTATGAAACAACAAATTCCTTGTGGAAGATTCTTCATACACTTTGTGAAGGAAGTGATGAGATCAGAAGCATCAGAAAGGACACCCTTCGTTCATAATATGAACACCTTTCATCATATTAAGGGTGAATCAATTCCTCAACAACTCCATAGATTCATGCAACTTATAACAGAGATGAATATCTTGGAGTTGAAATTTACAAATATGGAATTAAACAAAAACACGTTCCATACATTGCTTGAAAGTTGGAAGCAAACGGTGTCCATGTTCAAGAACACCATTGATCTCAAAACAACAGGTTTAGATACATTGCTAGCTAAAGTTGAGGCTCTTGAAATGGATGAAAAATCAAGAAACAAGAGTGTGAGAACACATGTCTCACCCTATCATTTTAAAGAATCAAAAAGTTGTGGAAGTGCCTTTATTTCAAATATTGATAGGATCAAATGAATCAATCTGTGATGATTAATGAACACAATTCAAAGAAATTCACCCAAAGTAATCAAATCAGAACAAGATATCAACAAAATTCATGTTTTCATTAATATCAAGCTAAGACAATTACAAGGGTGAAAGCAGGTTCGAATCTCACTATCTACCTACAAGACTAAGCTATTTATACTGAAAACAAAAAGTAAAGGAACTAACAAATTACACAAATAGTCCCTACACATTACAAACTATTAAACGACAAATAAAGACAACATGTTCATCTTTCTTAGAGCACTTAACAATACTCCCCCTAAGATTGACATGGTCTTCTATCTTCGAAAACATCAAGCTTTGTCTTATTTTCCATCTTCAACTTTATCTTCAACCTTTGACTTCATCATTCAAAGTAATCTTCTGGTTCTTCTTTAACTTTAAACATTGGCTTCTGTTTGTATATCTCTACATCTTTCAAAGCTTTTGATATTGCAGACTTGAATTTACTTGCAAGAATTCCTTGTTCGGGTTTAGCTTCATTCGTTTTAATCTCCATCTTGTTCATTCTTTTCAACGTGTCTTTTGAAAGTCATGAAATATCAATATTAGTGTATAACTCAATAGGCTTGTTACTTTCCTTTGAGTATACTTCTAACACTCCTTTCCTTGATATTCTCATGAATTCAATATTTTTAATATCTTTCTTGCCTATGTTGGCATAAGCAAGAGCCTTTCTCAGAGATATTCTTTCCATGGCAACATTCATTACATTAATAATGGAAATGAAATATTTCTTATCTTGCTCTACTATTTCAGGAGATACTTTCTCAAATTTTTGTACAGACAAAATGAGATATAGCTCGGATGTAATAGCTTTAGCTCAAAAACTCCAAATAAAGTAATCATGTCCTCATCCCATCTTTCTAGATTTCGGAACAACTTAAGCTCAAATGTCTTAGTGTTATAAAACCATCTGAGAATTGGCTTTGAGTTTTGATTACCATCTATCACTTTCAGACCAGGAGTTGTAACTTTCTCAAAATATTTGTCACAAAATTCAATCATAAAATGTTGCTTCTCTGAATGTACTCCCTTAAGCTTTTTCATTTTCTTCAAAGTGGCAAAGTACTCTTTATCTTCTTGATCACATCTCGTGCTAAGAAAATTACTTGATCTATATAATCCTCTTCTTAATAATTCTACAAACATCTTGCCACGTTTTGAATCAAAAGGATTGATTAGAGGTAATCTATTCAGTTCTTTTAAATCTTGCACTGGAAGTTTTATGATACTAGAGTAAAAGTGATATACATCACACACAACATTTACTCTCTTTATCAAAAATGCATCGAATACTTCATCATACTTCCATGCAATAATCTTTACTTGATTGGTAAAATCTGGAGCAATCATAGCATTCAGCAGTTCAGCAACTGATTGTCCTTTTTGCAATACATTTCTTACCAAGTCTCCAGTTGTTCTTGAACTATCAAGAATATGCCTTTGTTCAGTTGATGCTTTGTAACTTTGTCTTTCTGGGTCAGCAAACATTTCAATCAACTTTTTTCTGTGAGCATGAGCATCATCAAATCTTGACATTTGTTTGACCTTCTAAGGCTTTAACATTCTTGTTCTCTTTGTTATTTCAAGATACTGAGGATTATCTGTATCAAGTACTATCATTTTCTTCATTTGATTCTCAGTCTCTTGAAAACTTCTGACAAGATTCCTCAGAGATACAGATTGTAATCTCTTTAGCTTCCTCCAAGGGTAGTTTCTAGATTGCAACCATGATCTTAGAGTTGGAATACTCATATGATCTGGATCAGTATGGTGCAACTCAGAACTAGATAGTTCTTCTACATTTATTACTTCTTTTGATCTTGTCCATTCACCATGCTCAACAACAATCTCATTTGGATCTATTGAAGCAACTGACTCTGCATAGATTCATTTCTCATATTCATCGTTAATCTGAGAAACAGTCAGTCCATCCAAATACACTCGATTATATTTCATCTTCACAAGATAATTGTATCTTTCTTCAAAGTCTTGTGGTACCTCATCTTGTTCTTGAGTATGTTCTTGTGAAGAGAAGTGTGATACAAATTGAGTTTCATCAATATCTTCATTATCAAGAACTTCATCGTACCAATCATCATTGTATACTTCCTCAATATCGTATAAAGCATCAATCTATCTTGAACATTTTGTTCTTCAATAGATTCTTCAGTTCTTTGAAGCTTAGAAGAAGATTCAGTTTGAATTGTATCTTCTACTTCATTCCATTTTCTTTTGCCTTTTATCTGCTCAAGATTTTCATCAACATGTGTCTTAGTACTTATCACATGTACTGGTGAGACAGACTTCTGAGCTTCTTTTCTTTTCGCAATTCAGCTTTGAGATTTTCATTTTCTTTGGTTCATTTCTTGAATTTCTCCTCAAGAGTATCATAATCTTTGATCATAACTTCAAAGTTCTTGATTACATCTTCTTTATCATTGGCAAACCTTACAATCTTTTCATCTTTTAGGCAATTTCTTCAGTCACCTTTATGTTTTCATCCTTACGCTTTTGAATTTCTTTTTCAAGAGATATGTTTATCTCTTTCATTCTTTTATTCTCCACTTTCAACTCTTCAATCTCTTTCTCTTGCTCAAATTTTCTTCTTTCAATCTGACAATCTCATCAATGTCAACTAATTCCTCTATTTGTATACACACATTGTGTGACATACTAACAGAAATTCCTTCTACTCCTTCATTTGCATCAAATTCAAATACTAGATTGAATAAAATATAATTCATAAACTCAGAATCAAATGTTTGATTTTGAGAATCCATTTCTTGTACAGCTTCCTCATGAATGACATCAACATTTTCTTCATTCATTGGATGTGGTTCATCTCCAGTATCTTCTGTATTTCTTTCCTCATATTCTTCTTGATGTGCTTTAGTGGCATCATCATTTACATCATCATCGTGATTGACATCACTTTCTTCACTTGATGAGCTTTCAGAAACATCATCCTCACTTTCTTCATCATCTTCTACATCCTCAATTAGATCATTTGGATCTATTGGTTCTTCTTCAGTTAGATGAAAGTGTGGCTCATTAATATCAACTTCATCCATTGATACATTTCTGATATAATCAAATACTGGAATGTTTTGAGCACCAGTGAACATTGCCAGTCTTTTGTAAACAGAATCTGACATGTGCTCTAACTATATCTTTTCACCATTAAATTCTTCGACATACAAATCTTGATTTGCTTCATTAATGAGTAGTTGGAGAAATCTTGGGTACATCAAGTATTTATGCCTTACTCCTCTTTCAAGATTAAAATGAAACCATTCATTATCCACTTAGACATATTGAATCTTCTGTTGTGGATAAGGCTATAATAGGAGATGCAATGTCTACAGGGAATGAATCCCAACCAGCATTTCTTTTAGACATGCAATGTTGAAAGATATAGCATAAAAGCTTCCAATGCTTAAACACTCTAGCTCTGAAAAATTGCTTTTTGGGAAAATGATCTGGATGACCCATTGTAGAAAAACCTCTCTACATTCATTGAAAGAATACTCTGATAAGTCTTCAGGATCATTGTCACCAAGTCTTAGAGCTATTTTGATTGCTTCTTCAGATACTTCAAGCATTATTTCTGTTGTAATAAAATCTCTTAGCACTTTGTTTCTGTAAGGATTCCTTAAGCCTGATGCAACCCAAAACATCCAAAGTGTCTCAGCAACATGCACTAAGTACTGAAGTGAAGAATGCTTCGGAAGTTTTACACAATACATTAGAAAAACATTCTAAGTGTACAATCTTCCGAAGCCAAGACCAATATCTTCCGAAGCCAAACATGAAGTCTTCCAAAGCTTCAAGAGACAAAGTCTTCCGAAGCTTCACCCTATGAAGACAAATTTCTTCCGAAGACTTTTAGTACACATGCTTTATCTGATGTACTGTTCAATAAAGCACCTTTTCCGCTGCATCTCTGATAAGTCACCAACTTACAAGAGTTGGTGAAAAGGTCCATGCTTTTGGTAACTGTACATTGAGGTCTTGAGTCTGAAACTTTCCACTTTGTGTACTTTATCCTTTTTGTAATGTATAAGGATGTGAGCTATGGCATGTCATAGTCACAAGGTCAAAAGGTAGATATGCCTTTTGATTCTACAATTGATTTTGTTAGTGTCTAGTCAATTGTATCCAGCTGCTTTCATAGTATAGCCGGCTGTAGGTTGTAGTATAAGTATTTCAAGTTTCTTGTATCTTAAATATACTTTGTAACACCTGTAAAAGAACTTGACAAAGCAATATACTGCATCCTTGAAAACCATATTCTCCTGTTCTATCTCTTGCTTTACTTGTGTTCTTTGTATCACTTTTGGTTAACCCAGTTTACTGTTGATTAGAGTTTAGATAATCTCCTCATTGTGTTGTTGTGTTGTAATTGTGTTCAAACCCTTAAACGATCCTGCAATTGGTATCAGAGCTTTCAGGCTCTTGATATAAGATCTAACCATCTTAAGATCCCTCACACACACAAAACTAAACTCTTCAAATGGCTTCCATCTCAAAGACTAATATGGAGACTGGAACCATGAACAAATCCCCACTGATCACTCTTGATGATTTTGACACCTGGTGCATGAGGATGGAAGGCTTCATCAGGTCTCTTGACTCAAGAATGTGGGAATCTGTTGAAAATGGACCTTTCATACCCAGCACCCCCTCTGCTACTGGTGCTAGTATGATTCCTAAAGATATGGCCAACTACTCAGATGAAGATAGAAAAAGAGTAGAGATTGACAGGAAGGCCATGACTGCTCTTATGACTGCTCTTATGACTGCTCTCCCAAACTCGGTATACAGAGGTTTTAAGAAGTGCAAAACAGCTAAACAGCTGTGGGATGCACTGAAGCTGATGTACGAAGGCTCCTCTCAAGCCAAGGAGAACAAGAAAGATCTTCTGAAGCAGCAGCTTGAAAATTTCACCTTTAAAGCAGGTGAAACCATGACCCAACAATACTTCAGGTATGTTGAGATTGTGGATACCCTAGTGGATGGAGGAGTTCCTCTTGAGAACAGAGACATTGTAAGGAAGTTCATGTCCCCACTTCCTAGGCAATGGACACACTATTGTATGGTGATCAAGAGGACTGAGAACCTTAAAACTCTTACTCTGACAGAGTTATATGGGATTCTCAGTGGATACCAGATGGAGATGAACGTACAAGGTTCATCTGGCAACTCCAACAATCAAATGGGTTCAGCCTTCATGTGGTGAAAGGGACAACATAGAACGCCAACATCATCTTTTATACTACCCTGACAACTCACAAAAGGGTCCTTTCATCACCTTCCCGGAGACACCAAGGGAAAACTTTACTCAAGGAAGTTCATTCCAAGAGACAAATTCTTCTCAGGCCTTTGTGTCTACTGATGAAAGCTGTGGGAATTATCTCTTCACTCTTGCAGACCTGGACTGCATTCATCCAGATGACCTGGAATACATGGAGATAGTTCAGCAGATGGCTCTCCTCACTCACGGAGCCAAGAAGTTCTACAAGATAACAGGAATCAGATTTCCAAGCAATGCTACCGTGGAAAGTTTGGGCTGGATAAAAGCAAAGTTAAGTGTTACAACTGTAACCTTGTGGGTCACTTTGCTAGGTAGTGTAAGGCACCTAAAGCAAATAGGAGCCAAACACCACCCAGACCAAACTACACTGACAAAGCTCCTCAGTCTGAGAAGCCTAAGCAACATGCTGCTGTTGCTGTTGAAGAAGGAGGCTTTGACTGGAGTTTTCAGGCGGAAGATGCTTCTCCAAACCAAGCACTGATGGCTGACCATGATGAAGCCAGGTATTGGAACATCTCTGTACTCCTGAATGCATTGCTAAAGTGAATAGATACAGGTCCTACAACTTAGAGAGAGATCCGATCTTGAGTCATTAAACATATTAAAATCTGATTTTAGAAAGTTGAAAATGATACAAGTTAAAAATAGAAGATTTGGAGAAAACCATTTCAGTACTAAAACATGAACATACAGATTTTAGAACTCAGATCCAAGATCTCATAACTAAATTGACTGAGTGCCAGGCTGAGCTTGTGATCAGTAAAGCCAAGGTAGAGAAAAGTGTTCTTGAAGAGAAGACCTTCAAAAACATGATATCCTCATCCCTGCATAACAAAGTGTGCTATCAAAATACACAGGGACTAGGATCAAATGAGATAGCTCCTCCACACACAATCTTGTCTGTAAGATATCCTAGGGTGGAACTTGTGAAGATGAGCTTCTCTCATAGATCCTATAGTAGGATGATGAAGAAGCGATAGTGAAGAATTCCTCTGAGAAGAGTGAAGAAGAGGATTCTTCCAAGGGCCACTATCCTTCTGAGGAGAAGAAATCATCTGTGATGACCAAGTCCAAAAGAAAGAACTTGATCAGGAAGAGCAAAAGGAAAGCAAAGAGGCTCAAGAAATCAAGGCTACTTTTGATGCTAGCAGAAAAACAGTTTTTATCCTTGCAGGTTTCAAAGTAGTAAGGACTGAAGACATCAACAAGACTCCTCATCTAAGAGTCCTGGTTCATGTTCAAATCATCTAGAGCAAAGAAGAAGACTGAGCTGCTGTGTACCACTGCTGCACAGCCTGGACCATCAAACTCCAAGAACAGTTCACAGCCCAAAAGAACTGTCTCAGCATCTACCAAGATGAAGGTGGAGAAGGGATGTGACCAAAGCCAGTCTTGCTCTGAAAAGGAGACTCTTTTGAAGAAGAAAATGTTGTGTGTCATGTGTGAAAATACTTCTCACATTGCTAAGGATTGCCCATACAATCCTAGAAGTACCATCCACATGACCAATACAAAGACTTCAAAGAATCTCAAGAAGTCTCAAGCTTGGAAGGAAAGTATGTTTCCTCGGAAGCTCCAATCAAAAAAGAAGGTAAATGGAAAATTACCTTCGGTAGTAAAATTGGTCTCGGAAGAAAGGAGTTCTTCGAAGCACTGAAGTCTGCTGCAGTGACTGCAGAATCTTCCGAAGGTTCAGTCATCAAAACCTGTGAAGTTCCAAAAGCTTTAAAGGTTTTGAAGGTCAAGTCCAAGAGTCAAAGGTGGTGTGGAAGTCTAAGAAGGACCAAATGACTGAAATTTCTCCATCAACAATAGCTGAAGATCATCACAGTACAACCATAGGATCTATTACTGTTGCATTACCTTCTATTACACTTACTGAGCCCAAGACAAGTACGGCTTGGGTTTCCAATGTAACTAATCATTTCTTTGTGCAGGAACAGCTCAAGACAAACGGAAACGTCTGGATAATTGACAGTGGCTGTTCCAGGCACATGACAGGCAATAGGTCTCTACTCCATAATTTTGAGAGAATTGATGGAGGACCAGTTGCTTTTGGAGGAGATGAAGGTGGTTACATTTCTGGAAGGGGCAAGGTCACAAATGGTAAGCTCAACATTGAAAGGTAAACTTTTTTAAGGAGCTTGGGTACAATCTTCTGAGTGTATCCAAATTTGTGATCAAGACATAACATGCTCTTTACTGAGCATGAGTGCATTGTTCTCAAGCCTGGTGTGGTCATTCCTCATGAGCACATCCTGCTCAGAGCCCTAGGAAAGGGAACATGTACAAGATGGATTTGCAAGAAACATCTCCCTCTGGAGAAGTTTCATGCTTTCTATCTAAAGCCAATAGTGATGAGTCTTCCTATGGCATAAAGAATGTGCCATGTAAACTTTAAAAACATGAATAAATTGATTAAGCATGATCTGGTAACTGGAATGCCAAAGAAAGAGTTTCCAAGTGATAATCTTGTGTTGCATGCTGAAGGGAAGCAACATAAGACATCCCATAAGCCTAAGGAAATGAACTCCATCACTACACCCCTACACTTGTTACATATGGATCTCTTTGGCCCCACTAGTGTAATGAGTTTAGGAAGGACCTTATACTGTCTAGTGATCACAGATGATTTTACAAGATTCACTTGGGTCTTCTTCTTTAGAAAAAGATGAGACTCCTGAGATTCTAAAGATTGAGATCAATGTGATCACAAGGTCAAAACCATAAGATGTGATCAAGGAACTGAATTCAAGAACCAAATCCTTGATACATTTTGTGATGAAAAGGGTATTACAAGACAATACAGTCCTCCCAGACTCCTCGGCAAAACGGAGTTGCTGAGAGGAGAAACATAACACTTATTGAAGCTGCAAGAACTATGTTGTCTGACTCTAAACTGCCTATCACCTTCTTGGCAGAGGCAGTAATACTGCTTGCTATGTGCAAAACAGAGTTAGTAGTTAAGACACATGGTAAGACTCCTTATGAACTTTGGCACAAGAGGAAACCTTTCATTGGTTTTCTCAAGTCATTTGGATGTCCCTGCACCATCTTGAATACCAAAGATCAAGTTGCCTAGCTTGCTGAGAAATCAGACGATGGACACTTCATCGGATACTCTTCCCAAGCTAAGCTTATAGAGTATACAATCTCAGAACTAGAATTATTGAGGAGTTAGCCAATGTGACTTTCAATGAGCACACACCCAGTGTGGCTGGTTCTGGTCTGGATTGGCTATTTGATCTTGATTTAGTTACCAACTGTTTTAATAAATCTTTGGAATGTTTCAGGATCTACAGAAAATTTAAATACAGGTGATCCTGATCCAAGATTTGAGCTAGGAAGACCTTCAACTCACACACCTTCAGCTCCAGTTGAAACTACTTCAGCAAATGAGGTTTCTATCCGCACAACAATGACAAATCCAGCTGATACATCTGGCATGCCTTCAAATTCCAGCTCAGAGGCTTCTCACCAGATAAAGACATCTCAAATGCAGAAGACAACAATGGTGATGGTGATAGTGATCAAGAATTTCTTGATGCTAATAACCATACCATAGATGACAACATCAATGATGTCACACACTCATTGGATCAAGTTAATCTTGATAGTGTGTGATAAT